>NW_021026295.1:395787-496108 GCF_004153795.1 Camellia sinensis | reverse complement strand
AGCCAAAACATAATTCTGTCTAGTATTTGCAACATTAAGGCCACCTTCAAACTTTCCTTTTTGGCCTTCTTATAATCAGTGTCTACTATGTGTGGTGCATATCTAGCAAGCTCGGTGAACTTTGTTTCATATTCAGCAACGGACATTGTGCCCTGTCTCAACTATTCAAATTCAGTTACTTTTCTGTCCCTAACACACTGAGGGAAGTACTTTTCAAAGAAGGCTCCTTTGAACTGAGCCCAAGTCATTACAGTGTTGTCATCACGGATGTGCATCCACCACCTTCTGGCCTCTTCTTGCAAGGTAAAGGTAGCTAACAGTACTTTATGTGCTTCAGAGCACGGAAACACTTCAAATAACATTTCTGTCTCAAGGACCCATGCTTTAGCTTTTAACGGTTCCAGGCCTCCCTAAAAGGATGGCGGTTTTATCTTGTTGAACTTATGTGTCAATGCAATTATGTCATCATTAACAGGTGGCTCTGGCTGTACTGGAGGAGGTGGGGGCTGTGGGTTCTGTTGCTGCCCTAATCTCTCAGTTATGAGTTCCATCATTCTCTCCAGTCTTGCCATTCTTGCCTCAGAGGATGAGGATTCAGATTCATTTGCAGTTCTTGTATTATCCATTTCACTATAAGCAGTTATAGCAATTATAAACATAAGCAGTTACATACTTAAACAGTTTATCACATTAGCATATATTCAGTCATGTCAGAGTCACACATACTTTAACAAGTTCATGCAGTGCCCTAATCGCTTTTCTAGGACATCCTATAGCTCATTTGGACATGTGTGTGCGATATAAATCGTGGTAAGTATCGCTCTGATACCACTCTGTCACAGCCCAAACCCACCCCTATGGGTTTAGTACCGTAACCGGCCAATAATCTGAGATTACCAAAGGCCTACTTAACAGTAATACAGTAGAACAGAGTACAGGGGCCTGGCGGAAGCCAATACAGTAAATAAACAATGTCCAATGAGCTGTGACAGTCTGTATGCCAAAAAGACTTTTCATGCATACATATATATATATATACACACAGTGCAGAACAGTATGTACAACATTTATAATCATTCAGATCAGGGACCTAATCCCTATTAAACAGTACAGTAACAATATATACAGTCTATACAGTTAACAAAACAGTTACAGAGACAGACGGGGAAATTAAAACACCCCTAAGCCATAGCTTGACAGGCTCGGAACCTCACAGTGAGGCACAGTGGTTGGCTTGACAAAACTGGAGCTTACCCCGACGCTACTAGCCGCGGTCTGGTGCCTGTACACCTATATATATATATATGAGTAGTGAGCTAAAGCCCAGTGAATAACACAATGCGTAAAGAGGTTTAGAATGAATGTCCTTACAGTAATGAAAACAGTTCATTAAATAAGTATTTCAGTCGTTCAGTCAGTACAGTCATATGTGGTACATCCATTAGCATAACAGTACAGTAAACAGTGGGTCTTGAAAGACCGAACAGTCAATGATGGCCATCAATCAGTAAACAGTAGTGGTTCCAACAAGGGAACCGATAGATATCTCTATAACAGTAACAGTCAGTAACAGTAGTTGCTAAGGATGCCACAATACAGTTCAGAATAGAGGACATACATTCATTCTATTAACAGTATCAATTCAGAAACAGTACAGTTCAATTGTTCAGAAGATAATCATTTTTGAACATATCTTTACACAGTTGTTACTCACAGAGTTCTGGGCTACAGTTAGGCTAGAGCGCGTCCCCAGTCGCCAACCCTACACAGTTTATAGATTGAACACACACTAAGCTACACAGTTGGGAAAGATAATAACTTAATCCCTATCTTGACTCGGTGTGGTTCTACATCTATATCCTCATTAAGATGCCTTAAACTAGGCCTAAGAATGCCTAGGTTGAAATGAGGATGCAAGGATACACTTTAAAAGCATTTTTCGAATTTTTCCGAAAACAGGGTTTCAGCTCGAGCGTCGATTACTCCGCTCGAGTGGAAATGCAGACAAAGGTTTCCGCTCGAGCGCAGACTTAGACGCTCGAGCGTACTACAAAACAGTCAAAAGTGCTGGATAAGTGAAAATCATGCTCGATTGGGCGCTCGACATCTGCTCGAGCGTAAGACACAAGGTCCCGCTCGAGCGGACATCAAAACAGTGCAAAATACTGGGAGCACGAATTTCACACTCGAGCGCCAGTCACCCCGCTCGAGCATGAGTTCAAAATCTGGAATTCCCAGATTTGAACCTCAAGCTCAAATTCAACTTCAAATGTATCAAATTTGATTCCTTTGGGCCCATTTCCTGGAAAACACTTCAAAACTCATAGTTTAACATGATTCAAAGCTCAATTTGTAAAATCAAGGCCCAAAGGTGAAGGAATTAAACCCAATTTCAACCAACATTTCAAGAACATGCTGAATGTGTAACATGTATGAATTCAACAACTTCAAAGCTTCAAAAGCTAGCTCAATTAAGCCAATTCTTTCCAAAATATGATGAAATCATGGACTATACCAACAATATGAACATGCATGTACCAAATTCCATGTAGTGAACCTCAAAATGCTAGGATATAATCATGCATGCAACAATTGAGCTCTAATTCAACACTATTGAGCCAATTCAAGCCTTAGATCACTAAAGACCCATTAATCATGCAAGAATAAACTCAAATACACAATAAAGAAGGTCAATGATCTACCTTAGGTCTTCAATGCAAGATACACAAGCTCAATTTGCAATCTATACTTCAATTCCTTCAAGTTTCTAAGCAAATCAACAAGGACAATTCAACTCTCTCACTCTCTCTCTCTCTAGTTCGGTGGTGGTGAGGAAATGAGCTGATGAAATGTTTGTTTGAGTATATAAAGTCTCAAATATGTTTAGCCTACATGGCTCACTAGCAATGGCACTATTGTAAATAAGCCTAACAATGCTATTCATCCTTAATTAATCTAATTTAATCATACCTAATCAGTTTTCAGATAATTACACCATAAAATCACATAAATTCTAATGATCATAAAACATCGATCAATTTCGGATCCGGCCGCCGATAAGGCCTTCAATTCACAATTAAACATAAAACATGAACAGATAATCAAACAATCAAACAGATAGATAATGCATTTAAACAGATACAGTCAATCAATCAGTTTCAGATTTCAGTCAGTCAGTTCAGTATCTCAATCAGTTCAATTACTTTTCATAATCAGTCTCAGTTTAGCAGTAATCGGTAGTTTATCGCTAAACAGTGGTGAGGGTTATTACACCCTCTTTGGTTAGAAATGTTAGATCATGTGCCCGATATTTATACTCTATTTTGGTTAGAACATTGAGACGTGTGCCCAATGTTTATACCACCCTCCCGGTTAGAAGTGTTTGGAATATGTTCCGACGCTTATACCACTCTGTTTTGGTTAGAAACATTGGGACGTGTGCCCAATGTTTATACCACCCTTCCGGTTAGAAGCATTTGAAACATGTTCTAACGCTTATACCTTGCTTAGGTTAGAAACATTAGGACGTGTGCCCGATGTTTATACCACCCTTCCGGTTAGAAGTGTTTGGAACAAGTTTCGACGCTTGTACCACCTTGTTTTGGTTAGAAACATTGGGACGTGCTCCGATGTTTATACCATCCTCCGGTGTTTGCACCGCTCCCTTTTCCCTCTGGCATGTGACGCGTTAGGACGCTTTGGTTAAAAGCATCCAGACGGATTCCAATGCTTATACCGCTCTTTGTTTTGGTTGCATAATAGTTGGATGTGTTTCGCTTATTATCACTGTTCTTTGTGGTTCGAAGCCTTAGAGTGTGTCACTGGGTTCACACCGTTTCTCTCATCGCATGTGCCACGTGTTAAAATCTTGTTTCACGCCTCAAGGGCGCCCGAGGGTTGTGTTGTTCTTTATCTTTCCTACGTAAGGCGCAGTTAAGTGTGCATAATTTTCTTACATCCGTTCTGGATAAAATGTGGTTTGGTTCATGTTTACTTGCTTATGTACGAGTTTGCTGTAGCGTTTCTTTGCATAACATTTGCATTTAGATGTTTCATTACAGCCCTCATTGCATAATCATAAGTTATGTTCTGCATCGTGCATATCATTTGCATCTTGCCCCAGAACTACACTGGTTTGATTCCTTGCAAAGGGATATGTAGGTAGCCTGAGGGCGCAACCGTTCTTTGTTTTGTTTGCTTGTTTGTCTGAGTCTTCGGCCTTGTAAAAAATAGGTCGTCTCTAGGCTTTAACATTCACTCCTGTTATTTCATGACTTCCGAGTTCTGTCAAAAAGGGGCAATTGTAAACACCCTATTTTTGACCGACCTTAAAACTTAGACGTCATCGTTTGTGCACTTGATGATTGTGCTTGTTTGTGCTTGTTTTGAGCGCCTGAAGTTCTTGGCGGAACACCTTGTCTTTGAGCCTCTAAACCCTTTTTGTTTTGTGCTTGTTTTTTGCCCAAACCTTGGTGCCTCTGGCTGGAAGAAGTAGGCCTTGTCGGCCACTTTTCCCTCTTGTCGACCACTTTAAGTGGTCGGTCGGCTAGGTAAGGTGGCCGACGGCCATTTTTCTCCTTATTCAGATATTTTCTTAGCCAACTATGGCAGCTGTTATTCATTGAATGTCATCTCCATACACGTGTATAGAGAGATGAATACAAGCCTTTGGATTGAATTTCTATATATAGGTGGGGTTTCTCCCCATTTTGAGGGGTTAGATAATTTTGAGCAAATTTCTTTCTCTCTCTCTAGAATTCTCTCTCTCTCATCTTGTTTTATGCTTGGTGTTAGAATTCTCTACACATTTGCACACTAGCCCTTAACCAAATAGGACCACCTTGGAGCTGAGGCCTCTTGGAACCTATTTTGGGCTATTGGAAGGTTGTTTGAGCCTAAGAGAGTGGCTGTTTTGTGTTGTGCTTCAAAGGTATAAGACTTACCTCATTTAAGCTCTTTGTACATACTTGTTTTGCCATCTCTTTATACTGTTTTGGGCCTAGTTTTCAACTATAAAAATTTCTGATTTTTGGGCCTTAACATGTTGGTTTGAGGCCATTTTGTGCTAAGGGGTTGTCTACCCTTCTTGTTGCTTGTTTGTGGAACTTTTTGCACCATCTTTTAGCATGTTAAAACCAAAATTTTTGGGCCTTTAAACCACTCAAATTCATAGTTATTTTAGTGGTAAAGAGTATGTTTTGAAGTCCAAAAATGGAGAGGTTAGCCTCCCCTCCTTGTGTCTCACTTGCATGCCTAGTTAGTATCACATGGTAGCATGTTTTTGTAGCTTAACTTAGCTTATTTCCAGCATATGTTTACCTCTGATTTGGCATGATTTAGCTCTGTTTTGGGCTACTTTGGTCATGTGGGCCTAGTTTTGTATAGTTCTAGTGCAAATGGCTCCACTAGCTTGGCATTTTAGGCCCCTCAACATGTTTTTCTTGGAATGATTGCATGTTGTAGTGTCTTTTTACATGTCATTTCAGTGTATATAGCTCTGTCACATGCTCATTTGTTTCACTCTTTCATTGCTTTTGAGAGTTGTGTCTTGAGTCTTGTTTCCAAGCTAGCATGTGCACATGTTTTTCTAGCCTTTCGTGCCTTAGTCTCAGCATGTTTTAGCCACTGTTTTGACTGGTTTCAGCTCTGTTTTGAGTTGGTTTGGCCCTTTGAGGCTTGTATTGCATGGCTATAGTGTAATGGTCTTAATGAGTTAGGCTCTTAAACATGTATTGCATGAGTTGCTTGCATGATTTACTATCATTTTACATGCCATTTCAGCACTAAAATATCTGCAACCTCCCTCTATTCTTCACTCTTTACTTTGTTTTGAAAGTGGCTTTGAGCCCCTCATTAGCTTGAGTGTGGAATTGAGACCCTTATGCCTAATGGTATAATTCCTTCGGGAGTTCATTACCAACAGCATGAGGCCTCTTTCATGCTCAAGGTACTTGTGGCTTAAGTCCTCTTTCCATTAGAGGACAATCACTTTGGACTTAATCGATTAAAGAACTAATCAATAATGTAAAATGAGTAAATAAAATATGACAAGTAAAACTTGAGCAAGTTAAGTATGTTTTGTTGCATTGCAAGTGTTTGGATCAGACGTTAATCCAAACACAAAGAAAAATAGGATGTTTCATACTCAAAGTGATGAAACGTGCCGCTTTTCTTAGTCACCGTCACCCTTAATCGTGTATGATAAGGTGATGGTTATTTCGAGTCTTATTTTTGTATTCATTAAGCTTGTACAAGCTCGGTTCTCAAACCATCAAGCATTGAAAATGCTTGGTTGATGGCTTTAGAGCCAAGAGCTACACTCCTTTGAGCTTGAAAGATGATAAGGAGGGTAGCAGTACACACATTTCTTGAAAATTCCTTGCTTTGCCTTTGTTGCTCTCTGTTGCAGCAAAAGCAAAAGTCCAGAAATTGGGGTGGCCAACCGGCCAATTAAGGTGGCCGACAGCCACTTTTTGTGGTCGATTGGCCATCAATGAATTTTTGTACAAATGTGTTCCTGTGTTGAAGCAGAGGCAATCTGGAAGTTGGTACAGTTTTCAGAGATCAAACAAGTGCAAACAGAGGCATCCGATGGCAAGGCAAGGGCATTTTCGGGTGGAGCAACCGAGCATGCATGCAACCCTCGTCCCTCGAGGCCGTTTAATCGCTTTATTAGTTAGTTAGCATAGCTAATTATTCAATTCAAATGTTGTACTTAATTAGCTTAGCGTAGCTAGTTATTCAATTCGGTTTGTAATAATTAATTAGCTAGAATAGTTAATTAGTTTCGTTTTGTAATAATCAGCTTAGCTTAGTATAGCTTAGCTTATTCATTCAGACCCTCCTTCGCGAGGGCACAATGTTGTAATAAGTGTGCGTGCATGTGTGCATGTCTTCCAAACCCACATCTTTCTCTCTCTTATTTAACCGCTTTCGATGGTTAGTTTAGAGACATTTTCAATTAGCATACCTTATGCTTGCATGTTTGCATCCATTCATTTGTCTTACTCGGCACATCATTCAAACTGCATCGTAATTTCAATAATTCTTTGAATACGTGTTTCAAAGCATGCTATCAAAGTGTTGCAAATACCATGATTAGGTAGTCGAGCCTATTAATTGCATTATTGCATGTGTTGCATTAGGCATCTTAACATAGTTAGGATCACGCATTTTTCTAACTAGTTTTTGTTTTGGCTTGAAGTACTCGGTGAGCTTTTACGATTTAGCATACTTGCATGAGTGTGATTGCCATATTGCCATGTTTGGCATACTTGCCATGAGGCTATGTGCTTATTTGCTAAACTGCATGAATGCCTATGGATGGAGGCTTTGTTGCTTGAATTGGAATGATTCAACAAATGTGTGTTTTAAGCCCGCTTTGCGAAGTGGCAAATCATGTTTTAAGCCCATCATGTTTGATGGCAAATCCGCGTTTTAGCCCACTTGAGGGTGGCAAATTCAAACCATTTTCAAACAAACATGAGTTGAATTGTTCCAAGTCTTGCGACTTAGTCTATACTTGTATGCGTGCGCATCACATAGTAAAGTTAACTAATAATCAGAATAAGAACACATGAGGTTTATAAAACAATATATCATGATTAGTAGAGGCCAATTTTTGATCGGGCAAGCAGGGGTGCTCAATTCAGGACCTTTCCCTCTCGTACCCAAGCTCCCGAGCTGAGGCAACTTTGGTGATGACAGACACGTGGCCTTTGGCGCGAGTCAAGGTTTCCTAAATTTTTCAAAAATAAAATATTTAGGTAGCGACTCTGTAATCTGGCAAAGCAGTCCAATTTTGGCATTATTTCATTCAAAATCTGATTTTCCAAAAATGATTTGCCGGATTAGACTCTTTGATGTTTATCAGTTTCATATTGCACTTGTGAGACTAGATTCAGAACCGTGGCAGGAGTTCGAACTGTAGGACCAATTCGAGCTCTCTGAAAGAGGGGTGCGAAAAAGTCGAGCTACAGTATGCAAATTCGGTTTCAAAATTTTAGTATCCCATTGCTTATAGTGAAATCAGGATCAGGCGTACTCCTTTGCTCCTCGTACTTTTTCTTCAAAAGTTTATCTTCACATTGGCGCGCTTTAATTTCTTCAATCAATACTGGTTCCACGATTATATTGGTGAGCAGTCCATTGATCTTCCGGGGAATGATCATACATGTCAAACTTCTGGTCGTCTTTCGGCTCAGTGCGTCTACCACCACGTTAGCTTTGCTTGGATGGTAATGGATCTTTACATCGTAGTTTTTCATAAATTCTAACCACCGTCGTTGCCTCATATTCAGTTTCTTCTGTGTAAACAGATATTTAAGACTCTTGTGATCAGTGTAAATCTCGCAAGTTGCACTGTAGAGATAATAACGCCAAATCTTAAGGGCGAAGATCACCGCAGCCAATTCTAGATCATGGGTTGGGTAGTTTCTCTCGTGAGTCTTTAATTGTCACGAGGCATAAGCAATGACTTTTTTGTTTTGCATAAGAACGTAACCCAAACCATTATATGAAGCATCACTATAAATGACGAACCCATCTGTTCCCACAGGGAGTGCTAATATGGGAGCTGACACCAGTCTACTTTTTAACTCTTGGAAGTAACACTCCTATTTGTTAGTCCATTCAAAGGGTGTGTTCTTCTAAGTTAGTTCGGTCAAGGGTGATGCTATCAATGAGAAATTTTGCACGAAACGTCGATGCCAACTAGACCCAAGAAACTTTGTATTTCTGACACATTAGTAGGTCATGGCCAGTCCATGATTGCTCCAACTTTTTGAGAGTCAACCGAGATGTCATCTTTGTTAATGACGTGGTTGAGGAAGTGTACACTAGTGATCCAGAATTCGCATTTCTTTAACTTGGCATAGAGTTTGTGATCACGTAGTATTTGTAGAACCATTCGCAAGTGCTGCTCATGGTCTTTCGGTGACTTGGAGTATATGAGAATGTCATCAATGAAGACTATAACGAACTCGTCGAGATAGGGTTTGAACACTCGGTTCATGAGATCCATAAAGGCTACTGGAGCATTTGTGACGCCAAATGGCATGACGAGAAACTCGTAGTGCTCGTAACGGGTTCGGAAGGTAGTCTTTTCGATGCTTTCTATTTTAACTTTTTGTTTATGGTAATTGGAATGCAAGTCAATTTTCGAGAATACTTGGGCACCTTGAAGTTGATCAAACAAGTCATCGACTCGTGGCAGAGGGTACCAATTCTTGATAATGACTTTGTTCAGCTCTTAGTAATTAACACATAATCTCATTGTGCCATCCTTTTTCTTTACGAATAGTACTGGAGCTCTCCAGGGCGAGGTACTAAGTCGAATGAAGCCTTTGTCCAGTAGTTCCTGGAGTTAAGTCTTCAGCTCTTTCAATTCTGTCATCAACATACGATAAGGAGCTTTCGATATGGGTCATGTGCTAGGTTGATTTTCAATGGTGAATTCGATTTCCCGGTCAATTGGGGTACCAGGTAGATCTTCAAGAAAGACATTTGGGAATTCTCTAACCACGGGGATTGTATCAACAATGGGGGCCTCTTTTTGTATATCAATCACATAACAAATATAACTCCAACAACCCTTTCTTAGAAGTTGTTGGGCTGTCATGGAGGACATAAAACAGGAAGGGTTGGAAACTTCAGTCCCATCAAAGACAAGCTCGAGTTGGTTTGGTAACTAGAGGGAGACCTATTTGGCTTTGCAATCAATAGAGGCGTGGTTGGCCACCAGCCAATCCATTCCTAGGATTATATCAAAGTGACCAATACGAAGGGGAATCAAGTCTACGTATAAGGTTTTGCCTTTTAGGGATATAACACAAGATTTGTACACATCAGTATTAAGGGCGGACTTACCAGAAGGAAAAGACACAGACAATATATATCCTAAGGATTCGAGTGTTGATGCCAACTTGACAGCAAATGGTGGTGCAACAAAAGAATGAGTTGAACCGAAATCAATGAGAACATGAGCTAAATGACCACAGACAGAAAGTTTACCTGACACAACATTTTCGATAACTTTTGGTTTTCCAGGTACCAAGGTAAAAGCCCTTCCTTGGCATTTTTGGTCCTTCCTCTCTCCTTCAGGTCCTACTGATTTTCTGACTGGTCCAGAGGGCCTAGTTATAGGATTGATAAGCTTTGGACAATCCCTCAGCAAGTGGCCAACTTGACCGCATTTAAAGCATGCTCCTGTATCTCGATGGCATTGTCCACAATGAGCCCTTCTACACGTAGGGCAAGTTGGAATGGTGCCACTTCTGGGGTTAGTAGAACCTTGATTGCTTGAACTAGTTGTACCTGTATTTACCCTCGTGGGAGGCTCAATACCGAATCTTCTGTTGTCTCTGTCCCAGAATCGCTTCTTTTAGCTTGGTTCCTCAGAATGGAAGGCTTTAATTTCCCTTTCTGCAATATATGCTTGGTCTACCACTTCTGCATAGGTTGGTAGGTTCAAAACCTCAAGCCTATCTTTGATTTCAACATCCAATCTTGCTTCGATTCCTTGCTTTTCGAGCTTCGGTGGGGATGACATATGTCACAAATTGAGCGAGTTATGTTAACTTGCTCTCATATTTAGCCACCGGCATGGTTCCTTACTTTAGATGTATGAATTCCGACACCTTCTGTTCCCTTAACGAATCTGGGAAGTACTTTTCGTAAAATACTTCCAAGAATCTTGCCTAAGTCGTAATTTCTTCTTTTTCCAGAGTGAAAATCCACCATTCCTGCGTATTATCTTTAAAAGTGAAAGTGGCGAAAGTAACCTTCTGTCCTTCGGTACAGGGTAGGGCATGAAAAATCTTTTCCATGTCTTTAACCCAAGCATCTGCTACCATTAGGTCTGGACCGCCGGTAAATGTGGTGGGTTTCAGATCTTGGAATTGTTTTATGGTAACCGGCTCTTTTGCCGTTTTGGCATCCCATTGTTTATGTTAGTCTGCAAGGCTTGCCAAAAGCTAGTAACTGCTCTTTCCATGATTCTTTCCATCGATTCAATACCACTGACTGATGACTCACTTCCGTTATCGTTATTGGCAATGCTACAAAGTAATAAATGAGGCATTACAGTCATAACGCAGCATATATAAGCATACATAGCGCAATATATGTAACATACCAACTTTACTATTTATACAAACATAATATTACACCCTTATTCCAAAAGTCAAAAATTTTGTTTGTGTCTCATCCCTTTAGTAAAATAAAACAACAAAAATGATCAGAACTCATCATGGTTAACTTACAAAAGAATTTCTTCTCCAAGATCTAGAGTGGTGGGTCAAACAACCATGAAAGTAGTATTACATAAAAAGCTCAAATTCTTATCATAACTGTACCACACCAAAACAAACCCATGCGGCCTAGACGGTGTAAACGAGGACAGACTGTATGTAGCCCCAAAATGTTCGATCGACGATCCATCCCGGTTACTCAATGTATGATAGGTCATTACTAAAATCAACATTTTGAATATTAATAATTTCCAACGGGTTAGGGACAGTGGTAAAAATATAGTCCTCGAGGTACACATTTCTCCTTCTTGCCACAAAATCTGGGACAATCTGGAGGTAAAGGGCTAACGATGTAGTGTGGGCAGTCATATCCTAGGGCAAGCCCGAGGACATGGATGAGTTCGAGAAAACGTCCGCGCGTGTAGGCACAACTCTACCTCCACAGTAAGTAGGGTACATCAGTAGGATCAGTCTGTATATATATATATATTGGCCAACCTATCAATTAGGCAAGGCTAGGGTGTAATCTCGTAACTATATCCTCTGAGTCTCCCCATCCTTCCGGTGTGGTGGAGGCGAGGTGCTCTGCTAAAATTTTCTCCAAATTAATAGCCCCGAGCTCCTCCCAAAATGCCTCGTCAAGGTTAATCTCGGACATTCCTACATCATCAGAATAAACGTGAGATTTTACAGAAAATGATTAACGTCGCAAGTAAATATTTATTTCTCAATTTGTTTTATTTTTTATTTCTAACCATTGCTCTGATACCATCTTTGTCACGACCCAACCCCAGGGACTTAGGGTTGGAATTGCAACTTACTAAGTAATTCTAATCGTAACAAATTAAGTAGCACAGGCGGAGGCAAAATGGAAGTACAAAAATAATCAAATAGAAAATTAACTTCATTCAACTATTTTGATAATAAAAAAAAAGTACATTTATAGGGCTTTTATTTATTTTTTTATTCAATGACCGGCCCTCTAAAAAAAAAACAAACAAACAAACAAACAAAAGAAAGAAAGACAAGGAAAAAAAATAAAATAACGAATCAGCATCAATTCTTGTATGGGTTCTACTATATGAGGTTACGGGTTTTCCTTACATCTTGTCACCTGCAAAGGTAACAGTTATAAACACATAACAGAGTGATAAATATTATACCAAGAGTATAAAGAATACAAAATAACCATGGATAGTTACTTAAGCTAAAACATTTACATTACTTAATTTGAATAAACAAATTATCCAAAGTGACAGAAACTGAAATACGAAAATTGTATAAATAAATAACTATAACCACAGTACAAAACGGAACAGAACAGAGGTTACAAGAGTGACAATCATAACAGAGGTCAATAGATTCATGACAAATAGAGGACCACAAAGTAGCCAAACAGAGGCTAATGGTTCTTTAAGTCCCCAAGGCATGGGACTCCCCTAGTGGTACTTAAAAACATAATTGTTTATAAAACTATTGTCAAATAATTTTTAAAAGTTAAACAAACATATCCATAGGTTTAAATTTAAACAAATAGAATTCAGAAAATAATTAACGTAATTAAAATATTAATATAATTTATAAAACATAAATTACGTAAAATAATTTATAATAACCCAAAACATATATAAAATATATTATAATGATTCAAAATATAATATAACTCATTTTAATATTAACCTTTACTTTTTATTTTTTTTTATAACGGCCTCCTTGTTACCTGTAAGGATGCTTTCTTCTTATCCGAGCTCGGCCACAGGTGCGAACTATTTATAGAAGAGAATGATCCATGGCTTATTCCTTCTTGATATGGGGCAATTTTTAATTTGGCCACATGTCCTCCCAGGTAACCCTATTCTCATATTCCCCCATAACTCACCTATGTTATAAGTGCATAGTCACCACCCTATGCTAGGGTGGGTGGTGACAGGCCGCTGTAATTATCCTTTTTTTTATTATTATTATTTTATTAAATTAAACCTTAATTTAATTTTAATTTGGCTCAATTTTTAAACTAATTATATACCTTTTTTTTTGATAATATATATAATTTTTAATTAAATTACACATTCACTGTATTTTTTAAAAAATATTTTAAGCAATTTTTTAATTTTTAAGATACACTTAATATAAATACGCTTAAAAAGTATAATATTTGTGATTTTTTTAAAAAAAATTCACTAAATACCAAAAATATAAATAAAAATATATTAAAATTTAGTACATTTTCATATTCTTGTGTATTTATTAATTTTTTATAAATATTTTACTTTTTAAAATACATTTAGGTTATGTGCATCTAAAAATTTAAAAAAAAAATTGATTAAAATTTTAAACATATTCACTAAAAATATAAAAAATATATATGAAAAATAAAAAATTCAATTTCTAAAAAATTGAATTTAGAAAATTGAAATTAAACACGATAAATAGGTTTTGAAATCTTGTAACATTACATAGCCTTCATTTGGAATATGGGTTGCTTTTTGATTTTTAAACTTTTTGACTATTTTAACCTGGGAGTAGAGTTGAACATAGTAAAATAAGAAATTAAAAAAATTCGTTGAAACTGTTCATTTCGAATGAATTTTTTGGTCTTTTTGATTTTTGCAAAGGGTAAAATGAAATGATTATAGTTTGGATGTGACATTTTATCTTATTGACTTTTTAACCTATTTTATTTTTTTATGACCATTTTAACCCAAAAAATTTATATCAAACATATCCATAATAAACATATAAATTTACGAAGTTAAATAGTAGATTGTTTTAAGAAGTAGCTCCACTAACCCAATGGTGTTTGGCATCTTGGTAAAAGCTTGGGGGTTAAGACCCTAGATTTAAGTTCAAAACTCCTTGGCCAATCTTCTAGGCATAGCGCAGTTGATTAGGATGATAGCTTCAAGTTATTGCTACTATAGCACTTAGTATGGGCTCAATGCTCCTCTTACTGTGCAAGTCTTGACTTAAGCAAAACTTGTCTTAAGAGGTCGGGATAAGTTCCCAGATTATAATCTCTTTATTCAGAACGGACAATAGAATACATTTGTGATTTTTGTAAAGGGTACTGTCTTGAACCTGCGAGACAATAAGAGGATTTTCTTGTAACAACAACAACAACAACAAAAAAAAAAAAAAATAAAATGCAACGAAAAAAAAAAAATGCAACACTACATGTTACCGGTTAGTTGACTCCACTCCAACAAACACATCCTAAAAATTAAAACACTCTATAATAAAAATTAAATTTTGAATTTCACTTATTTAATTAACAAGTTAATCGAAAATGAATTATTTTTAACTCAAACATCAATTTCCCGTTAGGTATTACTTGTCATTTGTACAATCTTTCTCCACCAAGCATTTCTTTCTCCTGACTTAAGCGGAGCTTATCTTAAGAGGTCGGGATAAGTTCTCAGGTTATAATCTCTTTATTCAGAACGAACAACAAAATACATTGGTGATTTTTGTAAAGGGTACTGTCTTGAACCTGCGAGACAGTAAGAGGATTTTCCTATAACAACAACAACAGAAAAAAAAATGCAACGCCACATGTTACCGGTTAGTTGACTCCACTCCAGCAAACACATCCTAAAAATTAAAACACTCTATAATAAAATTTAAATTTTGAATCTCACTTATTTAATTAACAAGTTAATCGAAAATGAATTATTTTTAACTCAAACATCAATTTCCCGTTTGGTATTACTTGTCATTTGTACAATCTTTCTCCACCAAGCATTTTAGCCGCCGCTCCCCCACCCCAAACAAAAAAAAAAAAAAAAACAAATTAAAGGGTCAAATCAAATCACCAAAAATTGCACACCTCAAATAAATTATTAAACATTGTATCAAATAGAAAAATGCTTTGGAGTTTCAAAATGAGAGGTCTAATGAGGTAGGACTCATTTATAATGCGATATTTTGAATTTTTTTTTTTTTTGAGAGCTCTAATGAGGTAGGACTCATTTATGATGTGATTTTTTTTTATTTTTTTTTTTCAATGTCAACTCTGTAGAGTTCTATTTAAAGTTTTCTATCACAGTATCAAATATTTATATAAGTGGGAGATCCTTGTATGCCAGATAAATTTCATATATGTGTGAGTATTGTATATAATATTTAATAATTCATTTAGAATTCTTAGCATTGCTTATCAAATCACCAATGGGTGCACTTTTCTTCTTCTTTTTTTTTCTAATAAAAATTCTAGAAATCTCAAAAGAAAAGCAATATTAGATTCTTCAAGTAAATTATCAAATATTTTATCAAATACTTATATAAGTGTAAGACACGTACCCATGTGAATATTTAGTACAATATTCTATAGGAAAAAGTTAGGAACCCAGATTTATGATGCCAGAATTGGCCTAGAATTGATTTGTGTAGTGAAGATAAAATCATTGAAGTATGGGTTCATAAATGAAATGAATTTAAACTATTGATTATTATTTTTGAATAAATTCTGACTGAATTGTTTTGGATATGTAGTCCCTCTCTATTTTATAATTCATTTAGATCTCTATCATTTTTTGCCAAAAAAATTATTAAACATTCTATAGAATTACATGGACGTGTCACATGTGTCCCATATCAATGTAAATATTGTGTAAAATATTTAATAATTTTTTTTTATATCTCTAACCAAATCACCTGTTAAATGTAGATAGTAATCACTCTATTTGGTTTGGAGATTTTGAAGACAATTTTTTAGGTTTTTAATTCATTTATTTATTTAATATTTTAATCAATTTTTTTTAACTTTTTAAATATATTTAATCTAAGTATATTTAAAAAGTATAAAATTTGTGTAAAAATCTTTTAAAAATTCATTGAATACAAAAAATATATATATAGCAATTTTGTACGATTTCATATTTTGTTGTATTGATTGCATTTTTAAAAAAAAATTACATAAATTTTATAACTTTTAAGTATATCTAAATTAAATAGTGCTAAAAAGTGGGGGAAAAAAATTAATGAAACATTAAAAATATTTACTAAAAATTAAAAATATATATTAATTAAAAAAAACGCCAAATCAAACCGAGTGAATCCTTCCTGTTGGCACGAATGATGGTCACACAAGCTTTACAAAAATCCCACAAAAGTACAACCGACCCTCCCCAACCCTATCAGCCCAACTTGGATGGTTGCGTATTAGATGGGTCGGCCCACCCTCTCAATCGAACAATTCCCCCCACTACAATTGTCCAAGTGGGCCTCCTACCACGTGTACAACCAATTATGGGTTTGTGGATTTTAACCCGTAGGATTCTATTTGCATCCAAAAAAAATACAAAATGTTTGAGGGTCACAGTTTTTGTGGCCACAATGGCTCAAAATTGTCAAAACGACGTCGTTTTGGGTGCAAAACATGCCAAAACGACGTCGTTTTGACAGTTTTTAACCACTGTAGCCATAAAAATTGTGGCCCTCTAGCATTGTTGTTTTCAATATATATTATTAAATTATTTAAAATTATAATTTACTCTTAATATATCATATTTAAAAAAAAAAAAATTCCCCTTCAAGATATACCCAAGTAATAAACATATCAAAAATCCTAAATTCCCATAGCAATTTCATAGCTGCTAGAATTGTGAATCTGCTCACGAATTTTGATCCTCTCATTATTGAAGTTTTGGTTGCACGAGAGAGCTTACGTTTTGCACTGGAACTACAGCCTTAGAATATTATCCTTAAGGGTGATGCATAGCAGGTCATTTGTATGATATCAAAGAGACAATGATGGTTGCAAATGTGGATAGACTCATTAATGATATTAGATGCTTAATGAATAATTCCAGGTGATGTGAGTTGAGTTTTCTAAGAAGGTGGACTAATGGTGTAGGACACCGTTTGGCAAGACGTGGGCTGAGTTTGTCTGGTACTCTTATACGGGAGTTCAAACCTTCTTTTTAGATAAAGATATTTGCTATTCTTGATGGTTTTTCCATCTTTTATTAATAAGATTTATTCTATAATTTTGAAAAAAAAAAAAAGAAGAAGAAGAAGCGAAAAAATCCTTTCAAAAATTCTTGAATAGATTTTTCATTAGAGCAATTTCATTTGTTCACATACAGGGAAGGTTTGTGGGTTTGTAGAGAGAGATGAGAATAAATAATGATGTTGGTGATAATGGTAAGTTGAGGGATTAAAATTTTTGAGTGAGGAAGAAGATATAAAAAAATAAATAAATAAAACTTGGTAAAGAAGATAAAGAGAGTTAAATATGAAGAATATATGTAAATGATTTGGGTGTACCATGAAAAAAAAATAGCATTTTATTTTAAAGTTTAATATGTATTGTTATTAGTAAAATTACAGTAAAGTATAATAAAAATTGAAATTTTAAAATTTTAATTAAGAGTACTAAATTATTATTTTAATATAAATAGAATCACTCCAATTCTAACTCCAGCTTTTGTAAGCGTTATTCTCCCGAATAGGAAAAATATACCCATCGAACAATGTTAAAAAGTGCCCTTTCATTCCATAGAATCTTTGCTGCCTCCACTTCAAATTCTTTTTCTTGCACAAAGATTATGAAACAAAAAGGGCTCGGGTTATGTTATGGTAGATACTTTCAAAATGTGTGTATGATATATAAATTATAATATTTATAAAATTAATTATTATAAATGTTATAATTGAATCTTTTGAAGGTCATAACTAAAAAATAAAAATAAAAAATTGAGTCATAACCAAATATCATATAAAGTATAACCAAAGACCTTTTAGATCATAATCAAAATAATGTCATAACTAACATCAAAATGAGTTATAACTAATATCACAATGTATATAACTAAGTCATTATTAATACCATAATAGGTTATAACTAAAGATTACAAACATCATAACTGAGAGGCATATGATACACATCCCAGGAGGGGTGTCTATAGTAGAATTTCTCAAAAGGCTCAACATTCATATTTATTCATGTATGATATTAAATATAACGCATAATTAGCCTCCGTTTGGGAACTGGGTTGGCTTTTTGATTTTTTGGCTTTTTTGGCTATTTTAGCCTGGGTTAAAAAGCTTGGTTTGGGAAGGGCTTTTTAGTTTTTTTAACTTTTTTTGTGAGAGAAGAGTGTAATGATTATGGATTGGATGTGATGTTTTATTTTTTGTGGCTAAAATAGCCTATTTTGTCTTTTGTGGCTAAAATAGCCAAAAAAAACCCACTTTAGTTCTTCCCAAACGGACCAATATAAAATGATTCAAAATGAAAAAGAGAAATCACATGAAATACACATGAAAAATTTAAATTATTGACCTCTTATTGAGGTGTAGGAATTTTGGCTGAATCGAACATAAAATGTTATAACTTGAAAAAACTTTCTCTCTTTTTATTTTTTAATTTTTACAATCCATAAAGGGAGATATGAAAAGGAGAAATTGTGTAATGCACAGATAAAATTTGAATCTTATCTTACCCCAATAAAAGAACACTTCATTTATTGGGCCAACCTCTTTGTTTTATTTGTCTTTTTCTTTGAACCTACTATTTTTACTCTGTGTGTCTAGATGTCGATTGGTGCAAATGTGAGGGCCGATAACTGCTTCCCTCAGTCCAAGATCTTTTTGTCCTCGTTCTCTCAAACCTGGAGAAACAAGTCCTGGAAGTCCTTGATTGTGTGTCACATATCCTGAGGCTTCTACTCTCAGCTTGTGACGGTGTGTCTTGCCTGTCACGATCTTCTGAGTGGCAAGAGTGCGCGCTGCCTTTACGCCTCTCTTCTTCTGCCACCCCTTTGCCTTTTATCTGGCACTTCAACGTCTCCATGTCTACCGCCATCCTTCTTATCAATTCGTCTTGCTCCCTTACGCGATCCTCCAGAACCTGAGGATCCATCATCCGCCTCTGTCTATCAAGGCTTTGAGAGCGACGAGGACTCAAGCCCCGTCTTTCTCGTGTGTCTCTCCGTGAGTTCCATCGCTGGGGATCTAATTCTGCTATGAGCAGGATAAAAGGTAAACCTTCGCGCCTCCCGTCCCCTTCTGGGGTTTGCCCATCAATAACAGAATGTGGCAAGTCTTCATTGTGCGCCATAGATTTCAACTAAAGAAGAAACTTAATCAAAAGGTTTGTTCTTTGTGTTTTTTCCCATAGACGGCGCCAATTGTACGAGCACAGAATAATCTTCTCGTATAATCCTGTTAATCAAGTTGACACTCCTCCTAAACGTTGTCGCTTTACTACCTGAAAATACAAACATGAGCTAGCCGACAGGTATGTGTCAGAAACCCTTCCGGCAACTAGACAATAGACAATAAGTTTTGTGTCTTTTAGAGTAAGAATTGTGATACCTGTACATAGATTCTGTCATGAGCTTTTATAGATTCCACCTGGCACAATCTTAGTAGGACTCCAACTCTCCTTATAAGAGTCCTCCTAAAAATCACACTCTCAAGGATAACACATATCCTGATAACACCTTACTCACTGCCAACCAAGTGATATGGTTGTAACTCTTTTACCCAAGCTGGTAACACGGTTAACCGAACTAAAGCAACCTTACCCTGAGCTGGACAATGAAAAGGGCGCTCTACCGGGCTGAAATCAGTTCGGTCCTCTGCCCCGATCAGACCCTGGTTCCTCTTGGATCACACATAATTAACCTGGCCCAAGCTTTGGCCAAATATCTGCCTGGCCTAGGACCGAGCCACTCCATCTATTGCCTCGGCCCACAATGCAGCCCAATGACCAAGAATGGACCTAGCTTGGTCCATTCTTACAGATGGTCTTTGCTCGGCCTAACTTTATGTGTAAATTACCCTCTCAAATTTCTTATTAAAGCTATTTCTTTTGTTCGCATACAGGAAAGGTTTGTGGATTTGTAGAGAGAGAGAGAGAGGAGAATAAATAATGATGTTGGTGATAATGATGAGTTTTGAGGTGGATTGAAATTTTTGAATGAGGAATATGATGAAAAAAAAAATTTTGAAATTTGGTGAAGAAGATGAAGAGAGTTAAATATGAAGAATATGTATAAGTGGTTTGGGTATACCATGAGAAAAAAATAACATTTTATTTGAAGATTTAATGTGTATCATCATTATTAGTAAACTTACATTTAAATATAATAGAAATTAAAATTTTAAAATTTTAATTAAACATACTAAGGTGTCATTTGAATACAAATAAAATCATCCCAATTCTAACTCCAACTTTTCAAAGTGTTATTCTCCCAAATAGGAAAAATATACCCATCAAACAACGTTTAAAAGTGCCATTTCATTCCCTATAATCTTTGCTGCCTCCACTTCAAATTCTTTTTCTTGCACAAAGATTATGAAACAAAAAAGGCTCGGGTTAGGTTATGGTACATATTTTCAAAATGTGTGTATCGTACACAAATTATAACATTTATGGAATTAATTATCATAAATGTCATAATTAGATCTTTTGAAAGTCATAACTAAAAAAAAAAATGAAGTTATAACCAAATATTAGATAAAGTTTAACCAAATACCTTTTGGATCATAATTAAAATAATGTCATTACTAACACCACAATGAGTCATAACTAATATCACAATGCGGATGTATAATCAAGTCATAACTAACACCACAATAGATTATAACTAAAGATCACAAATATCATAGCTGAGAGGTATATGGTACACATCCCAAGAGGAGTGTGTATAGTAGAATTTCTTAAAAGGCTCAACATACATATTTATTCATGTATGATATTAAATATAGCACAACATTAATATAAAAAGATTCAAAATGAAAAAGAGTAATCCCAAGAAATACACATAGAAAAAGAACCTACACGTAAGGAGATTTGAATTACCGACCTCTTATTAAGGTGTAGGAATTTGGCCGAATCAGCTAACCTCATTAGTTTTCAAACATAAAATGTTATAACTTGGAGAAACTTTCTTTCTTTTTATTTTTTAATTTTTACAATCCATAAAGGGAGATATGAAAAGGAAAATTTGTGTAATGCAGAGATAAAACTTGAATCTTATCTTACCCCAATAGAAGAACACTTTATTTATTGGGCCAACCTCTTTGTTTTATTTTTCTTTTTATTTGAACCTACTATTTTTATTTAGAAAAAGCAATCATGAGGTTGAGCGTTTATAAGTTATATATAAATATACATATATATATTAATTTTTTTTTATAAGTTCTAGATAAAAATAAAAATAATAACACGGTATATGTATATTTATTTATTTTTGGCTAGATAAATTAATTAAAAAGAAAACTTGTGAGAAGTAATGTCATGAGATCACCCTCATTGCATGTTTCTACATTTCAAGTAACCATATGTATGTGAATGAACCTAGCAAAGTTCATGGTTGTTCTCTATATTTAAAAGGATAAGGAGATAAAGGTGGATAGCCCCAACCCCTTTGGACAAAAAGCCAAATAAAATGGAAAAAAGCACAAAATTCTATAGTACCTTTGAAAAATAAAAAGAGACAGTGTATTATATGTCTTTAATTATAATATCTTATGATTTTAGTTATAACTCATTATAGTATTCATTATAATTTATTATAATTATTAATTAAATTATTATTATTATAAAGATCTTGATCCTTTTGGTTATAATTCATTATAATTACAATTAAAATAATTTAATTATGACACAAAGTGATGTTGATATCTTTAATTACAAAATTTTCCAAAAAAAAAGGACAAATGAGATGGGAACAAAATTGGGTTTGGATATGCAACGCCTAGGGCCCTCCATATTGAGAGTGGGAACCACATGAGCACATACCATGTTCCAAGTGGGGGCCACATTGCATTTTGATGGAAGTGTTTTATTGGATTGTTGCATCGACTCGTTTCTAAATAGGTTATTATAGTAATTTTTTGATTTTTTATTAAAAAAATGTATAAAAAATAAAAAAAAATGATTTGACAATTTATAATAATATTTTGGCTTTTTAACTACAATGTGTAGTCTCCAAATAAGGCCATAATCAATTAAAATGACAACTATTAGTGGAATATTAACCTAAAGCTCCCAAATTATCCTCAAAAAGCAATCAAATTTTATGTTTAAATCTTAAATTTGTTAATAAAAAGTAAAATACAATGAAAATAAAATTAATTGTACATTTGTATTGATGGTTAACTAAAGAAAAAAAAACAATGAATATATATTCATTTTCTTCTATTTCAATCTCCCCTCCCCCCCCCACCCAAAAAAAACACACACAAAAAAAACAAAAAAAATAATTTCAAAATTTTCTGTATTTTCTCTTAAAAAATTCAAAATTCAAAATTCAAATATAATATTAAAAATCATGATAGAAAAGAAAATGCTTCATTAACAAACCCACCTTCCACTCTCATAATTAGCCATTTGAATAACTAAAGTGATAATCACTTGTCAAATTTTTTATTTTTATTTTTATTTTTTATAGTCATTTGTGTAAGAAAAGGCAAATGGGTTGTTATTATACTATCTAACAGTTGATATGAATTAGAAGCTAAGATTCCTCCTGCTCAATTATGGCCTACAATAATATGAGGAGAGAATATATCATGATATGCATAATATATGTATCGACATGTTCCCATGTTAGACCAATTCTAATGAATTGTTATCATTAAGTTATAGCAGTTTTACTCGAAAAAATGGACAAATTATATTGGGTACTATTTTATTTTCATCAAAATTTCATTTTTATTTTTCCATTTTCACTTATAATAGTCAATCCCTTAAATTTGAGATGTCCGAAATAAGTGTACTTTTTGTCTTTTTGAACTTAAAAATTGAAGAAAAAAATATAAATGTTTGGGTTAACTTTTTGACTTTTTATACAAAAATGTGTATTAAAAAATTATATAAAGAAGTGTGTAGGAAAAGATTGGAGATGAGTGAATGACAGCTGTACAATCTGGCAGTCGAATTCTTGGTAAGAAATTATTGGGTACTTTTCGGGCACTGTAGTGGACTGTTTTGTTCGGCCCGTGAGGGCCATCACGGGTCCCATTTTGATAATCTGAACCATTAAATGTGTAGAACTCGTCGAGTACTATATGGTTATAAAAAATCACGTTGATCGGATATCGATAGCTATCTGATCAGATTTATTTTTTTTCAATCGTTAATTATAACACCATCCATTTTTTCATACAAAATTAATTTGATCATGTAGTTATCGATATCCGATCAATGTGATTTTTTACAGCCATATAGTACTCGACGATTTATACATATTGAACGGTTTAGATTATCAAAATGTGACCCATGATAGGCCCCCACGGGCTAAACAACAGTGTGTGAAAATTGCCCCAAACTGTCTAATACTTGGGACAAACGCTGCACAGCCCCTTTGACTTTTCATGATGGTTGAGTTGTGTGATGTGTGGGAAATTATTTTTTTTATATTTTTTTTTGGTGAATAGTGATAACTTTTTAATTTTTTGAGTAACTTTTTTGGCTTTTTCAGAGTTGCCAAACTTGGCCTTAAGCCAATTTATAATTTCATGTTTCCATCCATTTACTATTAATAAAGCTAACAAAAATAAAAAAAATTGAAGAACTAAAGTGAGATTTTGTAAAAGTATAAGAACTAAAATGAGATTTTAATAAAAATGCGAGAGTGCTAATGAGACAAAAAAAAAAAAAAAAAAAAACGTCACACATGATTTAAATGACAAGTTTTCTCAACTTTGTTAACCGGAGATGAACCGAAGGGTAACATTGTAATTTGACCGTAAGTATAGGAGTTAATTATTACAATTGAAAGTGAAAACCCGAGGGGTTGTGCCACTTTAGTAAGGCTTTGAGGGCATAAGCCCTGAGGTCCTGGGTTCCACACTTCCCAAGGCCAACTCCTAGGGGTTTGGTGCAGTGGTCTGAGAACAACCCTCTAAGTGTTGGACGACCTGTATCCAGGGCTTGAGTGTGGAGTCAAATCTCGACTGCCACACTTTCTGACTGAAATGGTGTGTGTGTTATGGAGTCTGTGCACACACCCAAGATTTGCCCATCGTCCTACTCCGGTTGACCGACATTAGATAATTGATTCCGAAATCGGCGAAGGATATTGAAAGTAAACCAAAAAAATATTGAAAGTAAAAAGACTAAAGTGAGATTTTAATAATGTTGTGTTTGGTTGGGGGATTTGGAGAGGGATTTGGAAAGAGAAAGGGAAAATGTGTGTGAAATTAGGTGAAATATAGGTATGTTTTATTCTTATTTCACCTACATTTTTCATTTCCCTTTTCAAATCCCTCCTTAAATCCCCCAACCAAACATAGCATAAAAGTACAGAGTTGCTAAATGTAATTAACCCCAAAAAAACTTATCCATCATATTAAAAGATTGCCAAAAAAAAAGTAATATTATAAAATTGAATATCAAATTTAATAATGTCATTTGTGTCAACTCAGTTCACTTAAAATAAAGTTTTAATCTAATAATCTAAAAGTGAAATTGAGACATCTAATAGAAAGAAATAAATAATGATCAAAATGTGCCCAAATGAAAATTACACTAGTGAAATAACATTATCAAAATATAACATTTTGATACTGTAATATATTAATTATATTAACTTTAGTATACTGATTAGTGGAGTCTTACTTTAGTATGCATGAAAGATATTCTTTTTTAGCAAAGCTATTGAAAAAGGACAAAATGGCCAATGTCTAAAATGATTCATAACCGAATAAACCTTGCAGCCACCCCTGTGCCTACTACCTTCTCGTTGGGGTTGGATATGAAACCATTTTCATATTTGCAACAAACTCTCTTTTAAATGATGCTTACTTAAAGAATTAATGAATAATGGAATAACTATTTATGTATGTTATTAGATGAACTTAAAGAGCTAGCTAGCACCTCCACCTCATAATTAGATGCTAGTAATAGAATCCACATAATTTTTGAAATTTCTTTGGACTTCACCAATAATTTAAAATTTTGTAAAATTTTATTGAACACCCTCACTTAGTACTGAAATTAATTCTTACTCTATCAAATCCTAATCCTATCCCATAAAAAATCTTAAATATACCTAAACCAGCTCCCGCCCCGCTAGCCCCAACTTCAGTCGCCACCACTTTGTCCCTTTCCTTCCCATTCCATAGCCACTAGTTGATATATCCACCCCCACTGATGGAGGGTGAAGAGAGCTGGGTTGGCATCATAGTGTGAAGGGGGCAGGGTATTGAAAGAGGTTAGGGAGGAACTAATATTAGGAAGGCTAAGGTGGTTGGAAGAATTTGGGTTGGGTTGGGTTGGGTTGGGTTGGGGTGGCGAGCAGCAAATATCTACTCGTATCAAAATGAAAAGATGAATGGTGACGATAAAATTAAAATTTTATAACAAAATAAAATTATAAGACTTTCATATTTTTTATTTTATATGTGAGAGTCGAAAGAATAAATTGAGTTGCTATTATCTTCACCCATTAATTATTCTTCTATCTTCAAAGAGGCCATATGTTCCTCCATTATAAAAATAGAATTGGCAACTTCAAAATTGGATATTCTGCATTACAAAACATGATAATTTGATGAACTTGACTTGGTCCATTTTAAAAAAATGGATACTCCTGCAGGGCCCGCACAATATTGTATCTCAGTGCTGCTACAGACCCCCACTGGGGGTCGACCCCCAGTGACGTGGCGGGCCTTCATTGGCCAGTTTTCTGTTTTTTTTTTTTTTTTTTCTAAAACTTAAGGAAGATCAATATAGTTTACCTATTCATTACTTTTGATAAGAAAAACAAAAATTAAATTCTAAAAAAATCCTCTTCATTTCTTATCTTCTTAGGTCATCTCTAATCCTTTACTCTTTTTTTTCCATCCAATTTGATTTTAAATTTGAGTAAAAAATTTAATTTGATACTGCTCCAACTTTTGCATTCAATTTTCATTAATTTTTTTTAAAAAAAAAATTGAAGGAGTTTCTAAAAGTCCAGTTATTTTAAACATTTTTTTCATTCATTAAAAAAGTCTACTGAAAAATAGTTTCAGTCACGACCCAACTTTCGGATGCTCAGGGCTAGAATCGTAACTTATTAATTCTGATTGAACAAATTAAGTGGCCCAAGCAAAAGCGAAATAAAAGTAAGGGAATAATTAAACGAGGCTTTTTTGGCAAGAGCTAAACGGGGCTTTTTTGGCTATTTTAGCCACAAAAGACAAAATAGACTATTTTAGCCACAAAAAACAAAATATCACATCCAACCCATAATCATTACATTATTCTCTCACAAAAAAAGTCAAAAAAATCAAAAAGTCAAAAAGCCCTTCCCAAACCAAACTTTTTAGCCCAGGCTAAAATAGCCAAAAAAGCTAAAAAGCCAAAAAGTCAACCCACTTCCCAAACAGAGGCTAAACAGATAATAAACTTCATTCATTATCCTGCGATTCAAATAAAAAGAGCTAAACAGATAATAAACTTCATTCATTATCCTGCGATTCAAATAAAAAGGAAATTCATCTGGCTCCGTTTGGCAAGGGCTTTTGGGGCTATTTTAACCACAAAAGACAAAATAGGCTATTTTAGTCACAACAAATAAAACATCGCATCCAACCCATAATCATTACACTCTTCTCTCACAAAAAAAGTCAAAAAACTCTTCCCAAATCAAGCTTTTTAGCTCAAGCTAAAAAAGCTAAAAAGTCAACTCATTTCCCAAACGGAGGCTCTATCGATTTTTATTATTTTATTATTCGGTGATCGACAATAACAAAGAAAAAGTAAGAAAAGAAAAAAATAAAAATAAAATAGAAATGTCGGCAACAAGTTCCGTGCTAATCCACTACACGAGATCGTAATCTTTCTTTATATTTCATCACCTGAAAAGGATAACAGTTATAAGCACACAGCAGAGTGAGATATTATACTAAGAATATAGAGGTACAAAATAATCATAAATAATTATTTAAATTAAAACATTAAACATAATTTAATTTAAATAATAAATTATTTAAATGATAAAAAATTAAAATCCAAAAATTATGTAGGCAGCTAACCACAATCACAATACAGAATAGAATAAAGGTCCCTACAGGGATAATCAATTTTCTTTTTATGCTGCCTTCTGAAGCCCCCCACCTTTTTTTTTTTGAACACCCCCACCTTTTTTTTTTTTTTTCCCTTGCTGACTTCACATGCCCTCCTTTATATACACATGGCCTGAGTGATGACTCATCCTGTATTGATGTCCCTAAATTGCTGAATCACCTCCCCTAGTCCTAGGCACCACAGATGGCTTAGGTTTCACTCGTCCAACAAAGAAAAATGCCTCATACACCCACTGGGGGTCGATCCCCAGTGAGGTGGCACTCTATTATTGGCCAAAAAAAATTATTTTCTTTTTTTTTTTATTTATAAGTTTCAACCAGTGGGGCGCGACACCTCACTGGGGGTGCGACCCCCACTGGGGGTATGCAGCACTGCTATCCAACAAATTGCACATGTTTCTTTGAATTATTCATAGCCCCGAACTTTCCTCCAATTTAATTGTCGCGTTAATTTGGCCCGAAGTAATACATTATCCATATTTTTGATAGGCCGTGGCTTTGGTCCAGTCCAAGATCGAATTGGACCGTATTGTTGAGTTTGTGAGGGTTCACTGTGGGTCTCATTTTGATAATCTGAATGGTTCAATGTGTAAAACTCGTCGAGTACTATATATTTGTAAAAAATCACGTTGATCGGATATTGATAGCTATGTAAACAAAACAGTTTTTTATCAACTGTTCATTTTTTTACCGTCCATTTTTTTTTTATACAAAACTAATTTGATCACATAGCTATTGATATCCGATCAACGTGATTTTTTATAGGCATATTGTACTCGACGAGTTCTACACATTGAACGGTTTAGATTATCAAAACGGACCCAAAAAATGGACTCCATAGACCGGACTGAACGGGTCCAGTTTTGATCTCAACTTGAGACAAGCTAAACCCTTTTTGATATATTAGTGCCTAATTAAATTATATTTTAACACATATAATTATGTAACATATTTTTGATATATCAGTGTCTAATTAAATTATATTTTAGCACGCATAATTATGTAATATAATTAGTTATTATTATTATTATTATTATTATTATTATTATTGAGAGGGTAATTAATGTGAAAATTGGGCCGAGCTGGGTAATGGACCGTTATGGGCCGTAGTACAGAGGGCCGAGTAAAATGTCCATGTAAGTTATTCCGGTCGAGTGGATATTTTGAGGTTAGTCCGGTCCTAAGACCGTGAAGCTAGTTCGGTCCAACAAAAGATCGAAGTTAGATCGGTCTAACGGTACTTTGGAGTTAGACTGGTCTTGGAGTTACACCGGTCATAACATGTTAGTTCGGTCTAACCAAGCCATGGGTTGTGCATGAGAAGCCGACGTAAGAGCAGTAAAAGAAAGAGCTAGATCGACTTATTCTGCGGCTATGCATAGACATGTTTACTTCGGTCATATTAGAGTTCGGCCATGATAAAACCATCTCACTTGGTTTAAGAAGTGAGGGAGGTGTTGAAGGATAAGCATTATCTTTCAGGAGTATGAATCCTAGGAGGACTTTGCATGGAGGAGTAGAAGTCCTACTAGGATTGTGCCACACAAAACCTATAAAGCTCACAAACTCACCTTTCGAGAGGTAACACACAACTTTGTTTTATGAATACACAGAGCTTTTGTCTATTTGTCAAGCTTACTGACTTAGGCATCGGAGAGGTTTCCGGCACACACCCGTCGGCTAGCTCGCGTTTGTGTTTTCAGGTGATAAAGCGACGACGTACAGAGGAGTGCAGACTTGATCAACAGGATTATACGAGAAGGTTTATTTCTTTCCCGTACAATTGGCGCCGTTTATAGGAAAAATAGACAGGACAAAACCTCTTGATCAAGCTTTACCTCTTGAGGAACAATGGCGCACAAAGAAGAATTATCACAGTCCCCCATCGACGGACAAACACCAGATGGGGGGGCCAGGCGTGAAGGATTACCTTCTATCTCCCCCACATGGTGGACTTGGAGCCCCAACGACACAACGCTAGGAGAGATACTAGGGGGAGGCGGACTCACAGCCCCCATCACTCTCGTTCACAAAGTCCTGACAGGCAAATGCGGAGGATTGATTCTCAAGTTCTGGAGGACCGCGTGAAGGAACAAGACGAATTAATAAGGAAGATGGCGGCCGACATGGAAGCCTTGAAACGCCAAATGAAGGAAAAAATAGTGGCGACAAGAGAGGGGCGCAAAAACAAGACACCCCCTCGCCGCTCAGAAGACCATAGAAGGCATTCGATGCCATCACAGGCAAAAAGTAGAAGCCTCAAGACAGGCGATACTCAGTCTGGAACCTCCAGAACTCGTTACTCCAGGTCTGAGAGAACGAGATCATTAAGGTCTTACACAGAAGGAAGTACCTACCGACCCTTACACTCGCACCAAACATTATCCAAACAGACGGAGTTGCCCAAATCATCCGATTTGTGGATCATGTTAGAAGAAAAGGCACGATGGAAGGAGGACACCAAGGCGCGCGACCCTCGCAGCGTTTCTGCCCTTCAACGATTGGCTCCTCGATCGCATGGAAGCGTCGAGGTTGGAATGCCATTACCACATCCTGCCTACGAACCAACGGACAAGGCATTAGCGAGGCTGCAAACCTCGCCGTTCGTTCCGGCAATCGAAAACGCACCCCTACCTACAGGCTTCCTTCAGCCCAAATTCACTACGTACGAGGGGAAGACGGACCCCTACATTCACCTAAGCCACTTCCGCCAGGTTATGGCGGTATATTGATGAAACGAGGCTCTAATGTGCATCCTCTTCCAGTCAAGCCTTGGCGATCTAGGCTTGACTTGGTTTGAAAAACTTCTAGAAGGCAGCATAGCCTCTTGGGCACAATTGGCAGAGGCGTTTGTCACAAGGTTCAAAACAAACACCAAAACCCCAGTGGAGATTGACCAGCTACTCTCCATTGACATGGGTGAAAAAGAGACGCTAAGGTCCTACAATAGTCGCTACTGGGAGACATTCAACCAAATTGGCGACTGCCCCACCAATTTCGCCATTGCACAGTACAAAAGAGGCCTTCCAGTCGGGAATAGACTAAGGGACTCAATCACCATGACACCACCCCTCACCATGGAAGCCTTGATGGAAATAGTGCATCAGCACATCAGGGTGGAAGAGGATTGCGCACGTGCCAAAGCAAAATCTGGCGCGACCACAATACCAGAAAAGAAGACCTCAGCAAAGGTCAACACGGTAGATCGACCTAATAGAAACGGACATGGCAGGCGAGACAACAGAGAGGACCAGGATAAAAGATGGCTGAGGGTCCGCACGGCCATAACCACAGTATTCAAAAAACCGATCTATCGGGTTTTGAGCGAAATCCGCGATGAGCCTTTCGTCAAGTGGCCAGCTAAACTAGGAGAAGCACAGAAAGACTATGACGAAAGATCGCGATGCACCTTCCACAAAAAAAAGGGGCACTGCACTGAAAATTGTACACCATTGAAACAGCATTTAGAGGAGTTGGTGGCAGCCGGTCACCTGGATAAATACATTGAAGGAAGAACGCAACCAGCCCCCCAGGACCATAATAACCCCAACGGGATGCCGATTGATGCCCCACCTCAAGGCATTATCAATGTGATACATGGAGTCTTTGAACCTGAGCATGTATGCGAGCTCAAGGGATCAATCAAAAAGGCTGAGCACTTTAGAGAGGTGCTGGGTGCCCAACTTGCCATCAAGAAAGGGAAGACAGAGGCAACAAACGTCATGTTTTTTTCGGATAAAGACTTGGAACGGATATATTGCCCTCACAATGATGCCCTGGTCGTCACTCTCTGAATCAAGGATTTTGACGTCAAGCGGATTCTGATTGACCAGGGTAGTTCATGTGAAATCATGTACTACGAAACATTTAAACAATTAAAGCTGCAAGACAAAGACTTGGCGCCTGCCGTATCTCCCCTAATTGGATTCAACTCCATGCCAGAATGGTCCGTCGGTAAAATAATTCTTCCAGTCAAAGCAGGAAGCGTGTCAAAACAAGTGGAGTTTTGGGTATTGAAAGTCCCCTCCACTTACAACATCATCTTGGGCAGAACTTGACTGCATGCCATGCGATCAGTGGCGTCATCCTACCACCAAGTAATGCGGTTCCCCAACGATACCGGGGTAATTGAAGAAGTCTATGGAGATCAGATCATGTCAAAGCAATGCTTCGCCACGGTAAATGGCAGCCGCGCTGCCAAAGGATACGTTCATTCGGTGGAAGAGCCTGAGAGCAATGAGCTATTCGCAGATGTCGGCAAAGCGGTGGATCAGAAAGCAGTGGAGGACTTGGTAGAGGTAAAAATAGATGAAAAGAACCCGGATAAGTTCTTTTTGCTCGGTTCGTCATTGTCCAGCACTGAGAGATTAGAGGTCTTAAAATTCTTAACCTCTAACATCGAAGTGTTCGTCTGGACGCCCTACGACATGCCAGGCATTGATCCAAACTTCATCTGTCACCAACTTAATGTCCACCCATCCGCCAGACCAATCATTCAACGCACACGCAGATCGGCACTCCACCACGCCGAGATAGTAGCGGAAGAAGTAGGTAACCTGCTGGAGGCAGAAGCAATTAGAGAAGTACACTACCCAAGATGGATCTCCAACACAGTCGTAGTGCCAAAAAAGAATGGCAAATGGCGTGTCTGCGTCGACTATAAAACAGTCAACAAGGCATGCCCAAAAGACAGCTTTCCTCTACCACGGATAGATCAACTGGTAGACCTAACGGCGGGGCACAACCAACTTAGCTTTCTGGATGCATACAGAGGCTACCACCAAATCGCCATGCATGAGCCAGACCAGGAGGTCACATCCTTTACAACACCAAGAGGACTATACTGTTACAAGGTCATGCCCTTTGGCATGAAGAATACAGGGGCAACATTCCAACGAATGGTCACCAAGATGTTTGAACCATTGTTAGGAAGAACGATGGAGGCTTACATCGACGACATGGTGGTCAAAAGCAAGGATGAGAATGACCATCTCAAGGACCTAGGAGAGATGTTTGAAATCCTGAAGAAGCACAAGTTATGCCTCAATGCATCTAAGTGTGCATTCGGTGTAGGATCTGGCAAATTCCTAGGCTTCCTTGTGACCAACCGGGGTATAGAAGCGGACCCCTCCCAGATCAAAGCAATTCAGGATTTGGAGAGAACAAACTCAGTGAAAGAAGTACAGCATCTCACCGGCATGGCAACCGCACTCAATCGGTTCATAAGTCGATCGTCAGACAGACTACGACCATTCTTTCAAGCTTTAAAAGCCAAGTTCGAATGGGATGAAGAATGCGACCAAGCTCTGGAAAGCTTGAAAGAATACATATCCTCTCCACCATTGCTGGTCACCCCAATACCAGGAGAAGAACTCTTCCTGTACCTGGCAGTCTCTCAGCACGCAATTAGCGCAGTGTTGGTCCGTGCGGAAGGAATTCAACATCTGCCCATCTATTATGTCAGCAAGACATTGCTAGGAGCCGAAACAAGGTATTTGCCACTAGAAAAGTTAGCATTGGCCTTGATGATGGCCTCCAGGAAATTGGCACACTACTTTCACGGCCACACCATAGTCGTCCTCACAGCTTTCCCACTAAAAGCTTTGTTTGAGAGGGCGAACTTTTCTGGGTGAATTTTGAAGTGGACAGTAGAGTTGGGACAATTCGACATCAAGTTCCAACCCAGAACCGCAGTAAAGGCCCAAACTTTGGCAGATTTCGTCGCAGAGTTTACTCCTGGAAGTCATCATATCTGCCCAGTCGACCTAACTGACACAACCGAACTAGGGATGGAAGTTGACGCCGGAATAACACAACCCCTAGCAGAAGGTACTCAGTCAGACTCCAAGGCAGACCAGACTAAAGACAACAAGGAAGAAGCAAACCAAGCTACATCAAACCAAGACTCACCAACAAACAAAGACTTGGTTCAATCAGATAGCGAGGGGCAGACAGCAAGCATGGACCTTGAAGAAAACACCAGCAACATTCTTGACCCCACGACATCATCCGACCCCTCCACTTGCTGGAAGTTGTTCGTTGGTGAGATGTGGAAGCCCTTTGTGGATGGAGCATCCAACCGGCATGGTGCAGGACTTGGCATAGTCCTCATCTCACCAGACGGCCTGGTTATAAAGCAAGCAATCAACCTTGGCTTTCCAGCATCAAACAATGAAGCGGAATATAAAGCACTCCTAGCAGGACTCAAATCAGCATACTACATGAAGGCCACCGAATTAATGGTCTACAGGGACTCACCGTTGGTGGTAAACCAAATTTCTGGCGACTATGAAGCAAAGGATAATAGGATGGCCAAGTACCAAGAATTGGTCAGAACAGAAATCAAGAAATTTGAAGTAGTGAGGATAGAACAGATAGGCAGGGAAGAGAACGACAGAGCAGACGAACTAGCAGGCTTTACTTCAATGGTAGATACATCCATCCCTCATTCATTGCTCATCAACTACTTACCAAGACCAAGCATCGAAGACCCCGAAGCAGACGAAGTATGCTGTGCCGATCTAGGCCCCTCGTGGATGGATCCCATCATACTATTCTTGAAAGATGGCATCCTACCGGAAGAAAAGAAAGAAGCCAACAAAATTAGAGCAAAGTCACAGCAATTTTGGCTCTCCCCATCTTTGGCATTATACAAAAAGTCATTCTCAGGATACTGGTGGCCATACATGCAGGCAGACTCAGAAAAATATGTGAAGAAGTGCGAGAAATGCCAAAAATTCGCACACCAAATACATCAACCAGCTAGAAAACTCCTGCCATTGACTAGCCCATGGCCTTTCACAATGTGGGGCTTGGACATAGTAGGACCACTTCCAACAGCACCCGGCAACAGGAAGTACTTTCTCGCAGCAACAGACTACTTCACAAAGTGGGTGGAAGCAGAAGCATTGGCATCAATCAAGGAAAGAGATGTGAAGAAGTTTGTCTGGCAAAATATCATTACTCGATTCGGCATACCTAAAGCCCTCATATCAGACAACGGCACCCAGTTTGATGGCAAAATTTTCCGAAGCTTTTGTGAAGAATACAAGATAGAGTTCTACAATTCTACACCAGCGTATCCTCAAGCAAATGGCCAAACAGAAGCATCAAATAAAGTTATCTTGGATGGACTAAAGAAAAGGTTAGAGAAGGCAAAAAGCAAGTGGGCGGAAGAACTTCCTCATGTTTTATGGGCTTACCACACCACGCCTCGACGATCAACAGGAGAAACACCATTCTCCTTAGCCTACGGAATGGAAGCAGTAATCCCACTGGAAGTTGGCCTCCCCACAATTCGAAGCGAAAATTTTGATCCCGACTTGAATAGAGAAGCCATAACATTGGAGCTCGACCTCGCCGAAGAAAGAAGAGAAAGAGCACTAGTCCACATTGCCTCGTATCAACAAGAGTTATCCAGGAAATACAACAAAACAGTACATCCAAGGTAATTCAAGATCGGAGATTGGGTGCTGCACAAAGTAATGGGAAACACCCTAGTGCTAGGAGATGGCAAGCTAGGGCCTAATTGGGAAGATCCTTACAAAGTGGTTGGGTTAGCAGGCAAAGGGGCATACCACCTAAAAGACAAGGATGGCAAAGCAATCCCTAGGCCATGGAACACAGCCAATCTCAAGTTATTTTATTTTTAGCTTTCCTCTTTCAAACATGTGTAACTTTTTCTTTCCTCAATAAAACAAATCGATTCTTTTCAGCATAAGTTGTTCTCTGAAAAAGTTAGCTTTAGTAAAGTTAGGAATATTACAAACATTATTCTAAGTTGGCTGGAAAAACTAACTTAGAGGTTGGCTGGATTAAACCAACACCCCTCCTAAGCCCAGGATAAGGATCCAGGCTGCAGGACGTTTGGTCGGAATAACCAAACATTATTCTAAGTTGGATGGAAAAAACTAACTTAGAGGTTGGTTGGATTAAACTAGCACCCTTCCTAAGCCCAGGATAAGGACCCAGGCTGCAGGACGTTTGGTCGGAATAACCAAACATTATTCTAAGTTGGCTGAAAAAACTAACTTAGAGGTTGGCTGGATTAAATCAACACCCTTCCTAAACCCAGGATAAGGATCTAGGCTGCAGGACATTTGGTCGAAATAACCAAACATTCTTTTCTAAGTTGGCTGGAAAAAACTAACTTAGAGGTTGGCTGGATTAAACCAACACCCTTCCTAAGCCCAGGATAAGGATCCAGGCTGCAGGACATTTGGTCGAAATAACCAAACATTCTTTTCTAAGTTGGCTGGAAAAAACTAACTTAAAGGTTGGCTGGATTAAACCAACTCTTAGAATTCTTTAGCCGAAGTAAGGACATCGGCTAAAGAGTGGTTGGCTGGACTAAACCAGCTCTTAGAACTCTTTAGCCGAAGTAAGGACATTGGCTAAAGAATGGTTGGTTGGACTAAACCAACTCTTAGAATTCTTTAGCCGAAGTAAGGACATCGACTAAAGAGTGGTTGGCTGGACTAAACCAACTCTTAGAACTCTTTAGCCGAAGTAAGGACATCGGCTAAAGAATGGTTGGCTGGATTAAACAAACTCTTAGTACTCCTTAGCCGAAATAAGTACATCGGCTAAAGAGTGGTTGGCTGGATAGCTCAGTCAGATTACTCAGTTGAGACCAGATTAAAGTATCTTGGCCACAATACTATTAAGAAGGCAAGCTCAAACAGGAATTTAAACCGAGATAGCAGTTAGAAGTGAAAAGATCATGGAAAAGTCATTGTAAGTACAAGCATACAGGCCAACTGAAATAAGAGTTCAAAACAAAAAAAAAATTCATTCATTAAAGAGCAATTACAAAGGGAGGGCCATAGTCTGGTTACAAGAGCAAAAAGTAACAACGAAAAGAAAGTACAGAATCAAGTGAAAAGGTCTTCAAGGTCGGCGTCGATATCAACTTGAACACCGGTTGCAGATGGAAGATCAGTCTCAGTAGCAACTGGAAGAATGATGTCAGTCGACGGCTCAACAGTCAAGTCTTCAACCGTTGGCTCCAACCAAGCTGATTGATCGTTGCCTTGCTCGTTGACTACCGGAGTAACAGTTGGTTCGTTTTCTTCATCTTCATTATCTGAACCCTGCAAAAATTGTTGTTGGACAGAAGCAGCATATTCAGCTAGTGAGGCCGGAATAAAGTATTACGGAGCATTGTAGACCTCGGTTTCGGACCCACAACCGAGCTGTTCCATAGCACTTCTCCAGTCGCACTTAAAGAATAAGTCCTTCGCCCCCTCACATTGAGGAATGTAAAGGCCCTCCGCCTCTTTGAAACCTTTAGCGTTGGCATCACCGATCTTCTTCTTCAGCTCGGCGATTTCGGCTTCCTTTTTCCCTTCAAGCTTGACTAGCTCACGAAGGTACTTGTCTTTCATCACGATCAACGCCTTCTGTTTGTCAGCCTCAGTCGACGTAACCAGTTCGGTTAGACGAGCTGCTTCGGCCTCTAGCTCGGCCGTTTTTTGATGGGATTCCTTCAGCTTGGTCGTTTTTGCTTCAACTTTTGCTAGGGCCTGCCTCGCCGTTTTCCTGAGCTCTAATACCTTTTGGTGGGTAATTTAGCTCTTCTGAAGAGACTGAAATGATTGGAAAGAAATCAATAACGAAACCGAACTGAAAGTTAGAAAAAAAAATTTTAAAGACAAGGGGCATCACGATCGAATGGCCTTTAGCTCGGTCAAATTCTGGTGGTGTTCCATGTCTGCTGGAAGGCACACACTTTTGGCAAGATTGAAGGCCATCAAGTGATCCTTCTCAGCGACCACCAAATCGGTATCTTGAATAAGGCGGTTCTGAAATTTTAGCTTTGGTGCCCACCTGGAAGAGCCAGCCCGGTCAGAAGGCTCCGGCTGTGGAATTGGTGGAGGGATGGATTTGTCCTCATCCACAAGACGTTGTTCAGTTGGAGTAGATCGGGCGCGCTTGGATGGACGTGATGAAGAAGGTTGTTGAGAAGGAAGGGCCACAACGGCAGGTTGCGTTTGGCTTGGTGGCGATACTTCGAGTCTGTTGGTCTCGGTCAAGAGGGCCCTGACTCTGTTTCTCTTGGCCATTTCTTCATCAGCGGTCAATGGGATTAGTCTGATTTTTGGCAAGGTTGGGTTCGATTCTAGGGCCTCCTCTAGCAGAAAGTCGATCACTTTCGCTTTTCGGCGATCACTGTATCTATAGGTCGGTTCGAACTTTAGCAGCTTAGCCCAACTACGTTCTGGATATCGTAGTGCAGCGCGTAAGGTCGCTAGATTTGGGTAGCTATATAGAGAATGGAGGTGGGCAGAATCTACGAAAGAAGACAACTGTTAGTTCGGCTGACAAATTGAAAACCGAAATATAGAAAAACACGCAAAAAAACCGAAGTAATTATACCAGGTGTTCCTTTTTTCCAATTGATGCTTCGGCCAGGAATCTGGGCTTGGTGATCTTCAAAGTTCCCAGACACCCAGAAAAAATTGTCGTCATTCAGGTCTTTATCCGGTGTGTTTTTTATTATTTTCTCACGACGACGGCGTATTCTAAGATAGTACACCCAGCCGTCTTCCTTCGAACCAATGGAGTATTGGTGAAAGATTTCGGCCAGACCGAGGTTGAGACCGGCTTGGCGGTATAGTTCGGCTATTCCCATTATTATACGGTATGAATTGGTGGATAGTTGGGTTGGGCATAGTCTGGTTTGCCTAAAAAACTCACAAATTAAGGGTTGGACTGGAAATCGTAATCCGGTTTCAATTATGGACAAGAGGGTGAAGGGGACAAAGCCTTCATTCCCCCAGGGTATGACATCTTTTTCGGCCAGGGTAAGGTGTACATCGTCAGGTATGCCATAATGCATTCGGAATTCGGCTAGGTCGCCTGGAGTATTTACTAAAAATCTATATTTCCCCATTTATTTTATAAGTTATGAATAAATTAGTTCGGTCCAAAAATTGTGCTCAGTAGCTCAGTTGAGCACGCAGAGGAGTGCCTGGGCAACCTAAGTCTGCAAAGTGAACAACAAAGGTGTTAAGCACAGATCATTGGGCTGTGCCACAAATTAAAAGCAAGATAAAAAAGAAGTCCTACTTCGACTGTGTGGGATGTCACAGGCACTATCTCGGTTTCTGCAAGGTGATTGGTAGCTCGGTTTGAGCAGGGTTTTTATTAGCTCGACCTTGGCAAGCGTCTCGATATCTCGGTTGTGGAAACGATTTTGTTAGACCGGTTGATCGTTTAGGGGCAGCTTTCTGAGTTCGGTCTAAAAAACTAAGAGGCTGGTTTAGCCCCAAAGGCCTAGATCGGTTGGAATTTAGGTATCTCAGTATGCTAAGTGCAAACTTAGTTCGGTTGGTTACCTCGGCTGAGATAACACAAGAAGTGGTTTGACTTATTAAAACTACTGGTGTAAACATGAAGTGTTAGTCCGGTTGTAAACTAACTAGACTTTTACCTAGCATAAACAGTGTCCTAGTTCAGTTGCATCATGATTTTGGATCGAAAACTAGTTTTCTACAGGATATTTCGGCACTGTTTGGGAAGTGCCTAAAGAGGCTATTATAGCCTTAAAAAAAATTTTAGTCAAAAAGCCACTTTTGCAAGCTTTTTCAAAAAAAAATATATATATATATATAGGACTGCACAGCGGCAGTGTAGACACAGCCTACACTGTCAGCTTTGTCACTTGTTCCATCAATGAACATTTTACGATTTTACCCCTTGATAGTAATTTAAAAAAATATTTTTTTAGGGACAAATTTGTCATTTTAATTTCAAACATCATTTCAACACATTTTTTAATACAACAACTCAAATAAAATCCATCTCATCTTCCCAAACATAAAAACAAAAATAGCCTACTAAAATAGCCAAAAAGCCAAAAAGCCTACTAAAATAGCCACTTCCCAAACAAGGCCTTCATGTATTCATGTGTTCTATTATTAAGTTTTTTCCAAAAAAGTACAGAGCAAAGCGAAATGGACAAATGTGTTTTGCAAAAACACACAAAACATAGTACGAAAACAAGGGAAAGCAAGATAGAGAAGCAATACTAACCAGATGAAGAGGCAAGAACTGGAGATGGAAGCAAAAGGCAGCAAAACACGAACTCTTTCAAAAGACAAAGAACAGTGAAGAACTCAGAGAAAATGAAGAGGATGAATAGTAGAAGTGGAGGGATTTTTGCCTTAGGATTTGTTTTTGTTAGAAAGCCCAAAATTTGGGCAGGACTGTTCAAAAAACACGGAGTACAAAGGCGGCGTGACAGTTGCATTAAGCCAATCAATGCTTGCCACGTACCATTAGAATGGGAAGCGTTTCAGTCTTTGTGATTGAAGAGACGTTACTACCGGACAGCTAGAGCTCGGTGTGAAAGTAGCCTGGCTGGATAGGCTAAAAATCTATAGCTCGGTTGGAAAGGCTGAGAGTTTATAGCTCAGCTGGTTGACAGATAATCCCAAACATGTTAGGCAAATGGAATTAAGGGGCAATTGAGAGGGTAATTTATGTGAAAATTGGGCCGAGCTGGATAATGGACCGTTATGGGCCGCAGTACAGAGGGCCGAGTAAAATGTCCATGTAAGTTATTCCGGTCGAGTGGATGTTTTGAGGTTAGTCTGGTCCTAAGACCATGAAGCTAGTCCGGTCCAACAGAAGATCGAAGTTAGATCGGTCTAACGGTACTTTGGAGTTAGACCGGTCTTGGAGTTACACCGGTCATGACATGTTAGTTCGGTCTAACCAAGCCATGGGTTGTGTATGAGAAGCCGACGTAAGAGCAGTAAAAGGAAAAGCTAGATCGGCTTATTCTGCGGCTATGCATAGACATGTTTACTTCGGTCATATTGGAGTTCGGCCATGATAAAACCATCTCACTTGGTTTAAGAAGCGAGGGGGGTGTTGAAGGATAAGCATTATCTTTCAAGAGTATGAATCCTAGGAGGACTTTGCATGGAGGAGTAGAAGTCCTACTAGGATTGTGCCACACAAAACCTATAAAAGCTCACAAACATCACCTTTGGAGAGGTAACACACAACTTTGTTTTCTGAATACACAGAGCTTTTGTCTATTTGTCAAGCTTACTGACTTAGGCATCGGAGAGGTTTCCGGCACACACTCGCCGGCTAGCTCGCGTTTGTGTTTTCAGGTGATAAAGCGACGACGTACAAAGGAGTGCAGACTTGATCAACAGGATTATACGAGAAGGTTTATTTCTTTCTCGTACAATTATTATTATGCTATCAGATATATTTATTATTATTATTATTTTTTAAATTTGATATTACCATCGTGCTAATTAGACATTTGGAGAATACATTTCCAAATAAGGCGTAATGTTTCAAAAGAAAAAGCAATAGTAAAATGTGATAATTAGGGATATGGACCCACGGGAGCGGTTGAAAGCTACCACAATCAAAGTTCGAATATCTTGTAAAGCTGATTTTTATTTATAAAAATAATTATCTTGTTTGGTTGAATATTTAGATTTTTTTTATGAAGAAATTAGTCTGATGAAAATAAATATAAAAAATATTTTTAGATTTGTAATATATATATATATATTGAGTGCTTTTTTTTTTTTTTTTTTTACCAGAGTAAAGATAGAATTTAATGAAATATAATCTGAATCAATTATATGAAATAAAAGAGTCTGATGGCAATAGATTTGATCATCAAATATCATTGAGAAATAAATAGAAATAAGTGTGTGGGTGTTGATTTCCGACCACACAACTAAAGGGGGAACTCAGTTGGAGAGGACCGGCAGAATAGATTAAACCCAAACAATCTGTCACAGAAAGATAAGAACCCGGCAGGGTTCGTCCACCCGGGGGCACTCCGACGCTCAAGTCAGTAATCAAATATCTCTCAAAGATAACCAATAATGCTTTACTCACTAGACAGAACATAAAAATTTTACCTTAGACCAATGGGGGTGCCTCACTTTTATAGTGGTCAGTGTCCAACTTCCTCTAGAAGTCTTACTTCAAGGAACTCTATCCTTTACAAGGATAACATCTATCATAACTCACACTATTTAGATTAAGATGAACTTTCTCAAGAGTCTCATCTCTATCCAAATAAGTAGTTTGATGTCATCTAGGACTCTAGTCCTCTATCCAAATATCTCAAATTTTAGTATTATTGCACCATATCTCGGCATCATGGTCCACCCGCGTGGTACCTCGGCTAACAACCTCGGCCACGTGGACTACCCAAAAAATATGTCCCCACAACTGCCCTAGGTTCTATTACCTCGGCAAACTAAGGTGATGAAACCTATACATGTACTCCTCCGACCGAGATCGTGACTTGTCGGCGCCAAGAAATAAGGACTCATATGTCCATTCGTCAAGAATCAAGAATCATCATGTTCTATCTCATCCAGGTCCAACATATCAATAGAGATCACATTACTAGCAGTGATCATGACTTGCTAGTTCAAGAACATCAAGATCCTAGTATTATCTCATCAGAAACCAAAAATAAACAAGTTCTGCCCTCATCCAATTTCAACATCTTAACCGAGATCAATACCTCAACTAAGATCGCACTTCTCAATCAAGATCATCATCAGATTGGAGCATACCAATCACGTCCCCATTGTGTCGCGTCAGTTCTACCCCCCGCTGCTTGATGTCAGAGCGGGCACGTCGGGAATCGAAATCATAACTTTTTGCCGTCTTTTTCCAATTCTAGCAAAACCTTTTCATTTTCTCATTTCGTGTCTACTTGTGCCTTTAGAGTCTCTTTCTCTTGGCCTCTGCAAACCATTATCGCTGTTCTTGAAGCATTCTTTCCTATTACAACTCTGGTCACCACTTCTGGCGTGCACTCAGCAGTTCTGTTCCAATCATAACGTTGTTTGACTCCGGCGAATCCCTTTCCGGCATTTACTTTCCACTTTGTAAGTCCTTGATTTCTTTTATTTTAACTTCAGTTCTCCACTATTTTCAAATATATTCCTTCTGTGGATTGTTATACATCACACACGGTGTCTGTATCTGCATCTACATTGCCATCCTGTATTCATATTCGAATCTCATTGTTCTACATGCCTTCGCTTGCTTTGACTCATATTTTATCCTTCATGTTCTTAAGCCCATCTTCACATTTTTTCTATATTTGACACATATCTTCTAGCACACTGTCATCGAATTCTATCAATTTTGTTCATTCCCTGAAGCTATCAATGCTCTATTTTTCTCGTGTTCTTGAGTCTTTGATCACTGTTTCATGTTTTTTAGACTTGTTTCTTCTGTCTGTTCTTGCTTGTTAGTAGATTATTGCCTCTGAATCTTGTACATTTGCATAGACGTAGATTTGGGATTTGCTAGAATCCACACTTAGGAAAACTAAAACAAATTTTGCCCCCAAACCTTCCTCCGAACCCTAAAACTGATAACCCAGCAGTCCTTAGGGTTTCGCCGAGGTGTTTAACCCACATTGTCCAACTATCCTTCCCAAATTCACCCTAGCCGATGTCATGGGGATGTTCAAATGGAGGGTAAACTTCTCCAATAAACTAGAATACTTCCGTCAAGAATTCTTCATTCCAGCCGACATTCATCTAAGGTTGGCTGGGGAGGAGGATTCCATGATGCTTGGAGAGACATATATGCCCTTCTATGTAGTATCTATCATTTGAGGGTGGAGTCAGATTCCATCTTGATATCTTGTTTTGGTTTGGGCCGAGGTGCCTTCTTTTGTATCTGAACAAGTTGTCTTTTTGAATACAAGTCCTCTTTTTGACTAAGTATTCAATACTTGTCTCTGTCTTTACTGTCTTGTATGATTCCATACTTAGAATATTTTTGTACTTCTCCCAAGTATACTTTAACGGTGTAATCACTTCGGGTTAGAACACATCTGACATGTACCACCTCGGATCCACTTCATCTCAGGTACACCCTTAGTTGGCCACCTCGAACTAACTTACCTCGGAGTTCACCTTTTGCTGTGATCTCGGCCAACGGGCATTTTAAAAAAATTCTTTAAACAACATTCAACAAGTATTGTTTCCTTACTTGTACTTACTGCCTTCCAATATTTCATGGTTTGACGAACTGGTTAGTGATCTCGGGTAACCAACAACTCGAGTGTTCCCTCATTTGAATACCTTGGCTGACTTCAACTTGTAAAAAATTTCTACAAGTGTTAAGCCTATTCTTATTTCTGTTTCTTGCCCCCTAATGTGAACCCAAGTGTCACTTATGTTCACGTTCAGCATGCATCTTCAATTTCGCCGAAGTCTGATTCAAATAAAGACTAACCAAGGTGTTCAACCTTGGTTTCTCTAAAGCAAACTTAGTTCCATTCTGAGTTTAACTCTGCCGACATGGCAAGTCTAGGTGAATTCAACTTAGTTCAACTCTATTACATGCAAGTATAATTCAACTGCCATATAAAAAGTCTAAGTTACTCATCATGTTTCATTCAGAAATATCGCCAACTTAGTTCAACTCTATTATATGCAAGTATAATTCAACTCTGCTATATAATAAGTCTAAGTTATTCGTTATGTTTCATTCAGAAACATCGTCAACTTAGTTCAATTCTATTATATGCAAGTATAATTTAATTCTACCATATAATAAGTTTAAGTTTCTCATCGTGTTTCATTCAAAAACATCGTCAACTTAGTTCAACTCTATTATATGCAAGTATAATTCAACTCTGCCATATAATAAGTCTAAGTTGCTCGTTATGGTTCATTCAGAAACATCGCCAAGTTAGTTTAACTCTATTATATGCAAGTATAATTCAACTTTGCCATATAATAAGTCTAAGTTACTTGTCATGTTTTGTTAGGTTTTTATTCTTGGCAATCCCGTTTGACAAAACTCCTTTCAGTTGTACTTATTTTCGCACTTTTTATTTCAGTAAGGCTATGAGTTTTTAGATGCAAATCCAATCCGAATTGTGCCTTGCAGAGAAGTTTGTGATGTTAATGCTTTCAAGATTGCCACATCGCTGATTATAACGGGGATCGAGCTGTCCGGTCAGCTCGTGGGGTTCGAGGGGGCAGCGCCCCTTGGCGGGTCCGGGACAACACCACGACGGGGTCGAGGGGCAATGCCCCCCGAAACAAAATACAAAATTGTATTCAAAGTTGCTTGTTTGCCCTTGCTCGCTCGAGCCAAGGCTGCATCTGTGTAAAAACCTGAAAGAGATGAATGTACGCTTGAGCGAATGGTGTGTGGCTCGAGCGAAGCCACTTATGGAAAACACGCGTTTTTGGTTCCTCGCTCGAGCGAGAGAGTCATCGCTCGAGCGAGCTTCGCGATTCAGATTTCTATAAGTACGGGTTTCTGTCAGATTTTAGGATTACTTCTCCAAATCTTCTTTTTGGATATTAAGGTTTATCTCTGGAGATATTTTGCTAGTTTTCTTTGATGTTTTGATTGAGTATTCAACTTATGGTTTTAGAAGTTTACATCAAATGATTGTTTGTTTAATTCTATACAAAAGAGAGAGTTGCTCTTCGGTGGATTCTGAAGAATACGAGCCTGAAGCTTTGGTGGATTCTGGAGTGGCTCATCGTCAAGACAATTCCGAGGTGAAGACAGGGTTGAAAGAGACACATAGAGGTTGGTTCAATTCGGGCATAGATTCGCTAGATAATTGAGAGTATACCTGTGTAATTACTTTATATCTTCTTAGTGGATTGTTTTGTGGCTGTTGTCCGTGGTTTTTTTATCACAATTAGAGGTGTCCAATTGTGGTTTTTCCACGTAAAATCGTTGTGTCGATTTGTCTTGATTGTTTGATTGGAATTGTTGTTTACTGCTTAAAACTGATACATAATCACAAATCAACATCTAGGAGATTTCTAGATTTTTCAATTGGTATCAGAGCAGGTCGTTCTATTTTGTTTAAAAAAAATTTCTTTTAGAACAAGATCGTGTTTGATTTGTGATAATGGATTCAATACGTGAGAAAAATTATATGGTTTGACCACCCCTACTTGACGGATCCAATTATTCTTTTTGGAAAGCTCGGATGAGATCATTTTTGAAATCTATAGATGAAAAAGTTTGGCAATCTGTCGTGAATGGGTAGACCGAACCAACAATTACCGTTGATGGAGTAACTTTTCCCAAACCAATTGATAAGTGAGACACAATTGATTACCAAAATAGTAGCTGGAATAGTAAAACTATCAATTCTCTCTTTTGTGCTGTCACACCTGAAGAGTTTAGTCGTATTTGCAATTGTGAAGTCGCAAAAGAGGCTTGGGATATCTTACAAACTATTCATGAGGGCACTCCTTCTGTTAAACGCTCAAAACTTCTAAGGCTCACGTCTAGTTTCGAAAACCTTTCAATGAAAGATAGTGAGAGCTTTGATGAATTTTATGTGATGTTGAGTGACATTGTAAATTCCAACTTCAATTTAGGTGAAAAAATACCAGAATCCTAGGTTGTGGAAAAAATTTTGAGATCCTTGCCCAATCGGTTCCAACCAAAAGTTACGGTTATTGAGGAGGCTCAAGATGTTGACAACCTCAAGCTGGATCACTTGGTTGGAAATCTCCAAACTTATGAGGCACATAGGAATTTCAAAAAGAAACAAAAAGATATTGCTTTTAGTAGTGCTCATAGAGTTAGAGAGAATTCTGATGAGGATTGTGAGATAGATTCGAAGATTACGGATGCTTTTGTAAAACAATTTAAAAAATCTTTTTTGAAAAAGAATCCTAATATTTTAGACTCTACTCATACTCATAAATCAAAGGCAAAGATAAACTCAAAATTAATTCTATAGCCAAGAAGGAGAAAGGAAAGATACAAGGGAGCTCTGAAAGAGTCCAATGCTATGAATGCCAAGGATTTGGCCACTTTGCTCAAGAATGCCCCACTCGGTTGAAGAAGAAGAAGAAAGCCCTCACTATCACTTGGGATGATGAATCAGAATTTGATAAAGATGAAAGTGACAATGAAAATCAAGGTGAAGAGTGACATAAATAATTCATTGCTTTCATGGCGACTTCTGAAACTGAAGGACAAACAGAGTATCCAAAGAGGCCGGTTGAGAATGCCACTGATGATGAATCCTCGGGAAGTGATGATGAAGAGCTTGAGCAAGCTTATGAAAAGTTGTATAAGGAATCTCTTAAGTTATCCAAATTGAATGACAAACTCACTATGAAACTCAAAACATGTGAAAGTGAGAATGTCAAACTAAAGGAGGAGATTTCCGAGGCTAGGATTGATGCCATCAAGATAGCTAATGATCGACAAGCTCTTTGTGCAAAACTCTTGACATGTGAGACATAGAGGAATGATCTACAGCAAATCTATGCAACATATGCAGAAAAAATTAAAACTCTCGAGATGTCTCAAGTTGCTTTGGAAAAACTAATGATCAAGAAAGAGGAAGAACTCAAGTGTACTATGGCTACCATTGGTCTTTGGAACAGAGGATCAAAGACTTTGGACAATATCATTGGTTCTTAACAAATTCGTTCTGACAAGAGTGACATTGGCTTTGGTGATAACAAAGAGAAAAAATAGAGTGCATCTACATCTCATGATATAAGAACTCAAGAAAAGGGAGAACAAAAAATTCAACATAAGGATGGACTTCTCAAACTTCCTAGAGTTGGTAAGGTAAAAGAAAAGAAGGTACACCCTGTTTTCATTTGTCATCATTGTGGTATGCATGGTCATATTCGCCCTTATTGTTATAAGTTGCATGGGAGAGTGTCTCAAAGAAATGGAAGAAATTCCAACATCTCGTGGGGTAAGAGACACTTCATTGGTTGTAATGAGGTTAAGGGTCATATTAGACCTCGTTATTTTGATTTGCTTGAGACCAATCGTGAACCGAGGTTTTGTTTGTCTAGTCCTAGGAATAGGAAGTTGGACACTAAGTCTAGACGGGTTCCCATTGAAGGGAAAGGGGACCGCAACGTCAAGACACAACCCAAGAACTGCAATTCTCACAATTTTTTTCATACTAAAGCAGTTTGGGTGAGAAAACTTGACTTGTGTTAATTTGTTTATTCTTTTTAGTTTTGGGGTTTTTTTGTGTTTTTTTTTTTTTGAGTCATTTAATGAGTGCTTGTTCATTTTCTGTCTTGCTTTGTTTTGAAAAAGAAAAAAAATAATAAAAAAAAAAAAACCAAAAAGATTTTCTTAGTATGGTTTTGCAAGCTTAAAATTTTTTTGAGTGGTCCTTGGTGCATATTGGAATTGTTGAGAATATCTATTACATGTTAATATGTGTATACTTTCTGTGGTCATTACTTATTTTGGAGTGTGTGTTCTTTGATTAGTATGTCTCATTCTGTCCACACTCTTAGATTAGCAAATATTGGAGTCTTCCGCCTTAGTGATCTTTTTTCTCTATGGACTTCTAGCATGGTATCTTTTGCTTTTCTAGAGGAATTGACCGATACTAGCATATCTTGGGTGATGTTGAGTCTCTTAACCATCTTCCATCTTTTTGCATCTCCACGAGCTTTCCCTCTATCCTTTGTAGTCCAGCCATAAGGAAAAGGCTACCTCAGAGTCACCAACTAGGCCATCCTTATTATATCCATGCTTCTCTGGTTTGGTTTCCATACTCTTGAGCGTGTCAGCCGCCAATGAATGTGCAAAAGAAAGAAAAAATATGCAAACGAAAAAAAAAAAGATGTGCAAAAGAAAGAAAAAAAAAAGAAAAGATGTGAAAAAAAATATAGGATTCATTGATTGAGGGGGAGCCTCCGCTTTTACTCACCAAATATCCCTTGATTCCTAGTGGTTTGACTTTCTGTAGTTGCGCTTAGATTCTCTTGCCAGAGGTTCAACTTTCAGATCACTACTAGGATTGAATCTAGTGTTTGTCGAACTCCAAGAGTCACACACATACTTTTATTAAGGGATCTATGCTTTTTACATAATGCATCACTTTCTTTTTGAGAAATCTTCTAGAGGCTGTGCACATTGTGTTTTCAAGTAATTGTGCTTCTTGGATATTCTTGTGTGTTTCAAGGTCCAAATTTGAAATTCCTTGCTTGCTCCACCATATTAGTTTTTGTCGTTTTTCTTCTTGTTCATTATTTTTAGTAAGGGAGAGTTTGGTTTATCATTGCAAGAGTTTGTTAGCATGAATACTTTGATTTGTTTGGAAAGGGAGATTGGCATTAGTTTGTTTGCATGTTGCTTTTCACTGCTTCTTTATTATTTCCTTTTTGCATGCCCCTGATATTTACATCATCATATCATTGCTTGTGTGGTTTATCATCTTGCTTTTGTTGTTTGAGCTTCCTTTGTCAATTCGTGACAAAAAGGGGAAGAAAGTTATTTTTCATGTGTTTTAGGATTTCATGTATTCATGTCATGTGTTTTCATCTATCCATGCTACATGTTCTTAAAATCTCCAAGTCGCATCTATTCATGTTTTCTATCTCATACTTCAAGATAATCTTGTAATATGTTTATTGCTTTTTCATATTCTCTTTTGGGCCTAATAGTTGTTTTGGAGATTATGGCACTAATAGCTGTTTTGCAGATCATGACCTCGAGAAAAAAGTTTGCTTTTGCTGGCTGTAATGGGTTGGGGTGTTTAGGATTTTATTTGTTAGGTGTGTTTTGTCACGGCATTGCAAAGGGGGAGATTGTTAGGTTTTTATGCTTAGCAATCCCGTTTGACAAAACTCCTTTCAGTTGTACTTATTTTCGCACTTTTTATTTCAGTAAGGCTATGAGTTTTTAAATGCGAATCCAACCCGAATTGTGCCTTGCAGAGAAGTTTGTGATGTTAATGATTTCAAGATTACTACTTCGCTAATTATGACAGGGATCAAGCTGCCCGGTCAGCTCGCTGGGGTCCAGAGGGCAGCGCCCCTTGGCGGGTCCGGGGTAGCTCCACGGCGGGGTCGAGGGACAGCGCCCCCGAAGCAAAATGCAAAATTGCATTCAAAGTTGCTTGTCCGTCCTTGCTCGCTCGAGTGAAGGAGTGCTCGCTCGAGCGAAGGCTACGTCTGTGTAAAAACCTAAAAGAGATGAATGTACGCTTGAGCGAAGGGTGCATGGCTCGAGCGAAGCCACTTATGGAAAACACGCGTTTTTGGTTCCTCACTCAAGCGAGAGAGTTGTCACTCGAGCGAGCTTCGCGATTCAGATTTCTATAAGTACGGGTTTCTGTCAGATTTTAGAATTACTTCTCTAGATCTTCTTTTTGGATATTAAGGTTTATCTCTGGAGATATTTTGCTAGTTTTCTTTGATGTTTTGATTGAGTATTCTACTTATGGTTTTAGAAGTTTACATCAAAGGATTGTTTGTTTAATTTTATACAAAAGAGAGAGTTGTTCTTAGTTCAACTCTATTATATGCAAGTATAATTCAACTCTGTCATATAATAAGTCTAAGTTACTCGTCATGTTTCATTCAGAAACATCACCAACTTAGTTCAACTCTATTATATGAAAGTATAATTCAACTCTGCTATATAATAAGTATAAACTATTTGTCATGTTTCATTCAGAAACATCGTCATAGGACTGGTCGGTCCTATCGTACAGATTTCAAATTCACAAAAATCAAACTAGCACTTTATTATTACTTCAGCCGATATGCCCCATTGCCGGTAACCGAAATGATTCTATTTGAGCCAAGTTTGGCCTCCCTATGATCCTTCTTATTGCCGACAATCTTTCTCAGGATGAGGTCCTTAACCTTGAACTCTCTTGCGCTGACCTTCTTGTTGTAAGCCCTAGCAAGTTGTTGCTAGTATGCCCCCAGCCGAATTGTTGTTCTCTCGTACGTTGCAGGTGGATTGCAACAATATTTTTACACTTTTTTACATAAGCTTTAGCTTTCTTTTGCATGTAAGGCCAAAAGAATCCCTGCGATATTGCTCTATGGGCAAAAGATCTGCCCCCTGCATAGCTTCCACATACTCCTTTGTGGACCTTATATAAAAAGTCTTTAACTTGGCCGACTTCAGTCTGAACTTGTGTGCTTCCTTTTTATCTTCAAGGATCTGAGATCTGCTTACTTAGGCTGAGCTCTTCTCTTCTCGGACTTAATCATCTAGGCCAAGATCTTGTCTTTTGGAATCTTGGATCTGCTCACCCAGGCTGAGTCTTTCTCTTCTCGGACCTACTCATCTAGGATGAGATCGTGTCTTCTGGAATCTTGGATCTGCTCAGTCAGACTGAGCTCTCGTCTTCTCCCATCTAATCACCTAGGCCGAGATCTTGTCTTCTGGAATCTTGGATCTGCTCACTCAGGCTGAGCTCTTCTTTTCTCAGACCTAATCATCTAAGTCGAGATCTTGTCTGCTAGGATTTGGGATCCGGGATCTAGAATCGGGGATCTGCTCACTTGGGCTGAGCTCTTGTCTTCTCGGACCTAATCATCTAGGCCGAGATAATGTCTTCTAAGATCTGGGATCCGGGATCTGGAATCCGAGATCTGAGCTCTTTTCTTCTCGGACCTAATCACCTAGGCCGAGATAATGTCTTCTAAGATCTGGGATCCGGGATCTGGAATCCAGGATCTGCTCACTCAGGCTGAGCTCTTGTCTTCTCAGACTTAATCATCTAGGATGAGATAATGTCTTCTAGGATTTGGGATTCGAGATATGGAATCTGAGATCTGCTCACTTTGGTTGAGCTCTTGTCTCCTCGGACCTAATCATCTAGGCCGAGATCTTCTCTTCTGGGCACCAGTTTTGGTTGTTGGTGCTGACATGTCTTGTAATGGGAATGTTCGGTTGCATCACGTTGTTCTGCATCATGAGGTTGACCACTGTCTTTAGATCTGTCAACATATTTTCCATGTTTTTCAGTTTCCTCGTCTTTTCTCTGGCATCTGTCCCTCCGTACCTTAAGGTCCCTTTCACAGTAGTACTCATCTTAGCTACTCTTCTTGTTCCCTTCCCGACCTTTGGCGACATTATTCGCCTCAGAATTCACTTCTTGCACTTTTTCGTTATGGTCCATTCTTTTAGTGTTAGGATCTACATGCTCCTCTTTCTTACTGTGGATGTCGTCTCCAATCCTCGCTTCCTGTTCGTTGTTGGCCATCTATCCTTACTAAGTTCCCACAGATGGCGCCAAATTGTGGGTGTTGATTTCCGACCACACAATCAAAGGGGAAACTCAGCTGGAGAGCACCGGCAGAATAGATTAAATCCGAACAACCTGTTACAGAAAGATAAGAATTCGGCGGTGATTTGTTCATCCGGGGGCACTCCGACGCTCAAGTTAGTAATCAAATATCTCTAAAAAATAACCAATAGTGCTTAACTCACTAGACAGAACATAAAAAACATACCTTAGACCCATGGGGTGCCTCACTTTTATAGTGGTCAGTGTCCAACTTCCCTTAGAAGTCTTACTTCAAGGGACTCTATCCTTTACAAGGATAACATCTATCACAACTCATACTATTCACATTAAGATGAACTTTCTTAAGAATCACATCTCTATCCAAACAAGTAGTTTGATGTCATCTAGGACTCTAATCCTCTATCCAAATATCTCAAATTCTGGCATTATTGCACCATATCTCGGCATCATGGTCCGCCCACATGGTACCTCAGCTAATAACCTTAGTCACGTGGACTATCCAAAAATATGTCCTCACAAAGTGCTATTGAAAATTTTGCAATTCTTTGAAGGAAATGAGTAAAGAATCAAGTAACAAGTATATTGATCCATATAAAACGTACTAGTTTTTGTGTTTCAAATTTGATACACATATTTTTTGATCAATTTATATAAGCATTGATCTGAATTTTTAATTTTTTTAAAGAGTAAAGAAATAGGCATACAAAATTTGACATACCAAATAAATTCCTCTTTCACGTGAATCACTTTACATAAAAATAAAAAATAAAAATCATTTAACATGTAGAATTTGTCCCCCCCAAAAAAAGTTTTATCCTACCATTTTTTGATATTTTCAATAGAGAGTTTTCCTATTCAAGTGATTTAAAATTTGAAAATTTCTGTTTAAAAAGAAATTTTGTATAAATCAAAAAAAAGAAAAAGAAAATTTGAAATTTTAACCCCTATAGCCTAGGTGGTCCATGGGGTATATGGTAATCTCCATAACTGGCGTTAAGCTTTGGGTCCCATTAAACTCTAATTTCTACCATTCTAATTCATGATAAATCTCTTATTTTACAATAATGTTAGGTATTACAGAAATTTTTTATGAAAATTCTCAATTCTTAGGTTAGTTTATAATGTTTTATTATATATTAAGGAATTATTTTTAAATTAATTTCATGATATTTAATTTATGATGTCTAATATTACTTTTTATTTTATATAAAGAGTTTGATATGCAGCGGAGTTAACATAGTGTATTTATTTATTAGATAAATTAAATTGATCTTTCATAAAGTTTCAAAAAAATAAAATTAATTTTATGATTTTAATATAATTTTTTTAATATGATTAAAATGATTGAAACTAATATAAAAAATATAAAAAAAATAAAAAATATATACATTTCAGTATAAAAGTAATAAAAATATATTTTTTTATTCATATAATTAAAAAAATTATTAATAAAAATAAGATTAAGGCCTATTTTGAACTCAAAATTTTACTAAAAAATTAAAAAATTACAACAAAAAAGTCAACTCTTATCTTCTTTTATTTTTTTCATGTCTTTTTATAAAAATTAAAAAATTATTAAAAAAATCAATTCTCAAAACAACTTATGTATTATTATGTGAATTAAAATATAAAATAAACTCAATATAATAACTATTATATTTTTTATAAACTCAAGAAAAATGAATGTAAATTACCCATATAAAATATAAAATTTGTAGATTATGAGTATTCCATCGTATCAAATTCAAGTCTTATCACATCAAAAAAAAGTTTCAAATTAATCTTATTACATCAAAAAAAGTTTCAAATTAATTATTAAATATTTTTATGTATCAAATCCACATAAATCTCATGTTTATGTATTCAATATTAATCTCATCTCAATTATACAAAATATTTGGTCTCAATCTGCATCCAGCTTGAAAACACTCACCGCCTTAGGCCCCCGTTTATCAAGTATTTTTTTTTATTATTATTTTTTATTTTTAGAGTTAAGATAGTCAAATAAAGACAAAATAAGTTAGAGGTCTCATTTGGTAAGAGTTTAAAAGTTAATTTTTTAATTTTTCATCTTTTTTTTAATCATATCACTTATTTATTTTTTTATACTTTTTTTTTATAAAAAAAATTTAAAAAATTATAAAATTAGCTTAACCTGCTTCACAAAACCATCCAAAATAATCAGCAATACGAGATATTTCATTTAATTTATAATTATGTTATTTTTTCTTTCAATAATGTTTGGAAGTTCTAATAGAGTTCTAATGGTGAGTTTCACATGATGATATTTGGCTTTTTTTCTTTACTTTTTTTTTTTTGACGCAATTCTAGTATTAGAGCTCTCTATCACTACTCTTTTTTTTTCGGTGGTGCTACATGTATCTATTAGTGTACACATTAGTGTACTAACTAGTGTTATGTCATTATTATTGACCTCAGTTATTATACAAATTACAAATACCTAAAATTTTTAAAATTATGTCACATCATCTGTTAGTACACTAGTTAGTACGTTAATTAATACATATAGCATTATTTATTTTTCTTTTACAATCATCAAATCAGGTATAAAAAAAAAAAATTAACTATCTTCCTAAACATAACTATTTTAGTCAGCCTAAAGCTTCATTTAGGAACAAATTATTTTAATAATTTTTTAAATTTTTATAAAAAAATATGTAAAAAAATAAAAAAAAATAATGTGATAACATATAATAATTTTTAAAATTTTTAACTACGATATATAACAAACAAGACCTAAAATAATAATAATAATAAAAAAAACTAAATAATCAATTAAAATAGTTAACTTGCCAAACAAAGCGTTAGCCTCCTCCCGCATAATCTCTATAAATAATGGCTTAAGGGTACCTTCCTTAGGCTTGAAGAGAGAGGCTAATCCAAAGCATCTTCAACTCTCTTCCTCGTCTCTCTCTCCTTTCCTCTGAAGTAGTCTCTCTCTTCTTCGTTTTTCTCATAAATCTAAAACACGTGGACTCCATTTCTCTTGAATCATGGTCGGACCTTCTCTCAACACTCAACAAAACCTCACCCTCAAACCCAACGCCGCCGCCAACATCAAGTTCCTCTGCAGTTACGGCGGCAAGATCCTCCCCCGTTATCCTGACGGCAAGCTCCGTTACCACGGTGGCGAAACACGTGTCCTCGCCGTTGACCGCTCCAACTCCTTTGCCGGTTGGTTCATTTGTCCTTTTGTGTCATATATATATATATATATACATATATTGTTATTTAGATTTAAAATTTAGATTTAAGACAAAAAAAATATGTTAAAAAATTAAAAAAATGATGTGATAATTTATAATAATTTTTTTATTAAAATATATAATTGACAAACGAGATCTTAATCTCACGATGTATCAAGAAATTTTTTTTATATCTTTTTGATACATCACTAAATTTAGAAAATGGATTAAGAAGTAGATTTTTATATTATTTTTTTATATATATATATATATGCAAATTATATTTTTTATTTTTTTTATTTTTACTCAAATTTTATTTTTATTTTATATTTTAATTACAACAATTAAGGTCAAGTTTGTCAAATTGAAAAAAAGTCAAAAAATTAAAAAATTACTTAAAAAGTTAAAAAATTATCACTATTCACCAAAAATAAAAAATTACGGCCGCACAACTCACTATCCTAATTTTTCCTTACACACTAATTTATACAATTTTTTAATACACATTTTTTTTAGGGCAAATTACATATACACCCCTCAAGGTTTGGCTAAATTACAGATGCCCCTGAGGTTTGAGAAATTACGAATTCTCCCCTGAATGCTATATTTGCATAAGAAATTAGGGGGTAATTTGTTATGAAATATAAACCTCAGGGGGCAAATTAAGTCAAAAAATTAAAAAATTATTTAAAAAGTTAAAAAATTATCACTATTTACCAAAAATAAAAAATTACGGCCGCACAACTTACCATCCTAATTTTTCCTTGCACACTAATTTATACAATTTTTTAATACACATTTTTTTATAAAAAATCAAAAAGTTAACCCAAACAATCATATTTTTTTCTTTAATTTTTTAGTTCAAAAAGTAAAAAAATACACTTATTTAGGACATTCCAAACGATCCCTAAGATTCATTTTAAATATTTTTTATTTAAAATGAATTATTTTTAATTTATGTCTAATTTAAAATATTTGAATAAAAGAATTTACAAAATTAACTTTTTAACTTGTTTTTCTTATGTTTTTATTTAGTTTTCAGGTTGATAATAGGATCGAAAAGAAAAGATTTTTGTAAATTTTTTTAAAAAAAATCTTTATAAACAAAACAAAAAAAAATTAAAAAAGTTTGCCACATACTAAAAATTTGGACGGAAAATTCTAATATAAGTATTTTTTAAGGACAATTGAATTATTATTATTATTATTTATTACAAATGACACTTTTCTTATCATTTAATTTTTACTTATGTGATGTTAGGCACTCATATCAGTTTTAACAAAAATAATTTTAAGTAAAAATTGAGTAATACTACTATAAAAAAAATTCATACATGATTTTTATACATAATAATGTAATTTATGAATAATTCATTTCAAAACAAAATAGTATTAAAAATATATTTATTTATAATAATAGTATTGTTACAACTTGTAAAGTTTTTATTTATATATATATATATATTTTATAATGAATTTTATGTATGAATCATTTTGTTTTTAAATTAAAGCATAAAAAATATAATTTATGATAAATATTTTTTTATGGAGGATGTGGAGAGTGAGATGGTTTGTGGTGTGGTGAATTTACAGAGCTAATGGTGAAGATGGGAGAGTTATGCGGTGGTACGTCGGTGAGTCTGCGGTGTCAGCTTCCGACTGAAGATCTTGATGCTTTGGTATCGATCACCTCCGATGAAGATCTCTCCAATCTCATCGAAGAATACGATCGAGCCTCCTCACCACCTCTCAAGATCAGAGCCTTTCTCTCGCTGCCCAAATCCGCCAAAAAACTCTCTCCTCCTCCTTCCTCCGCCGCCGCTGGTTCGTCTTCTAGATTTCCGATCGCCGCCGCGAATCGGTGCATCCACCAGATATGGAAGCCGGTACTGTATCCCTTGTGCTATGAGAAATCTAAATCTGCATCTGCAGCTGGAAAGATTCATCATCCTCACTATGCTTATCATCTTCATCATGGAAACCATTGGCAATAGCTCCGCTAGGTTTTGGTGCAGTACTTGGACTAAATTTTATTGAACAATATATATATAAATATATATATAGGCAACTATATTCAACATTAAAAAAAAAAAAGAACAAAAAGAACAAAAAAAGATCGAGATGATTTGTGTAAGATTCGAAATGGACTGTAAATTTGGCTTCTTTTTTTTCTCTTTTTTTTTTTTGAAATTTTGATCCATGGCGTGAAATTAATGAAATTAATCAGTCCAGTACTCAGATTTGGACCATTCGATGTTCTTTGTCTTTTGGACGCCATTTTTTTTTTTTTAGATGTTTCCTTTTGGACGCCATTGTTGCAGAGCATTTTCTCTCTTTCTCTCTCTTCTCAATTCTCCGTTACCGTTCCATTAATTAATCGCCGTTACTCTTTCGGTGTCGTGACGGAACATAATTACTCTGTTTTTGTCAGATTCTACGTATTGCGTGCCACCGTTATCTGTGCACTCCGTTACTTTTATCGTTTGTTGAAACCACCATTGCCTACGTGTACAAGCATCATTCATTTTCATGTCTTTTTTTATTTTTTTGGATTCATTCATTTTCATGTGCTGTCACCATTTTATTTTATTTTTGTCTGTTATGCTTTAATTGTGTACATGTATTTTATGTTGATGCATATAGTTTTCTAATTATGTTTTTTTAAAAAAAAATTTTTTTATGCCATTTTATTTACAGGTAAGGGAAGAGATTCCAAGTTTCTTCTCAAGATGGAACCAAGTAATGGGTGTTGGGCATCTCAGGATGACTACTAGCATTTTGTAAGTTATTATGAGAACCTTTTTTTTGTTTGTTTTTTTTTTTAATCCTTGTTTCATGTTGTTCTTCTCTGTTTTTGCATAGGATCATTAATTTGGTTTTGGTAGATTCCTTTTAGCTAACTATTTCAACTTTTGAAACTGAAAATAGAATGAGTTTAATTTGAGTTTTTTGAATTAAGTTTTTTGGAAATTGAATTTTTTAATTTTCGTGTTTTTTTTAGTGAATATTTTAAAATTTTTAAACATTTTTTTTTATTTTTTTAGATGCACATTACTTAGATGTATCTAAAAAGTAAACAATTTATGAAAAAGTATTTTAAAAATTAATAAATATATAAAAATATAAAAAAATGTACTGAATTCTCTTATTTTTTTTTTGTATTTTTGATATTTAGTGAATTTTTAAAAAGTTTTTTTCATAAATTTTTTATTTTTTAGATATATTTATGTTAGGTATGTCTAAAAAGTAAAAAAAAAAAAAAAATTGTTTAAAATATTAAAAAAATTCAGTAAAAATAAAAAAAATACGAAAAGCAAGAAATTATTTTTTGAAAAGTGTTTTTTAAAAAACCATGATGGTAGGTTGTCCCTTATTTGTCTTACAATTATTTAATGTAATGTCCATATTATTTTGGAATTATAGTATATTTATATAGAATTTTTTATTAGTTTTATGAATAGATTTCCTTTTAATGGCACAATGTTTTAATTTATTTATTTATTTTTTTTAAAAATGTACATAATTTTTTTACAAAAATGATGTGGTAGACGTATCACTACTATTTAAAATAATAATATTTAATATAATCACATTATTCTTTATACATATCTATTTGGTTGAAGGATTTGAGAAGGGATTTGAGAAGAGAAATGGAAAAGGTAGGTGAAAGATGAATAAAACATACCCTATATTTCATTTAGTTTCACATATTTTTTTTCTTTTTTTTTTCAAATTCCTCTCCAAATTTCCTAACCAAACACAGCGTTAGTATTATAATTTTTTCTTATATACAAAATGGTGTAGGTAAGTTGTGATCCTATCAACCCGTATCGTAATTCAAATGGTCATAAGCGACAATTACTTAGGTGTCACTAAGATGAGATTTTTGTTTCGAGTCAATGCCGTGAAAAACTTCAATATAACTTTCAATTATAAAAATTGACGAAGATATTTGTATAAAAATTAGTCATTGAGTTGATTTATTCATTTTTGCCTAGGACTGATTATTGTTTTTGAACAGTGAGTGATGGCAACAAGTCTTCTCAAGGCAAATAGTGATATGGGGCTGAAAGCAATATAAGATTGGAGTTACTGTTCGACTTTGCTTTCTCTGATGGGAAAAGTATATACCTTTCAGGTGTCAGGACCATATGCGCTTTCGATTGAAGTTTTTTCCTTTGACAAAGCGATGGGAACACACTACTAAGGCATTGATTTCATGCAATGGATTGACATCAGAGATGGCAACATCATGGATCCCACTGCGATATTCTATTGCCTAAGACAGGCGTTGTAGGTTATTAGTCAATTTCTGCAACTACGAGCCTACTATGATGGTGTGTATACCAGAAAGGAATGAAAAGGCGGTGCCGTGGAGTATATGCGAAGAACAGTGCATCTGAATTGGAGGAAATGGGCTTTGGACAGTTTGAAGAGAAGGCAAGGGCTGAATGAAAGAAAGGACCAAGACAGTGGCAACTGTTTTACTACCACATGCCTCGACTGCTCTGGAGGATATTGGCTTACCAGAAATGTTTGGGAGCACTAATTTGGCACAATTTATTTATCTCTAATGACGTGAAATAGATTATGTGAAGGAGTGAGCCCGCACTTCTCTCTATCGCTCTCAATTCTCTCTTCCACCTTATTAAGGGTAGATTAGGAGTGTTATATTGGTGAACTGTTGTATGATTGATTGGCTTACCGGGTGTGAATTTGGATTTGAGTCTTATCTGTTAGGTGATATTGTATTTATTTTTTATTTTTTTTAAGGATTGTAAATAAATAAATTAATTAAGAGTCTTAAGGATTCACAAAAGCTGACACTATTACATTTATTGGATTTATATAACGTGGGTGTTTGGGAAGTTGTTATTTTAGTAGATTATTTTAATTTTTAGCTATTTTAGAAGGTTAAAATTTTTGTATTTGGAAAGATCGTTGGATTTTTTGTACTTAGATGTGATATTTGTGAGAGAAAAAATGTAATGATTATCGGTTTGATGTGATATTTTATCTTATTAATTATTTTAGTTTATGTTGTCTTTTAGTGTTATTTTAACCAAAAAAATCAAAAAAAAAATTTCCCAAACACCCGATATGGTGAAATAAAATGTGGTGTTTATTGATGGCCTGGGTCTATCGGATAAAAATAGCTCATATATAACATGTCTATTTCAAATTTAACGTGGGTTCACATGGGGCCTATTTCATCGGCAAAATCAAAAGAATAAAGTGAATTACTCAAAATTTATAGGATAATCTATCAGTCCGTCCTGCTTTATTAAGTTATTATATATTAGGTAATGTTTTATATTTTTACTTATAGCGTTTTTAATTTTTTTCGTCATGTATTGTGTCCCTGACTCGGGTCTAGTGGTTGTATCTTGTTGTCTTATTTTCGTTTTCATTCTTTAATTCTTTGTATTTGAGTTTTGAAATGTGTTGGGCACGTTTGAAACATGTTGGTTGGGTGTTGGAACAAATGGTTGCTGTCCAGATTTTGGTTTATTCGCTCGAGCGAGACTTTTGTCGCTCGAGCGAGCTTTGTATTTTAGTTCCTTCGCTCGAGCCAGGGTTCCTTTACTCGAGCGAACTTTGAGTGGTGTGTCTCTTGGTTCGAGCGAGAACTCTTGCACTCCAGCATGCGTCTGCGTCTCTTTTTGACCCAAAGGTTGTGTTTCTTCGCTCGAGCGAGAACTCCTGCGCTCAAGCGTGCTTCTGGGTTGCAGACCTGAAGCTTCGCATTGTTCACTCAAGCGACGCTTCTTGCGCTCGAGCGAGATTCTTTTATGTCAGGTCACTCGAGCGATCACTCCTTCGCTCGAACGACCCTCGAGTATATCAGTTGGCAGCAGCGGGTTATACATCACTTTTTCATCATCTTTTTCATCCAAACCCTAGATCTGGCTGCTTCTCTCTCTAAGCATACCTTCTCTCCACAAATACACCTTATTCTAGGAGTCCTCTACCCTAGTCTTTTTGTAAGAAAGTTAGAGCTTGGCTTGGGCTTCTCATTGATCCGAAAATTTGTAGATTTGGAGCATCTTGGGTTTCACTCTTCTTCTCCTTTGGTCTCTTAACTTTGAGGTATGAATAAACTACTCCTTATGAGTTTTAACATAAATTTTAGTCATTTGATTAAATAGTGAAGTTATGGAAATTTTGGAGAGTTAGGGTTTGATTTGAAATTTATAAAGAGGGATTTTCAATTGTTGAGCCCCATGTGTATGTGAGACCTTGGAAAATGGGGTTATTGTTGTAGGATTGATGAAATTGAACCTTGGGTTGATGTTCGAGAAAAGAGAGAAAATGCCCTAATTAAGTTTGAATAATTAATTTGTATAATTAATTTGGGAAAATATGAAAATATGAAATTGAGTTGAAAATATGAAATTGGGAATTTATGAGATTAAATGGTGCAATTGGATTGATTAATCACTCACCTATGAAAATGTTGATAATTTATCTATTTGATAAATTTATTATCTGTTTAGAAATAATTGTTTTGGGCTATCGGTGGAGGATAGTCTTGATTGTTGTAGGTACTGCATAATGATTAGGTAAACTAAAACTAATCAACTGGATTATGTCATTGAATGTGACGGTGGAATTAACACATTGAATATGTGAACTGTTGGGTCATTGTATATGACTATGTATTTAAATACATTGTATATGTATATTGTTTGGGCGGAGATAGGGGATGGACTCCATTGATGGAGTGTCCAGGGTGAAAGTCTCGAAACTTTATGTATATCTGAATGATGTTAATAATTGAAGTGTTGATTATATGAGTTGTAGTCTCATTTTGAATTGTGGATAATGGAAGTGTTAATAAGATGAGTTGTACTCTCATTTAAATTATTTGGTTAGATAATGGACTATGTCTATGAATTGAATTGGATAAATAAGGGAAGTGGATTGGAACATAAATGTACTTATTGGTGGCATTGTAAAGAATGTAAATTGGTTTATAAGTATTAACCATCCATCGAATGCTGATGTTTTAGTTCACTACTACAAAATCATGAATAGATCATACTTTTTTTGTGTGATGGATGCTATTTAATCACACTTTTTAAGTTTTGTTAAAGTGTGATCTTTAGGGGTGTGATTAAAAAGGGTCATTTTTAATTACACCTTTTAAGTGTCATTAAAAATGATTTCATCACACCTTTTAAATGTAATTAATAACATTTATATCACACCTTTTAGGTGTGATTAAAAATGATCCATCACACCTTTTAAGTGTGATTAATAACATTTAGATCACACCTTTTAGGTGTGATTAAAAATGATTTCATCACACCTTTTAAGTGTGATTAATAACTAATAAAACATGTGATAATAAATATTTAGATCATAGATTTTAAGTGTGATTAATATCTAATAAAACCTATGATTAATAATGAAATAAGATCACACTTTTGTACGCTTTCAAATGCAATACACACTATATACTATATTTTGAATCACCCACATGTTGAATGGAATAACGTCATATATTTCATAAATGAAAGTTAAATGTTCAAACGTATATACAAAAGAATTAATAAAAAGTTTTTAACTGTGATTACATATATTAAAAAATGAAAAAAAACCTAAGCTCTTGAATTCTTTGACCATATTTTGCATCTCTCTAGGAAATTTCTAACCTGAAAAATAAAAACATAAATTTATTCAGAAACCGCTAGAAGCATATGAATAAACTTGCTATTTTTGTGAAGACTGTTCTTGTCTTACAAAAGATAAAATCGAATATTTTCTCATCACACTGACTCTTCAACTCCTGTATCAATAGAAAAGGAATAACAACTTTGATTGTGACTAGTATAAAATGTCTGGATTACCATATAGATATGACATATACATAGACACTACTACAAAATCATAAATAGATCACACTTTGTTTTACATTGCCTACTTCTTAAATATTGATAATCAACAAAATTTATTATCCAATCATCACCTATAACAAGATTATGCTTAAATTTCTTTCTTTGCTCAATGGTTATCCTCTTAGCAATTCAACAAAGCTCACATCATTTCCCAAAGTCATGAATCATGAAATAGCTCTCCGTGTCAGTTTCTTATTTTCAATTGAAAAAAATTGGAAAACAAATATAGCATCTGGTAACATGCAGCATGTTTGGAGATAAGTGGCTCAACCACCAAATAACTCGGTCAAATGACATAGCATATTGCAGCCAATATATGATGTCCATTAAAAGAAAAACAAAAATGCAGGAACAAGATTTTAACCCATATAAGTCGAGTCAACCTACTTGAAGCTGCCCAGACGAAAGAAAGAAGTCTGTCAGAAAATCATGCTTATAGTATCTGCACAAATAAAGAAATAATAACAAGTTTACATAACAAGATCCCCAGATTAAAGAAACAACCCTCAAAAGAGTCAAATAGAGTGTACCCATTGTGTATAACTTATAAATAAATCACGCGCCAGTGTTCAGGCCTGTATCATTCCAAATAACTCCAACGGTGGCCTCTGTGTTTAACAAATGTATATGGAAAAAACAACTAAATCATAACCCAAAAAAGTGATATTTGTTTGCACTCCACAAATGTTAATGGATTCATCTATAGAAGTATATTCAGGCATACAAATTACTTAAAATAAGTATATATCACAAGTGATACCTACTGCCAGATATTAAATAGGACAAGATAAACAAGGTCGGTATCACCACTTTCAATTGCCTTTGTCAGAGCTGTATCCTCCTCCCCAATGCTTAGTAGTAGAGGAACCTGAGACAATGATCAAAATCTCTTACAAAATGACTAAAGCCATCATTTAGTTCGTTAGAGAGACATTTCTCCAACAAAGGATTGAAAGAATGAAAAATAATGAAATAGTGGAAAAGAAAGAAGAAAGAACCTACTTGGAAGAACGTGGTTCATGTTCAACAAGCATAGTAGCCAATTTACGTCTGCCACTCTTATCTGCATGAGCAGCAACTGCTGCATAAGACATACTTTTGCATATTTTCAGCTGGACAAAAACAACAACAAGAACAAAAAAATTATTGTCATACTTTACAATTAGATGGCATAGAATGAACAAAATCACCACACTTCCAAGCTAAATTAAACAACTACAAAAGATAACACAAACCTTATCAAGTAAACTTTTAAGAAGAGTGATATCAGGGATTGCTAAAGAAGCTATTATCTTTGCACATGCCCAATGCATTATCACCACTTCCTATACAAACCCAACCAAAGAAAATGAGCATATAAATGATGTCATAGTTTGCAGTTTGTAGACATGCCCTTAGGGGCCTCATGCCTATAGTTCGGACTCAAATGTCACGGTTCTGAATCTAGTCTCGCAAAGTGCAATGCAAGACCGATAAATCACCAAAGAGTCCAAATCTGGCAAATCATTTTGGAAAACTGATTTTTGTAAAAAAGTGTCAAACATGGACTGCTTTGCCAGATACAGAGTCGCCACCTAAATATTTTATTTTTTGAGAAAATTTAGGAAACCCTGACTCGTTGCCTAAGGCCACGTGTCTGTCATCACCAAAGTTGCCTCGGCTTCGGAACTTGGGTACGATTGGGGAAGGTCATCTATGAGCACCCTCGCTCGCCTGATCAAAGATCGGCCACTACTAAACATGATATCTAGTTTTTGGAAACACATGTGTTCTTATTCTGGTTAATTAGCTAGAATTACTATGTGATGCGCACAGCAAAACAAGTATAGACTAGATCGCCTAATTTGGAACAAAGCATCGCATATCCGTTTGTTTGGAAAATGGTTTGAAGTTTGCTACTCGTAAGTAGGCTAAAATGCAGATTTCAATGAATTGTTCCAATTCAAGTAATCCAACCTTCACTCACAGGCATTCAGGCAGTTAAACACATAAGCAGTTAGCCTCATGGCAAGCATGCTATCATGGCAATCAATGACACACATGTAGTATGCTAAAGCATAAAAGCTTGCCTAGTACTCCAAGCCAAAACAAGAGCTAGTTAGTAATCAATGCATGGTCCTAGTTCATGTTAAGATGGCTAATGTAACGCATGCAAAATGCAACTAGAAATAGGCTTGGCTATCCTAAAATAGCATATAAGATGCAGCAATTGATATATGTATTCAACTTGGAATTGAAATACGATGCAGTTAGTATGATGCGCCGAGCCCGGTGCATACAAGATAGATGAATGGATACAAACATGCAGACATAAGTATGCTAGACAAATGAATGGACGCAAACATGCAAAGCATAAGTATGCTAATTAAAAAATGACCTAAAACTAACCAACAAAAGCGGGTAAGTAAAAGGGAGAAAGACGTGGGTTGGAAGACATGCACACACGCACGCACACTTATTACAAAATTGGCCCTCTCGACGGAGGGTCCGAATAAATAATACATGCCAAATAAGAGGTCCCGAATAAATAATACCATGCGCTAATTAACTAACTAACAAGCTAATTAATTATACATAACCGAATTGACAAATTAATTAATTACAAAACCAAATGCTAACTAACAAGTAAGCAATTAAACAAAGAAGGAGAGGATGCATGCTCGGATGCCACCTTGAAAAGCTCTCCGGTTGCTCTTTAGAGGCTCTGTCTGCAGGGTGTCCTCAAGGAATTCTTGCTGAACCTTACCAAAAACATGCTGGGGAGTGCATCAGTGGCCTGCTGGCCATGGAGAGCCACTGCCGACCAAAAATGAAGGGGTGTCGGCCAACAACATGGCACTGCCGGCCATCTGCAAGGCACTGCCGACCACTGATGTGTTGGGACACCAAGCTACAGTAGAGCACAAAATAGAGAAAATTGAGGGTCTCCTAAGGGTATGTACGCACTATGCCACCCCATATCACCTCAAAACATCAAAGGAGAGGCATAGTCGGATCTACGACCATCAATCACGCATCCCGATGCATGATGGCCAAAAATCCAACTTGTGCAAATCGATATGAAATGAATGCACAAATGAACACATAACCCAAACAACAATGCAATGCTAGCATGCCAAATACAATACAATGTATGCAATCAAGGTAATGCAACCTAAACATGTAAACATCGTGGCATGCAACAAGTACGCAATCATGTATCAATACATGCGACAACATGTGATATAACAAGCATGCGATAGCATGCAAAATGGCTAAGCATGTAACAACATGCAAACACGCAAGCATGCAACAACATGCAAGGGGGATGGACTTAAACTAAAATGGACAGCTCTCAAATAGGTCCAAATTAGTGGCCAAAAGTGTTGGAATGATGGTATGAAAAACATGAAATGGCGAGACAAACATGCATGCCAACTGGCTCAAGGATTAAGTCGCAATGATGTAACTCTTAAGGACACTTAAAGAGTAACAAGCATGGATATGTGACAACATCCTAAGCTCTGAAATCTCATGTAAATTGATGCCAAATCAACTCAACAATGCAAGTATGGCATGTTAGGATGCTCAAAGCTCAAAATAAGTAAAAGGACTTAGGCCCCATTTGTTTGGGGTTATAGGGAGGGGATTGGGTTTGGTAGTAAGGAGGGGATTGAGAATGGGGTGTTTGTTTTGAAAGATAGGGAGGGGATTAGTAATCCTTTGGTATTAGTAAGGAGGAGGAAGGGGGATTGGTAAGGAAGACGTAGAGGGGTATTAGAAAAATAGTGAGGGGATTAGAAATTTTTTTATTTTTTATATATTGGGAATTTTTTTTAAATATAATGTTTAATTTTTATATTTTTTATTTGTTTTATTATTTTATATAAAAATAATTTAACAATTTCTCACTATCAATCCCCTCACTATTAATCCCCTCACTATTAATCCCCTCCATTCTATCTCTGAAAACAAACGGGGCCTTAAGCCATGGCCATACAAAGCAAGCCCCAAAGGGCCAAGGGGACCTAAAACAGTCCCAAGGCAGGTCCAAACAAGACCAAAAACAAGCTCAAAGTTAGCCAACACAAGCTAGAACACAAGTCCAAAAACATGGAACATGCAAAGCTACAAAGGGGCATTACACCATACCTATTAGAACCAAACATGGCATGACTTGGGCTACATAAAACAAAGTTACATTATGGTATAACAAGACCAAAAATGCACTGAAATGATGAGCCAAGGGCTTAGGCTTAATGGCATGCATAAAAGTTCATTCTTGAGGCATAAAGAGCCCAACCTCCAAGGCATTAAAAGCATGTCAAATGCAAGTGTATAGCCACATTTCATGGACTGAAATAACACTTAGAATGATGGCAAAGCATGCAAACATCACATGTATGGCATGGTAGGGGCTTCAAAACCCAAGACTAGCCTAAGCATTTACACTATAGCTATACAAAGCATGAGTGATATGGCCATGGCAGCCCAAAACAGTCCTAGGACAACCTAAAACAAGGACAAAATCATGCTGGAGCAAAGCCAAAACATGCTAGGATGATGAGTCAAAACATCATGCACATGAAGCCAATAAGCAAGATTTGTTCTACAAGTATATGGAGCATGCAAAGGATGACCAAACCCACTTTAGACAGAGTCATGACATGGAAAAATATCACCAAAAACATACTAAAATTGGCTCAACATAAGCTAGAATGACATGCTAAAGCAAGAAGCATACAAGACTAGTTTATGGGATTTACACTACAAGTGTAAGATGCATGCATGGAGTGACAAAACCAACCCAAAACAAATCTAAGGCATGGTAAAACATCACCAAAAACCTACTGAAATGGAGCCAACACATGCAAGAAGAACATGCTACTTTGTAAGGCTATGAATGGGATTACACTGCACATGTAAGATGCATGGAGTGACAAAACCAACCCAAAACAAATCTAAGGCATGGTAAAACATCACCAAAAACCTACTGAAATGGAGCCAACACATGCAAGAAGAACATGCTACTTTGTAAGGCTATGAATGGGATTACACTGCACATGTAAGATGCATGCAAAATATGACCAAACCAGCCATGGACAGACTTAATGTAGGTCCTAAAAGTCACAAAAAATGGCCTGAACTAAGCCTCAAAAATGCATAGAGGCATGCTCCTTTGGAAGGCCAAAAATGCAAGCACACAAGAACCAAAAGAGAAGGGGCCACCCCCTCTGATTTGAGGCCTCAAAATCTCATGCCTACCACTGAAAATCCACTGGATTTTAGTGGTTTGAAGGCCAAACCAAGGCTAGCTCGAAGGCCTTAAGGCATGGCTCAAACAAGGCTAAACAAAGCCAACAAGAGGGTTGAAGACCCTCAACAACAAAAATACCTTAAACAAACTTCAAAAGTACTTAAATACAAGACTTTTTTCAGTTGAAAGCAAGGCCTAAAACAATATGCAAGGATGGCCAAAATGAGATTAGGGGTGGGCGCGGGTCGGTTACGGCCACGAAACCTCCAATCCGTCATCCGTCCGCCAGATTGGCGGATTGAAGAAAATCAATCCACATCCGTCCGCCAATCCGGCGGATGTGGATTGAGCGGATTGGCGGTTTGGCAGATGGATGCGAATTGGTTTGGCGGTTTGAAATTTTATAAATTTTCAACATAGTTTAACTTGTGCACTTCCTCAAAAAAAAAAGAAAAGAAAGTATTACAGTCAATGACTTAAAAAAGTATTACAATTACTGCATGCATCATCCAAAGAAAGAAAGTTTGAAACTTTAGAATATTACAATCACTGCATGCCTCATCCATATATTACAATCACAGCATGCTTCATCCACATAAAATATTACAATCTGTGGTTCCTAAAATATAAAAACAATTCAAACCATCAAAACCATGAGCAGAGCAATAGTAGAGATTGTATGTCTTTGTATTGTTACATTTATATATGTTTTTGAAAATAAAAACCAAGCAGCATATGTTATATTTTCTATTTATTACATTTAGAGTTAGATTTAAAAAGCAAAAAATATAGATAAATAATATGTTTATTTTTTTCAATTCAAAAAATATATTCAAGTTGAAAACTTTTTTTCAACAGAATATTTGAACTCTTTTTCAATTGAAAACACAAACAAAATATTTAAACAAATTGAAAACACAAAGTCTTATAAATTACTAAGGGTGCTCGCGGTTTGGCGGTTCGGTTGCGACCAAAGGAACCTCAAATCTGCCATCCGTCCGCCAAATTGGCGGATTAAAGAAAATCAATCCGCAACCGTCCGCTTGTCATCACGCATCCGTCCAAAATGCGGCGGATCGGTTCGGTTCGGTCGGTTTTGGCGGATCGGTATATCCGCTGCCCACCCCTAAATGAGATACACAAAAGTGCTAAAAAGGGGAAGAAACTCACCCTTGAAGGTTAACTTCAAAACCAGCAACTTTAGGAGGTAAAACCTCATTTTTTGAGCTCAAGAATTCCTCCCAAGAACCTTAATCCAATGGTGGTGGTATATCTCTATGTGTTGTAACGTAGAAGTGCAAGGAAAATGGACTTCAAGGCACAAATATACAACAAAATCTAGAGAGAGAGGGATGTTTCTTCTCCAAAGAACTGAACCTCTGCTAATGAGAGAGGCTCTCTCCTTATATAGAAGAAAAACAATGCAAAGCTTCTTCAAGAAGCTTGGCAAGATCTCCATCCCTTCATACATGTGTATGGAGGGCAGATAAAAGGATTCCAGCTGGCTCAAAAGATCTGGAGTAAAACCAGCTGAGACAGGGGCTCTGTTGGCCATCAGTGATGGCCGGCAGTGGCTCATTGATGGCCGGCAGGCTCACTCAATGGTTGACAGAAACAAATCCATGGCCGGCAGTGCCAGACCATGGCCGACAGTGCACCAGGAGAAAGATGCTGAAAGGACCAAGTCATGGTCCAAGAATGGGGCAGAAAGGATACAGGGTCTGGAAAGCTCGAACCTGTGACGTTCCGCCACAAAAGTCGAATGCCCGACGAGCAATTGAACTTGTGTCCGGATGTACTTGCAAGCACAACCGAGTCTTGAGGACGGTCAAAAATGGGGTGTCTACACAGTTCCAAATAAAAGGCAGCAATTAAGTCGAAACAAAGTCAACTAGTTTTCAATAAGAGTACGTGGCACCTAGGCTATGAATGCATCTCAAATTCCCCTTCAAATAGTTACTAAAAATGATTCCAATTATATAAGAAACCATATCATTGCAAAATTCTCCCACCAGCATTGCAAAGAGCCTCTTTTTCAACATTGAAAAGAGAACAGACCGTTGGCATAGAGTCAACTACTAAACCACTAACAATGAACTGAAGATGTAAAAAAATATTTTAATAGAACTTGAATGAGCTTAGATGGAAAAGTCAGTGTATTTGAGCTACACGGTGCTAGGAAATTAACATATGTTTACTAACCGAACTAAAACCACAGGTATAATCACTTAATTTGCCAATGATTAATTTATGTTGCCAATGATTAATATGGACCCCAACCAGAAATGTGTAATATAACATATGTTTACTAACAAAACTAAAACAAAAAACTCATCAAATAAAATACTTGTCATAAAGTTCTCAATAGCACCTTCACAACTTTTGGCGTCATTGGCACCACTTGTGGGGCATTGAAAGGTTGGATTTGGTATTCCCGATATAAGATTGTCATATTAGATTTCTTTCATATGGAAAAATACATTCAACCCACTAGTTGATGGTCCATATGAAACACAAGATATTTAAGGAAATATTTTTACAATGATGGACATTGTTAAATACATAGCAACACAGTAGTTGATGGTCCCCATTATTGATCCATTGTTCTGAAATATGTCCAGCATGATAGGAAAAATTATTGGTTGGTTAAGAGGTGCCAGGTAGCAGTATCCCAAGACCAACCAATAGCTTCTTGCATGATAGTCATGTCCATTTGATTTCAATTGAAATCTACTCTACAAATACTACTAAAAAACAATTGCTTCTGCTATGAAAGCAAATAAAGACTCATTAGCCTATATTTATGACTTCTACATAATATGAACTTTTTTGAGTATTCCTGACAAACATGACCGTTGCATTACCATAATAACTTCAATTATGCACCACATAGTTTAGCAAACAAGAAATCATGCTCCAATTAAGCAATGTGAAGGTATTAGGAGTAAAGTGCGTAACATTTTTGCCACTACACAGTCAAAGTTGCTATAATACAAGCACTATGACACCAAATACACAAAACAAGAAAAATATATTCCATCATGCCAAGTCAATGCGATCATATCAGCAGTGAACGATGTGAAAGAAATAGAGCTACAAGCTTAAACTTCATTCAAGTATCGAAAACTATTTGTAGAAGAAAAGTGATCTTCAAAATGTCATTTTTCCTTCAAATAATGCTTTGACCCTAAAGGCTACATTTAGCCTTCTAACGAAAACCATAGGAGGAACCTATTAAGGCCTGACAGACAAGCAATTCATGAAAATTTAAACTCAAGAATAGGATACAATGTTAGTGTCATATAACTTAAATTGTGTTTTGATACTTTGAACTGAGTGTGGCACCCGTTATTGAAGGCTTATTGGTTTCCTGATTCATGTAACCACAAGTTCTGCATAAAACTCTTCTTTACAAATTCCTAACAATTATGGATACCCTTCTCTTATATTTCTATAATTTTTTCTTATAAAAGTTAAGAAAAATGATATATATATATATATATATAATTCTTGGGCTCCTCAAAAAACTATCGAACTAAAATGTGGATTGGATGTTATTTCTAAAACTTAATGCCCAAGTTGCAAGTTGAATCATGTAACATACAAATGCACATTCTTATAATGTGCCACCAACAAGATAAGATTCCTTCGTAATTGAACAAAACAATGAACACATTGCATAATGGCACAAGGCAATTGTACGGGAAAGAAATAAACCTTCTCGTATAATCCTGTTGATCAAGTCTGCGCTCCTCCGTACGTCGTCGCTTTATCACCTGAAAACACAAACGTGAGCTAGCCGGCGGGTGTGTGCCGGAAACCTCTCCGATGCCTAAGTCAGTAAGCTTGACAAATAGACAAAAGGTCTGTGTATTCAGAAAGCAAAGTTGTGTGTTACCTCTCTAAAGGTGATGTTTGTGAGCTTTTATAGGTTTCGTGTGGCACAATCCTAGTAGGACTTCTACTCTTCCATGCAAAGTCCTCCTAGGATTCATACTCCTGAAAGATAATGCTTATCCTTCAACACCCCCCTCACTGCTTAAACCAAGTGAGATGGTTTTTACCATGGCCGAACTCCAATATGACTGAAGTAATCATGATCATGCCGAGCCACAGAGTAGACCGAACTATCGTTAGTTCGGTTCTACCTTCAATGTTCTTACCCCAGTTCCTCCTATGTCAACAGTGTTAAGTCTAAACCGATCTAACTTCTAGCAAGGCTTTTAGACCGAACTAACCATACTGTGCCTTAACCGATATAAGTTCAACGCATCCTTAAACCGGTCTAACTACAAAGCGTCCTTCAACCGGACTAACATCAAGAGTAACTCGGACCGGTCTACCTTCTGGGCTTGAGATCGGGCTAACTTTAAGCCTCTTCAAGACCGGAGTAACTTTATGGCCTCTTTACTCAGCCCTTCGTACTAAGGCCCATAAAGGCCTAGCTTGGACTAATTTCGCATATAAATTACCCTCTCAATTGCCCCTTAAATCCATTTGTGTAGCATGATAGAGATTACCTGTCTATAAACCGGGCTAAAGTTTTACCCTTTCAACCGAGCTAAAAAAACCCTTTAGCCTTTCCAGCCGAGCTAAAACTCTCTCAGCCGAGCTAAACCTAAGCCGAGTTGTGCTTGTCCGGTCACAACGTCCCTTCAATCACAGAAACTGAATTGATTCTCATCCCTATGACACGGGGCATGCTGATATTGGCTTATTGCAGCTGTCGCGCTGCCCTCGTACTCCGCAAAATTTGAACAGTTCCCGCCTTTTGTCTTTTCCACAAAACAACCCTTTCATCCTTTGAATCACTCTCATCGATCATTTTTACTGTTTCAAGCTCTTCTCTCTCTTTTTGCCTCCATTGTTCTCCATCTTTTGCAACTATGAAGCTTGTGCTCGCTGCTATTTTCTACTTCCATTTCCTTCTCCTCACCTGGTAAGTTTTTCAAACCTGTTTTGCTTTTGTGGTCTTTGCATTTGCTTTCTTTCATTCTTGGCACACTGTTTCTGTTTTTGCAAAACATATATTCTTGCTCTACCTTGCGTTTTCTAGAAAAAACTTCATAAGAACCTCATGAACTTCATGAAGTAATCTATAAAATAGTGTTTGATCCATAATTACCATATAACCGAACCAAAAAGTAGTTTTTAGTCAATGTCCTTCTATCAGACTTTAACCGAACTAGCACTCCATGTTGGTACCAGTAGTTTCAATAAGTCAAAACCACTTCTTGATAGACCTTAGCCGAGGTAAACGAACCGAACTAAGTCCGAACGTAGCATACTGAAACCTTATCTTTCAACCGAGCTAGGTCTTTGGGGCTAAACTAGCTTTCTTAATTCTTAGACCGAACTCAGAAAGCTGCCCCTAGGCGCTCAACCGGTCTAACATTACCTACTAATCCATCCGAGCTACCAAGCACCTTGTTGAAACCGAGATAGAACTTGTAGCATCCACATAGTCGAAGTAGGACTCCTATTCTTGCTATGCTTAACCCCTTTGTTTTCCACTTTGCAGACTTAGGTTGCCCAAGCACTCCATTGCACGCCCAACCGAGCTACTGAACAAAATTTTGCGACCGAACTAATTTATCCATAACTTAAAAAATAAATGGGGAAGTATAGGTTTTTGGTAGAAACTCCTGGTGGCCTGGCCGAATTCCGAAGGGATTACAACATCCCTGACGACGTCCAGCTTATTCTGGCCGAACAAGATACCCTTCCATGGGGAAAACAGGGCTATGTATCTTTCACCCTCCTATTAATAATAGAAACCGGACTAAGATTCCCCGTTCAACCCTTGATTTGTGAATTCCTAAGACAAACCAGAATATGCCCAACTCAACTTTCCACCAATTCTTACCGTATAATAATAGGAATAGCCGAACTAAACCGCCGAGCCGGTCGTAACCTCGGTCTAGCCGAAATACTCCACCAATACTCCATTGGCTCCAAAGATGACGGCTGGGTCTACTACCTTAGGATACGCCGCCGCAGAGAAAAAATAATAAAAGATACGCCTGATAAGGACTTAAACGATGATGACTTTTTCTGGGTGTCTGGCAATTTTGAAGACCAGCAAGCCCAGATCCCTGGCCGAAGTATAAACTGGAATAAAGGAGAACCTGGTATAATTACTTCGATTTTTGGCATGCTTTGCTTTATTTCGGTTACCTGCTCTTGAATCGAACTAACAGTTTGTCTTGTTTATGCCGATTCAGCCCATCTTCAATCTTTGTATAGTTATCCCAACTTGAACACGCTTCGTGCCGCACTACGTTTTTCAGAAAGAAGTTGGGCCAAACTTCTTAATTTTGAGCCGACATACCGTTACAGCGGTCGCCGAAAAGCCAAAGTAACAGATTTTCTGCTTGAGGACGCCCCAAAACTGGACCCAACTTTACCCTAAATTATCCTGGTCCCTCTTATAGCCGAACAATAAATGGCCAAGAGAAATAGAGTCAGGGCCCTCTTGACCGAAACCAACAGACCCGAAGTACCGCCACCAAGCCAAACGCAATAGGAGACCGTGGTGGCCCTTCCTTCTCAACAACCTTCTTCATCACGCCAAACTAAACGCGCCTGGACTACCCAGACCGAACAACGGTTAGTTGATGAAGACGAAACCACCCTCCCACCGAGCCACCCACCGAGTCCGCAACCAGAGTCATCTGACCGAGCTACCTCCAAGTGGGCACCGAAGCTCACTTATCAGAACCGAGATATTGAGGAAACTGATTCGGTGGTTGCTGAGAAGGATCACATACTGGCCTTCAACCTTGCCAAAAGTGTGTGCCTTCCAAAGGACATGGAGCACCACAATCAGCTAAACACCGAGCTGAAGGCCATCCGGTCTTCAACAAAATCCATAATCCTGGTAGGTAGCACTCTCTTTTGCTTTTGTACCTTTCTAATTCTTCCTACTTTCAGCTCGGCTAAAAAGGAAAGTTTATATTCTATTGCAGGCCATTCAGAAGAACCACATTGCACACAAGCGGGTATTGGAGCTCAGGAGAACATCAAGGGAGGCCATGGCAAAGGTCGAAGCCAAAACCGCCGAGCTCAAACAAGAACAAGTGAGGACGGCCGAGCTGGAAGCCGAGGTGACTCGTCTGATAGGCCTAGTTGCTTCGGCCGATGCTGACAGACAAAGAGCCCTAACCGAGATGAAAGACAAGTATTTGCGGGAACTGGCGAAACTTGAGGGTGTTAAGGACGCCGAAATAAACGTTTTGAAGAAGAAAGCTGAAGATGCCGAGATGAAGGGCTTCAAGGAAGGCGAAGCTGCATACATCCAGCAGTGTGAAGCTGCGAAGGACCTGTTCTTCAAGTGGGGTTGGAGGGGTGCCGTGGAGCAGCTCGGTTGCGGTCCCGACACCGAGGTCTTCAATGCTCCTCAATATTTTATTCCGGCCTCACTGGCGGAGTATGCAGCCGATCTTTAGAAGCAATTCCTTGAAGCGTCTGACGACGACGATGAAGAGAATGAGCCAACTGACACTCCGGTTGACAATGTTCCAACTAACCAATCAGTTCGGGCGGAGCCTGTGGTAGAAGATCTGACCATTGAGCAACTAGCTGAAACCGAGCTCCCAACTCAGATTATAATTTCGTCTAAAACCGGACTCCGGGTTGATGCCGAGCTGGATGCCGAAATAGATGACCTTTTTAGTTGATTTTGTATTTTTTTTTCTTTTTCTTCTTTTTGCTTCGACTTGTAACCGGGCTGGGAGCCCTTCCCTTGTAATTGCTCTGAACTTTGATCAATGAAAATCATTTTCTTTTGTGCTAACTGTTATTCCGGTTTGATCTGTATGCTTGTGCATGTAATGACTTTTTAATGACTTCTATTGCTCCAACGATAATCTTGGTTTACTTTCCTGTTTGAGCATGCTTTCTAACTGTAACTTGAAACATACTATTTTTCGGCCGAGATACTTTATTTCGGTCTTAGCTGTGCCATCTAACTGCTTACTAGCCAACCACTCTTTAGCCGATATACTTACCTCGGCTGAAGAGTACGAAGAGTTGGTTTAATCCAGCCAACCACTCTTTAGCCGATGTCCTTACTTCGGCTAAAGATTACCAAGAGTTGGTTTAAACCAGCCAACCACTAAATTGGTTATTCCTGCCAATTTAGAATAGAATGTTTGGTGATTCCGACCAAACATCCTGTAGCCTGGATCCTTATCCTGGACTTAGGAGGGGTGTTGGTTTAATCCAGCCAACCTCTAAGTTGGTTTTTCCAGCCAGCTTAGAATAAAATGTTTGGTTATTTCGACCAAACGTCCTGCAGCCTGGATCCTTATCCTGGGCTTAGGAGGGGTGTTGGTTTAATCCAGCCAACTTCTAAGTTAGTTTTTCCAGCCAACTTAGAATAGAATGTTTGGTTATTTCGACCAAACGTCCTGCAACCTGGATCCTTATCCTGGTCTTAGGAGGGGTGTTGGTTTAATCCAGCGAACCTCTAAGTTAGTTTTTCCAGCCAACTTAGAATAAAATTTTTTGGTTATTCCGACCAAACGTCCTGCAGCCTGGATCCTTATCCTGGGCTTAGGAGGGGTGTTGGTTTTTTCAGCTAACCTATAGATTGGTTTTTCCAGCCAACCTTACTTTTGATGTCCCTAACTCACTAATACAATCTCATAAAAAACAACTATGCTGAAAAGAGTTGACTTTGTTTTATTGAGAGAAAGGAAAATTACACATACTCGTAAAAAAAGATAAAAATAAATAGTTTGAGATTGGCAGTGTTCCATGGCCTTGGAATGGCTTTGCCGTCCTCATCTTCCAGGTGGTATGCCCCTTTGCCAGCTAATCCGACCACTTTGTAAGGTCCTTCCCAATTAGGCCCTAACTTGCCATCTCCTGGTATCAAGGTGTTTCCCATCACGTTGCGCAGTACCCAATCTCCGATCTTGAATTGTCTTGGATGCACTGTTTTGTTGTATTTCCTGGATAACTCTAGTTGGTATGAGGCAATGTGAATCAGTACTCTTTCTCTTCTTTCTTCGGCGAGGTCGAGCTCCAATGCTATGGCTTCTCCATTCAAGTCTGGATCAAAATTTTCGCTTCGAATTGTGGGGAGGCCAACTTCCAGTGGGATTACTGCTTCCATGCCGTAGGCTAAGGAGAATGGTGTTTCTCCTGTTGATCGTCAAGGTGTGGTGCGGTAAGCCCACAAAACATGAGGAAGTTCCTCCGCCCACTTGCCTTTTGCCTTCTCTAACCTTTTCTTCAGTCCATCCAAGACAACCTTGTTTGATGCTTCTGCTTGGCCGTTTGCTTGAGGATATGCTGGTGTAGAATTGTAGAACTCTATCTTGTATTCTTCACAAAAGCTTCTAAGAAAGAACTTCCTGTTTCCGGGCGCTGTTGGAAGTGGTCCTACTATGTCCAAGCCCCACATTGCAAAGGGCCATGGGCTGGTCAATAGTAAGAGTTCTCTGGTCGGCTGATGTATTTGATGTGCGAACTTTTGACATTTCTCACACTTTTTTACATACTTCTCTGAGTCTTCTTGCATGTATGGCCACCAGTATCCTTGCGAAATGGCTCTGTAAGCTAACGATCTTCCTCTTTGGTGGTTTCCGCACACCCCTTTGTGTATTTCGAACAAGAATGCTTCTACTTTGCTGGGGCGGACACACTTTAGATAAGGTCCTGAGAATGACTTTTTATATAACGCCATGGATGGGGAGAGCCAAAATCGCTGCGACTTCGCTCGAATTTTGTTGGCTTTTTTCTTGTCTTCCGGTAAGATGTCATCTTTTAAGAACAGTATAATGGGATCCATCCATGAGGGGCCTAGCTCGGCGCAACATACCTCTTCTGCTTCGGGGTCTTCAATGCTTGGCCTCGGTAGGTAATCAATTAGTAGTGGGTAAGGGATGGATGAATCTGCCATTGAAGCGAAGCTTGCTAGTTTGTCTGCTCTGCTGTTTTCCTCCCTGCCAATCTGTTCTATCCTCACTACTTCAAATTTCTTGATCTCTATTCTGACCAATTCTTGGTACTTGGCCATTCTATCATCCTTTGCTTCATAGTCGCCAGAAATTTGGTTTACCACCAGCTGTGAGTCGCTGTAGACCATTAGTTCAGTGGCCTTCATGTAGAATGCTGTTTTGAGTCCTGCAAGAAGTGCTTCATATTCCGCTTCGTTGTTTGATGCTGGGAAGCCAAGGTTGATTGCTTACTCCATAACCAGGCCGTCTGGTGAGATGAAGACTATGCCAAGTCCTGCACCATGTCGGTTGGATGCTCCATTCACAAAGAGCTTCCACATCTCTCCAACGAACAATTTCCAACAAGTGGAGGGGTCAGATGATGTCATGGGGTCAAGAATGTTGCTGGTGTTTTCTTCAAGGTCCATGCTTGCGGTCTGCCCCTCGCTATCTGATTGTACCAAGTCTTTATTTGTTGGTGAGTCTTGGTTCGGTGTAGCTTGGTTTGCTTCTTCCTTGCTATCTTTAGTCTGGTCTGCCATGGGATCTGATTGAATATCCTGTACCAGGGGTTGCGCTATTCCGGCATCAATTTCTATTCCTGGTTTGGTTGTATCAGTCAAATCGATTGGGCAGATATGATGACTTCCTGGGGTGAATTCTGCGACAAAGTCTGCCAAAGCTTGGGCCTTTATCGCGGTCCTGGGTTGGAACTTGATGTCAAATTGTCCCAACTCTACTGCCCACTTTAAGATTCGCCCAGAAAAGTTTGCCCTCTCAAATAAAGCTTTTAATGGGAAAGTTGTGAGGACGACTATAGTGTGGGCGTGAAAGTGGTGTGATAACTTTCTTGAGGCCATCATCAAGGCCAATGGCAGTTTTTCCAGTGGCAAGTACCTTGTTTCGGCACCCAGCAATGTCTTGCTGACATAATAGATGGGCAGATGTTGGATTCCTTCCGCACGGACCAACACTGCGCTAATTGCGTGCTAAGAGACTGCCAGGTACAGGAAGAGTTCTTCTCCAGGAATTGGGGTCACCAGCAGTGGTGGAGAAGACATATATTCCTTTAAGCTTTCCAGAGCGCGGTCGCATTCTTCGTCCCACTCAAACTTGGCTTTTAGGGCATAGAAGAATGGTCGTAGTCTGTCCGATGACCGGCTTATGAACCGATTGAGCGCGGCTGCCGTGCCGGTGAGATGTTGCACTTCTTTTACTGAGTTTGATCTCTCCAAATCCTGGATTGCTTTGATCTGAGAGGGGTCTGCTTCTATACCTCGGTTGGTCACAAGGAAGCCCAGGAATTTGCGAGATCCTACTCCGAATGCACACTTGGACGCATTGAGGCGCAACTTGTGCTTTTTCAGGATCTCAAACATCTCACCTAGGTCCTTGAGATGGTCATTCTCATCCTTGCTCTTGACCACCATGTCGTCGATGTAAGCCTCCATTGTTCTGCCTAACAATGGTTCAAACATCTTGGTGACCATCCGTTGGAATGTTGCCCCTGCGTTCTTTAGGCCAAAGGGCATGACCTTGTAACAGTATAGTCCTCTTGGAGTTGTAAAGGATGTGACCTCCTGGTCTGGTTCATGCATGGCGATTTGATGGTAGCCTCTGTATGCATCCAGAAAGCTAAGTTGGTTGTGCCCCGCCGTTAGGTCGACCAGTTGATCTATCCGTGGTAGAGGAAAGCTGTCTTTCGGACATGCTTTGTTGACTGTTTTGTAGTCGACACAGACACGCCACTTGCCATTCTTCTTTGGCACCACGACTGTGTTAGAGATCCATCTTGGATAGTGTACTTCTCTGATTGCTCCTGCCTCCAGCAGGTTTCCTACTTCTTCTGCCACTATCTCGGCATAGTGGAGTGCCGATCTACAGGTGCGTTGAATAATTGGTCTGGCGGATGGGTGGACATTGAGTTGGTGACAGATGAAGTTGGGATCAATGCCTGGCATGTCGTATGGTGTCCAGGCAAACACTTCGATATTAGAGGTTAAAATTCCAAGACCTCTAATCTCTCAGTGCTGGACAACGATGAACCGAGCAAAAAGAACTTATCCGGGTTGTTTTCATCTATTCTTACCTCTACCAAGTCTTCCACCGCTTTCTGATCAGCCGCTTTGCCGACATCTGCGAATAGCTCATTGCTCTCAGGTTCTTCCACCGAATGAACGTATCCCTTGGCAGCGAGGCTGCTATTCACCGTGACTATTTGGACATAATTTGGTCTCCAAAGACCTCTTCAATTACATCGGTATCGTTGGGGAACCGCATTACTTGGTGGTAGGATGACGCCACCGATCGCATGGCATGCAGCCATGTTCTGCCCAATGTGATGTTATAAGTGGAGGGGACCTTTAATACCCAGAACTCCACTTGTTTCGTCACGCTTCCTGCCTTAACTGGGAGGATTATTTTGCCAACGGGCCATTCTGGCATGGAGTTGAACCCAATCAGGGGAGATACGGCAGGTGCCAAGTCTTTATCTTGTAACTTCAACTGTTTAAAGGTGTCGTAGTACATTATTTCACATGAACTGCCTTGGTCTATCAAAATCCGCTTAATGTCAAAATCCTTGACTCGGAGAGTGACGACTAAGGCATCATTGTGAGGGCAATATATCCTTGCCAAGTCCTTATGCGAAAAAGACATGACGTTCGTGGCCTCTGTCTTCCCCTTCTTGATGGCAGGTTGGGCACTTTGTACCTCTCTTAAATGCTCAGCCTTTTTGATTGATCCTCTGAGCTCGCATACACGCTCAGGTTCAAAAATTCCATGTATCACATTGATAACGCCTTGAGGTGGGGCGTCGACTAGCATTCCATTGGGGTTATTGTGATCTTGGGGGGCTGGTTGCGTCCCTCCTTCAATGTATTTATCTAGGTGACCGGCTGCCACCAACTCCTCCAGATGCTGTCTTAATGGCATGCAATTTTCAGTGCGATGCCCCTTTTCTTTGTGGAAGGTGCACCGTGATCTTTCGTCATAGTCCTTCTGAGCTTCCCCAAGCTTAGCTGGCCATCTGACGAAAGGCTCATCCCGTATTTCACTTAGAATTCGGTAGATCGGTTTCTTGAAGACTGTGGTTATGGCAGTGCAGACTCTCAACCATCTTTTATCCTGGTCCTCTCCGTTGTCTCGCCTGCCTCGCCCGTTTCTGCTTGGACGGTCTACCGCGTTGACCTTTGCTGAGGCCTTTTTCTCTGGTACTGTGGTCGTGCCAGATTTTGTTTTGGCACGTGCGCCGTCCTCTTCTACCCTGATGTGCTGATGCACTCTTTCCATCAAGGCCTCCATGGTGAGGGGTGGCGTCATGGTAATTGAATCCCTTAGTCGGTTCCCTACTAGTAGGCCTCTTTTATATTGCGCAATGGCTAGATTGGTGGGGCAGTCTCCAATCTGGTTGAATGTCTCCCAGTAGCGACTGTTGTAAGATCTGAGGGTCTCTTTTTCACCAATGTCGATGGAGAGTAACTGGTCTATCTCCACCGGTGTTTTAGTATTTGTCTGAAACCTCGTTACGAACGCTTCTGCCAATTGGGCCCAGGAGGCTATGCTGCCCTCTGGGAGCTTTTCGAACCAAGTCATGAACCTTGTGACAAACGCCTCCGCCAATTGCGCCCAGGAGGCTATGCTGCCTTCTGGAAGTTTTTCAAACCAAGTTAAGCCTAGATCGCCAAGGCTTGACAGGAAGAGGATGCACATTAGAGCCTCGTTTCGCCGATATACCTCCATAACCTGGCGGAAGTGGCTTAGGTGAATGTAGGGGTCCGTTTTCCCCTCGTACGTAGTGAATTTGGGCTGAAGGAAACCTGTAGGTAGGGGCGTGTTTTCAATTGTCGAAACGAACGGCGAGGTCTGCAGCCTTGCTAATGCTTTGCCCGTTGGTTCGTAGGCAGGGCGTGGTAATGGCATTCCAACCTCGACGCTTCCATGCGATCGAGGAGCCAATCGTTGAAGGGCAGAAACTCTGCGAGGGTCGCGCGTCCTAGTATCTTCCTTAAAACGTGCCCTTTCTTCCAGCATGATCCGTAAATCGGATGATTTAGGTAACTCCGTTTGCCTGGATGATGTCTGGTGCAAGTGCGAGGGTCGGTAGGTACTTTCCTCTGTGTAAGACCTCAATGATCTCGTTCTCTCAGACCTGGAGTAACGAGTTTTGGAGGTTCTAAACTGAGTATCGCCTGTCCTGAGGCTTCTACTTTCTGCTTGTGATGGTGTGGAATACCTTCCACGGTCTTTTGAGCAGCGAGGGGACGTTTTGTTTTTGCGCCCCTCTCATGTCGCCACTCCTTTTCCCTTCATCTGGCGCTTCAAGGCCTCCATGTCCACCGCCATCTTCCTTATTAATTCGTCTTGCTCCTTCACGCGGTCCTCCAGAACTTGAGGATCAATCCTCCGCCTTTGCCTGTCAGGACTTTGTGAATGAGAGTGATAGGGGCTGTTAGTCCGCCTTCCCCTCGTATCCCTCTTGGAGTTATGTCGTTGGGGCTTCAAGTCTGCCATGGGAGGGATAGAAGGTAATCCTTCACGCCTTGCACCCCCATTTGGTGTTTGCCCGTCGTTGGCGGACTATGGTAATTCTTCATTATGCGCCATTGTTCCTAAAGAGGTAAAGCTTGATCAAGAGGTTTTGTCCTGTTTGTTTTTCCCACAGACAGCGCCAATTGTACGGGAAAGAAATAAACCTTCTCGTATAATCCTGTTGATCAAGTCTGCGCTCCTCCGTACGTCCTCGCTTTATCACCTGAAAACACAAACGTGAGCTAGCCGGCGGGTGTGTGCCGGAAACCTCTCCGATGCCTAAGTCAGTAAGTTTGACAAATAGACAAAAACTCTGTGTATTCAAAAAACAAAGTTGTGTTACCTCTCCAAAGGTGATGTTTGTGAGCTTTTATAGGTTTCGTGTGGCACAATCAAAGTAGGACTCTTACTCCTCCATGTAGAGCCCTCCTAGGATTCATACACCTGAAAGATAATGCTTATCCTTCAACACCCCCTCACTGCTTAAACTAAGTGAGATGGTTTTTACCATGGCCGAACTCTAATATGACCGAAGTAATCATGATCATGCCGAGCCACAGAGTAGACCGAACTATCGTTAGTTCGGTTCTACCTTCAGTGTTCTTACCCCAGTTCCTCCATTGTCAACAGTGTTAAGTCTAAACCGATCTAACTTCTAGCAAGGCTTTTAGACCGTACTAACCATACTGTGCCTTAACCGATATAAGTTCAACGCATCCTTAAACCGGTCTAACTACAAAGCGTCCTTCAACCGGACTAACATCAAGAGTAACTCGGACCGGTCTACCTTCTGGGCTTGAGATCGGGCTAACTTTAAGCCTCTTCAAGACCGGAGTAACTTTATGGCCTCTTTACTCAGCCCTTCGTACTGAGGCCCATAAAGGCCCAGCTCAGCCTAATTTCGCATATAAATTACCCTCTCAGCGATCAATCATTAGTAATAATATAAAATCATATTTAATGATTAATCATTGTACACTAAGGCCAACAATAAAATTTTCTTTGTAATTGATCAAACAAATAAACACTTCAACATAATGCTGGCCACATCCTAGTATACCAAAAAAATTACTTAATTATCCCGTTAATTATAGAACTCATCATTGGGTACATGAACATTAACAAATTGCTCATAAATTCAATTTGCAACCCTTCAAAACCCAAAAATCAGCACAAGGTGCAAAAGAATAAGCAAGTAAAGCCAATGTCACTCTTCAAGTTGAATTGAATCAATTTGTTTCCATTATGTCTTACCATGAGTTCAATCTCATTCATTAAACACCAACCAGAACCACATTTAGTCACATTGCTCAACACCCACCATGTGACCCATCAAGATCCAAATTGACCATCACATGCAAAATTTCTACAGACATACAAGGCAATTTAGTTGACTGGGAAGATTAAATCTTGTGTGTCAATAAAATCAATTTATATTTTACAGTGTTCAATTCCTTCTACAAGAATATACTCTGTTCTATATCAGATAATTTGTTCTATAAACTCTTAGAAACCTAGATAGGATACATGAATAATAGGAACTGTCTTGGAAATTCAACAACTTTCTCAAGCAATTTGAGAAAAAACAGTGGCAAAAGTTCTCAGATTTGTTTTATTATTCAATTGTATTATTAAAATTTATTTCTTTAATTATTAATCCTTTCAGGATTTTTTTTTTTTTTGAATGTAATCATCAACATAATAATAAGAACTTTAAACAATTCCAAGTTAGATCACACTCCTACCAATAAATCAGTTAAATCCATCAAGAATTCTAATAGGACAATTTTATTATATTTTTATTGGATGAAAGGTCAACAAAATGAAGTAATTGAATCATATATATAGGTGAAACATGATTGTAAATTAAGGAAAATCAACAATGAAAACCACTTTCCTCTACTATAAATATACATGTGTTTAAGGCAAAGTATAGTAACACTTAAAATTATAACCACATTTATAGGCACATGACTTGGAAAACTTCTTGTCTCTCTCATAATCAAGGCCAGGTGGGGCATTTTGCAAGGTTAGAAGCAATACTTGACAATTGTGAATTAGCATTGGATTATAAGATGCTACTTCCATCAAAGATGCAGATAAAAGCATGTGACTTCACATAATGTATGCACCTTCATTGGAGGATACTTTGAAAAAGGAGCATGGCCATGGGCAAGCTCTAAAGCAGTAATGCCAAAAGACCAAATATCAGCCTTGTAGGAATATTATTGAAATAAGAACACTTCACAGTATGTAATTAAAAAAAAAACAAGAAAGAACACTTGCAAGAAACATGTAAACAGACTTGAAGTCATAACCATGTAATTGCTCCATAACCTTAGGTGCCATCTTACAAAACAAATAATCATCCACTAATTAAAGAATATACTACATACAGAAACAAGAAAGAAGTTGACCCATGGATTACACTATATTAAGATGTAAATAATGTGATATTGGATCTCTCTGATAGAATGGGTAAACACTAAACAAGTATATTCACAAAACAATGTGCCTGGTCTTAAAAGATGCAAGCTAAAAAAATAAAATAAAAAAAAGGCACTAACTCATGCTAATTCAACATTATGTGGTAATTACACGTATCATACTGACTGCACCAGAAACATGATTCTGCATATTCACCTGAGTTCCCAGATGATTTGGTAAAAAACATCCTAACCATTGCCATCCAGGTTCGTTGAAATGAATTGAAACTAATAATTCCCTATGACCTGTTAAACCACAAGAAACCAAGTAAGAAAAGAAAAGAAAACATTATTATAAGAAAAGGCTTCCATATCTCTGTAAATTTTAAAGAAAAAAGAACTTTGCCAAAGATAAACATTTTTCATCCACCTAGTTGCCACCTAGTTGAGAGCTGAAAGAAGTGGCAATATGAACATTTATGATATAGTCAGCCAAGCAGACAAAGTTGACTTTGACCATGAAATTTCATCTTTGGACCTTCCTCACTCACTCTGTTTTACAACGACCACATGTTTATGAAATGGTTTTTAGGTCTAGAGCTTAAGCATTTTCCCAACAATCCCCACCCATTTATTAATGCAAAGTTTTTTAAAAAAAAAAAGAAGAATAAAAAGAAGAGAGAACTTGAAAAAATAGAATGTATCAAGTGGTTACAAATACGCAAGCTGACTTCATGGAGAATAACATAAGATAATGAGGAGAAAGGACACTATTAGCTGAGTCCAGGCAAATGGATTTGAGTTTCATTGCTAAACTTTTTAATAGATCAGAGGTGTAGAGCAAGTAAATATTGTTAAATGTACATATCTTCCCTTTCAAGAGTACTTGTGATCTAGGATTTATTTTTATCCAAAACAACCGTCCCATTAAGGTATAAATTATAACGGTCCCGATTTTCCTTTCCTTTGATTATTACCTTCTGGACTTGGTTCCGTGGTTATGTAGTTGTCTTATTCTCATTTACATCCTTTACTCTTTGTATTTGAGTCTTGGGTTGTGTTGGGCAGGTTTGAAACAGGTTGGTTGTGTTTAGAAACCTAGAGTTGATGCCCAGATTTTGACCTTCACGCTCGAGCGGGGCTTTTGACACTCGAGCGTGGTTTTTCATCTCTCAGCACTTTTGCTCTGCAGGTCGTCGTACGCTCGAGCGGGAGTTTTGACGCTCGAGCGGGTCCTTTGATTTTGTTCCTCCGCTCGAGCGGGGAGTTTGACGCTCAAGCGAGGACTATGGTCTGCAAAACTTCTGGAAGTGTGCATCCGGTGCTCGAGCGGCGCTTTTGACGCTCGAGCGTGAGTCTGTGTCTAACGCTCGAGCGGGGAGTTCCACGCTCGAGCGAGGCGACTGCTATTTCAATCCAAAAAGTGACATTTTGGATCACTTTTTGATTTTCTTTCTCTCTCATACTTTTTCAAAACCTCCATTGGAGAGCACCTCTCTCTAAAATTCCAACTTCTCTCTAGGGTTTGCTCTAGTAGGAGTGATCCCCTATCCTTGGGCCTTTGTAAAAAGTGTTGATCTCGTTGTGGGCTATGTTTTGATCCGAAAATCTTGGGATTTGGGGCATCTCGAAATTCTCCATCTTCTCCCTTTGAGCTCCGAATTTGAGGTAGGGATAACTACTCATTTTTATGGTCTTTGACATAAACTATTGGTCATTTTGATGTAATGTCGAAGTTGGGTAATTTTGGGTGTTAGGGTTTCAAAATGAATAAAGAGGGGTTTGCTTATTTTGACTCATAATGTGTATCTCGGGTCTTAAAATGATGGTGTTGTTGTTGTTGAGGATATATGAGACCTTTGGGTCATTGCAGAGAAAAAGGGGGAGAAAGCCCTAATTTTTGTTATGGATTAATTTATGAAATTGAGTTGAGAATAATGAAATTGGCTCATTATGAGGTAGAATGGTGGAGTTGGATACATTAATCACTCACCTTTGAAAATGTTGATAATTTACCTATTGGTGCATTTATTATCTGTTTAGAAATAACTGCTTTGGGCTATCGGTGGAGGATAGTCTTGATTGTTGTAGACACTGAATGATAATTAGGTGAATTAAAACTAATCAAGTTGAGTATTTGAATATATGGGTGCCGAATCCTGCGAATGAAATTTCCGTAAAATGGCCATTCGAAAATAATTACACATGGGTGTCGAATCCCGCGGATGCAATTTCCGTAAAATGGCAATTCAAAAATATCTATACATGGGTGTCGAATCCCGCGGATGAAATTTCCGTAAAATGGCAATCCGAAAACATCTATACATGGGTGTCGTGTCCCGCGGATGAAATTTTCGTAAAATGGCCATGAGCAAATAATTACACATGGGTGCCGAATCCTGGGGACGCAATTTCCGTGAAATGGTAGTTTGAAGTATTGTTGGCTTGAGATGTAGTCTCGCTTAAGTTGTTTGGCCAGGTTCTGAGCTGTGTTTATAAGTTGAGTTTTGTTAAGTGAAGGATTATGGAACTGGATTGTACTGTGTGTTGGTTTATATGAGTTAAACATTTATCAAGTGCTAATGTTTTAGTTATTGCTCATATTATGTTTAGCATACCTCTACTGGGCGTTAGCTCACCCTATATAGGACATCATTTTCAGGTACAGGTGTTATGCCACCTCCAAGGACGTAGCTTGGGAGGCTTGAGGCTGTCAAACTCTTTTTTGTTGTTTTTGTCGTATTACATGTATATCAAGCCAATGGCTTGTTTTGTGTAGAGTTAGTACTCTCCTTTTTGTAACCAAGTGTTGAATTGGAAAGTTGTAAGCCTATAGGGCATTTATTTTTGTTGTCAACATGTAATACTTTTTGTAAGAATACTCTGATGATTGTAATATGAAATGTCTTCTATTTATCATGAATGTATGTTTTGATGGGTTTATTTTTGAAGGCGTTACACAAAGTGTGTCTGTACCAATTTATTTTTTGAAATGGAGCTACAACAATCAATTGATGGCAATAATCTAAATCCCTAATTGTTCAAGTCCAAATTAAAATAAGAAACATAATAATTTCACAACAGAAATAATAATTTGTGAGACAGAGATTTGTGAAGAAAATTAGTAGCAAATAAATTATGTACTCATAAGCAAGAACTATTGAAGCAGAATTTTCAACTAACATGCATTAACGACTCAAGCTAATTTTTCAACTCGCTGCAAATTAAAATGAACTTAAACAAAAAAAAAATTAAAATTAATTCAAGAAACTAATTTTTATACAATCACATGTTTCAAAATTAGTCCAAGAACCTGGAATTCCCTTAGGGTTCTCTAATTTTAGATTCAAGAATTTTTTTTTTTAATTTTTTTTATACAATCACAACTAAGTTAAAGGATGCTAATTTTTGTAACAGAACATCAATTGTTTTAGAATAACAAATTAAAAAAAAAATTGTGTTCAACCCATTAAAGAGCCCAATTTCACAATAAGCAATTGACATTGAAGATATTTTTCCCAACTCAGATTCAAGAAGTTTATAAAAAAAAAAAAAAGAAAAAAAAAAGAGAAAAATTCACAATCTAAAACAATATAATCACATGCTTTCAGAATTAATTCAAGAACCTCGAGTTCCTTAAGGTTCACTAATTTTACATAATTTTGGAGTTGCTCAATCAAAACCTTGATTTTTTAGTGAAAATCCCCAAATCAAAGCCCTAGTTTGAATCTACAAACCTGGTTGAAGGGTGGAAGTGTTCTTTGTGTTGGAACAATCTTCTATGTAAATAAAATAATATGAAATAATTCAAACAAAATAAAATAAAACTTACAGTATTTATTTTGTAGAACCGAATAAATAATTCAAGACCAAGTCGAGTGTGTGACACTCTGTCCTTAAGACAGATTCGCCCCGCTACGGTGCTTACGGTTAAGTGGTGTCTATCTCCCAGGATACAATGATCTTCATAAATTATAGTAGCACTCCAAACAATTTGTTCAGCGAACCAAACCTGTGTTCTAACTTATTCTAAAACTAGAATGAAGAATAAAACAAATGCAAACAGATATAATCTGGACAGCAAGGAAAAAGGACTTTACAGACTGATTTTGGGATCATTTCGTGGTTGTCAACCTGCTGGAATAGGATATCAATTTATAGGCAACTTAGTCACTGTTGGCACAGCCCAAATAGGTACAAAAAGAGGTCAACAGGTGCCAAATTCAAATGGACAGATCTGTTGCAGTTTTATTAACTGTTTGGCGGTTTTAAAAACTGTCTAAACATTTCTGAGCAGTTATCCAATCTGTCAAGAACAAATTGAACCTATTGAACTATGTTTTGAACCTGTTCAAATCTGCTTAGCAGATTTAAATCTGTTTGAAAACAGAATCTGTCCGAAATAGTAGAAAACTATTTTGGACAGTTTTGAACTGTCCGACAGTTTAAAAACCTGTTAACAGTTTGGAAAGAAAAAATGAAACTCGGAGGCACAATTATTGGACAATAAATTTGAATTAAAATTTGAATTTGAAATAATTTCCTGCAATAATTTTTGAAATAAATTCAAAAGAATTTTGTTCAAAAAATTAATATTAGAATTGACCCACAACCCACACCCGCGCCCGGCATGGCTTGGCCGGACAAACGGCGGCGGCGGCGCGCGCGCATGTGTAGTGGTATGGGCTAAGGTTCACTTTGTCCATAACTTCTCTCTTCTACAAACTTGGGGTGCCCCTTGGGGCCCAACCCAAGTATTGTAGGCTAGAGCTTATATACACAAATAAACTCTATTAAAGTTTCAATATGGGACAACCCATTAAAAGAAAACCCACATGTAAATCTTTAAATGTCCATTCCTTGAACCCGAAAACGACGTCATGTTCCCATTCACTCATAAATGGTTTTGACGAACTGTCTTCACCGTATGACTTGCCACGTGGCAAGGAACACTTCACCTCTTCGGACCCACCCCAAAAGACATTTGGGGCTCATTCAAATTTGGGCTCAAAGTTGGCCCAAAATAAGCCTAATAAACCAATTTTTCCAACAATCTCCCACATGAATGGAATTTGCTAGAGAGAAAATGCAACAACATGATCTAAATACAGAGAGTACAGAAATTGGAAATATTCTACAAATGATCGGTAGCTTTTGGCTTTGAACCTTCCCTTGTGAGACATTATCGGATTTACTAGCTAAACAGTGAACATGATGTCTTGAACTGTTCATCCGTTTGTGTAAACCAAGACAATAGAACTCACACAGTATATCTCCAGACACAGTTTAGTTCTCACTATTGTGTTCATTTTGGCCCTGAATAACCTGGTCATTCATGAGTGCTCTAAAGACTTGTAGCCCTTCACAAATCTTATAGAACCGGCCCAGTTCATACTCACATAGGTGATTCTTATGAAGAGTATCCTGCCATACTAGGTATACCTAGATATAAGAATCATTAAAAGTTTTACTTAACCTAAAACACTGCAAACATCACTATTTCATCATAGAAATGGGTAGGAGTTAGACTCCCCAATGATCCTTCTGAGTCATTCACAACTCGGTTGTCCCTTTGAACCTAGATCTTGGGATCTCCAATCAACTAGGTTGGGTTGCCGTTGTGGTAACTCTTATTTAATAGGCTTAAGTCCCATTCCCCTTAATGAATTCTCAACTAACTCTCTTGCTAACTCTTTGGTTAGTGGATCCGCTATGTTGTCTTTAGACTTAACATATTCTATGGAAATAATTTCATTAGAGAGTAGTTGTCTCACGGTGTTATGTTGACGACGAATGTGTCATGACTTACCGTTATACATATTTCTTTGTGCTCTACCTATAGCTTATTGACTATCACAATGTATGCATATAGCAGGCACCAATTTAGGCCATATTGGAACATCTTCAAGGAAGTGGCGAAGCCATTCTGCTTCTTCCCCTGCTTTATCTAAAACTATGAATTCTGATTCCATAGTAGACCTAGCAATGCAAGTCTGTTTGGAAGATTTCCAAGATATAGCTGCCCCACCAAGAGTAAAAGCATACCCACTGGTGGACTTTGAGTCTCTAATATCCGATATCCAATTTGCATCACAGTATCCTTCAAGTACTGTTGGATATCTAGTATAATTAAGCCCAATGTTACGAGTGAATCGGAGATATCTTAGAACCCTTATAATTGCTTTCCAGTGTTCTACTCCCGGATTACTCGTATATCTACTTAATTTACTTACTGCATAAGCTATATCTGGGCGAGTGCAGTTCATCAAGTACATTAAGCTTCCAATAATTTGGGCATACTTTAATTAAGAAATCATTTCCTGTACATTCTTAGATAGAAACAAATTAACATCTACAGGTGTTCTAGCAAGATGATCATCTTTTTTGCTGAATTTGTTAAGTATTTTCTCAACGTAATGAGATTGTGACAAAGCAGAACCTTCTGATGTTTTGGTAATTTTCATGCCAAGAATTACATCAGCAATGCCCATGTCCTTCATGTCAAAATGTTTATTCAACATTTTCTTGGTAGTTGTAATCATATCATTATTACTACCTATGATGAGCATATCATCCACATAAAGACATACAATGGCATAACCTTTGTCTGTGTTTTTAATATGAACACATTTGTCACACTCATTAATTTTAAATCCATTTGACATTATTGCCTTGTCAAATTTCTCATGCCATTGCTTTGGCGCTTGTTTTAAATCATATAATGATTTAACCAATTTACACACTTTCTTTTCTTTTCCTGGAACAGAAAAACCTTCTGGTTGTTCCATGTAAATTTCTTCATTTAACTCACCATTTAAGAAAGCGGTTTTAACATCCATTTGATGAATTTCTAGATTGTATAGAGATGCAATGGCAATTAGCATTCTAATGGATGTTATTCTAGTAACCGGTGAGTATGTGTCAAAGTAATCAAGATCTTCTTTTTGTCTAATTCCTTTGACCACAAGTCTTGCCTTGTATTTATCAATTGATCCATCTACTTTCATTTTCCTTTTGAAAATCCACTTATATCCAAGAGATTTACAACCTGGTGGTAAGTCCACTAATTTCCAAGTGTGATTTTGCAAAATGGATTCAACTTCACTAATGACAGCTTCTTTCCATAAAGTAGCCTCAAGACTGGACATAGCTTCTTTAAAAGTTAAAGGCTCATTTTCTAAAAAATATTAGAAAATCTGGACCAAAAGATTTTGAGGTTCTAGCACATTTACTAAGCCTAGGTTCCTCTTCCTCATTTTGATCTAACTTTTGTTCTTGATCATGTTCTTGACCCTGACTAATAATAGCATTATGAGATCTTTTATTGTTACTAGTCTCTTGTCCAGTCTTATTTGGAAATACATGTTTAAAGAAATATGCATTCTGAGATTCAATAATAGTATTTACATGCATTTCGGAATGTTCTGATTTATGAATCAAAAATCGATATGCACTACTATTCTTGGCACAACCACTGAAAATGCAATCAATGGTCTTAGGACCTATCTTAGTCTTTTTAGGACTAGGAATAGCCACTTTAGCCAAACACCCCCACACTTTTAAGTATTTGTAGGATGGTACTATACCATGCCACATTTCATAAGGTGTTTGATTCACTTTTTTTCGGGGTACTTTATTTAAAATATAATTACCATAAAGTATTGCTTCCCCCCACAAGTTCTGAGGTAATCCAGAACTTATTAACATGACATTCATCATTTCTTTTAAAGTCCTATTTTTCCTTTTAGCAATTCTATTTTGCTGAGGTGAGTAAGGAGCGGTGGTTTGAAGAATTATTCCATGTTCTTTACAATATTCACCAAAAGGTGATTCATATTCACCACCTCTATCACTTCTAAGTTTCTTGATCTTCTTACCAAGTTGATTTTCAACTTCATTCTTATATTGAATAAAAGTTTCCAAAGCTTCATCCTTGGTTCGAATTAAATAAACATAACTATATCTAGTATAGTTATCTATAAAAGTGATAAAATACTTTTTTCCACCTCTAGTTTGAATTGATTTAAAATCACAAATGTCACTATGAATTAATTGAAGTGGTTCCGTACTTCTTTCAATTGAATGAAAATGAGTTTTAGATAATTTTGCCTCAACACAAATTTCACATTTATGATTTGAATCAATGTCAAATTTAGGTAAACATTCCATATTAATTAATCTACGTAAAGATCCATAATTAACATGTCCTAGTCTACCATGCCATAAATTTAAAGACCCAAGCAAGTAAGAAGAAGATGTGTTATTATTAATAACTGAGGGTACAACAGTCATTACATTTAACTTGAAAAGACCATCAGACACGTAACCTTTTCCTACATACATCCCGTTTTTTGTAAGTAAAAACTTGTCACTTTCAAAAACTAGCCTAAACCCATTCTTACTCAACAAAGATCCGGAAACTAAATTCTTGCGAATGTCCGGTACATGCAACACATTGTTGAGAGTGAGTTTCTTTCTAGATGTCATCTTAAGTACAATCTTTCTTTATCCTTCAACTTTGGAAGTTGAGGAGTTACCCATAAAAAGTTGTTCACCATTGTCCACTGTAGAATAAGATGTGAACATCTTTTTGTCGACACAGATATGGCGAGCAGCACCAGTGTCCACCCACCATTCTTTAAGATTTCCGACAAGATTTGCCTCGGAAACAACTGTAGAAAGATTTATGACATCTACACCATTAGAAATTTTATCCATTTTGGTCATTTTGGTTTTAGCAACATTCTTACTTGATCTTCCTTTGCCTTTACGTTTGTAACGGCAATCTTTGGCCCGATGTCCCTTTTTGTTACAAATGTAACACATGCCATTAAACTTGTACTTCTTAGTTTCCCTTCCTTTAGATAGCATTCTCTTCGGCCATCTTCCAAAAACAGTTCCTAAGAACTTTTCTGGTTTTTCACCATGATTCACTGGCACAGTCCCAACATAAGGAGAGGTTGGCGTAATGACAATCACCATACCAGTACTGGTTTGAACATTAGTTTGACCAGTTTTAGTAGCCATAAATTCTAAATTATAAAATAAAATTAGAATTAGAATTTTATATTACACAGAAAATTTAAACCAAAAAACACAAAATTTTAAATTCTGTAAAAAATAAAAGAAACAAGAATTGTAACTTGTATTTTCAATTAATTTGAAAATAAAATAAAATTTTATTTAAACAAATTAAACCAAAACTACAGAAATAAATTCTGTTAAAATAAAAGAAACAAAAACAAAATGTAGCTTTTATTTTCAATTATTTTGGAAAATAAAATTTTATTTAACCAACTTAATTCCAAAACTACAGAAATAAATTCTTTTAAAATAAAAGAAACAAAACAAAATGTAACTTTTATTTTTAATTAAATTGGAAATAAAATACAATGAAATTTTATTTAACCAAATTAATTCCACACAGAAAACTAATCCAAATTCACAGAATTAAATTCTGTAAAAATAAAAGAAACAAAAATGTAACTTTTATTTTTCAATTAATTTAGAAATAAAATAAAATTTTATTTAACCAAATTAATTCCACACAGAAAATTAAATTTTTATAACATTTCAATAATTAAAATACTGAAACAGAATTTTAATTAATGAAAATCCAGAAAATAATTTCTAAAAACCCAAAATTAATTTATGAAAAAATTCCACAAAAATATATTCTGAATTATTAATGACACCAGTATCGTACTACTAGTTGTCAAAGAAAATAGACAGTATATTACTACTATCTGTCAAACAGAATATAATCACTATTTGTTTTTCCAACCAGAATATTATTTTGTAAATCCACAATAAATAATTTTCTTAAAAAAAGAAAGAGAAAAGGAAACAAACGAAAAATTTTGTAAACAGAATAATTCGAATCTATCTTAAGATTGTTGGGCCAATCTTCTGTGTAAATAAAATAATATGAAATAATTCAAACAAAATAAAATAAAACTTACAGTATTTATTTTGTAGAACCGAATAAATAATTCAAGACCAAGTCGAGTGTGTGACATTCTGTTCTTAAGACAGATTCACCCCGCTACGGTGCTTACGGTTGAGTGGCGTCTATCTCCCAGGATACAATGATCTTCACAAATTGTAGTAGCACTCGAAACAATTTGTTCGGTGAACCAAACCTGTGTTCTAACTCTCTAAATTTTATTCTAAAACTAGAATGAAGAATAAAACAAATGCAAACAGATATAATCTGGACAGCAAGGAAAAGGGACTTTACAGACTGATTTTGGGATCATTTCGTGGTTGTCAACCTCTTGGAATAGGATATCAATTTATAGGCAACTTAGTAACTATTGGCACAGCCCGAATAGGTACAAAAAGAGGTCAACAGGTGCCAAATTCAAATGGACAGATCTGTTGCAATTTTATTAACTGTTTGGCGGTTTTAAAAACTGTCTAAACATTTTTGAGCAGTTATCCAATATGTCAAGAACAAATTGAACCTATTGAACTATGTTTTGAACCTGTTCAAACCTGCTTAGCAGATTTAAATCTGTTTGAAAATAGAATCTGTCCGAAATAGCAGAAAACTATTTTGGACAGCTTTGAAACTGTCCGACAATTTAAAAACCTGTTAACAGTTTGGGAAAAAAAAAATGAAACTCGGAGGCACAATTATTGGACAATAAATCTGAATTCAAATTCGAATTTGAAATAATTTCTTGCAATAATTTTTGAAATAAATTGAAAAGAATTTTGTTCAAAAAATTAATATTAGAACCGACCCACAACCCACACCCGCGCTCGGCATGGCTCGGCCGGACAAACGATGGCGGCGGCACGCGCGTGTGTGTGGTGGTTTGGGCTAAGGTTTACTTTGTCCATAACTTCTCCCTTCTACAAACTTGGGGTGCCCCTTAGGGCCCAACCCAAGTGTTGTAGGCTAGAGCTTATATACACAAATAAACTATATTAAAGTTTCAATGTGGGACAACCCATTAAAAGAAAACCTATATGTAAATCTTTAAATGTCCATTCCTCGAACCCGAAAACGACGTCATGTTCCCATTTACCCATAAATGGTTTTGACGAACCGTCTTCACCGTATGACTTGGCACGCGGCAAGGAACACTTCACCTCTTCGGACCCACCCCAAAAGACGTTTGGGGCCCATTTAATTTTGGGCTCAAAGTCGGCCCAAAATAAGCCTAATAAACCAATTTTTCCAACATTTCGCGTGCATTCGTCTCTTCCCTCTCCTTTTGGCCGTCTTCTCTCTCCATCGCAACTTCTCTTTCTTTGTTCTTTTCTTCTGGTTCAAAGCTCTGTCTGTGTGCATTTTCTTTGTCCATCTTCTCCTTCTCACTCATTGTTATGCCAGTTGGGGTTTAGGTTTGGGATTTGGGGCAGATGGAGAAAGAGAGAGAAAGAGAAAGAGAGGGAGGGTTTTGAAGAGTTTTTGCAAAAGAGAGAGAGGAGGGTTTGGGATTTGGGGTCTGATGGAGAGAGAGGGTAGGGGTTTGAAGAGTTTTTGCAGAGACATGAGAGAGAGAGAGAGAGAGTGTGTGTGTGTGTGTGTGTGTGCGCGATAAAGAGAAAGTGAAAGGGTTTTGTTCAAAGTTATGGCTCAAAACGACGTCATTTTGGAATTTCATCACCCCAACATTCATGCTTTATATATTGGGATCGATTTTTTAATTTTTAAAAATTATTCATATCCTTTGTAAAGTTATATAAAATTGATAAATGTTTTAAATTTCTTCACGAAACTAATTTTTAGTCTTTTAAAAAAAATCTTCAACAAGTTTCAAAAAATTAAACCAAATATGACCACCAATAAAATTGACATTTTTTTTTTTTTAAAATCCGAAGAGAAGTCTAAAAGTTTAGAGATGAGCGAGAAAAAAGAAGGGGGTGGGGGAGGGCGTGAAGGTAATTAGGGATTAAGTTTTTGCAACGAGTTTAAGGACCATCATTAATGAGCAAAATAAAATCTTTTGTGACGGATTAACAAAAGGCGTTGTAAAAAAAAAAAAAAAAAGGCAGGTAATATACCGTCGCGTATAATATTACTTTTGTCATGGCCTTGGATTTTCTATCTCTAATAATGGTATTTAGTCGATGCGTTTTTTGTGACAGTCAAATGCCGTCGCAAAAAAATTAGTTTCGTGACGATTTTTTTTGCCGTCACAAAATCTTGCTTTTTGCGACGATTTTCAAATCGTTGCAAAAAGTTCCGTGTCTAAAGTCTCCTTTTCTAGTAGTGAGTCGTCCTCTGTCATTCATAGGTAGAATAGAGGCGCAGATTTGGGAATTGTATATTTTATATAAAAATCAAATTAAAATATTTTATACAATCACACCTATTTAGGAAGTGTGATTAAAATATAGTAATGTATATATAATCACACTTTAATTAGAAGGCGTGATTAATATATATATATATATATATATAATCACACTTAATTGAAAAGTGACATAAAAAATAAATATTATCACACTCAATCAAATTAAGTGTGATTAAAATAGCAATCTAATTTTTTTATCACACTTCCAATAAAAGTGAGATCTTTTTTTTTTTTTTTTTTTCAAAGGGGGATTTTTAATATTTTTGTAATAGTGATTTTTTGAAATTGTCACGTACTAATGAATGAAAAATGAAAATACTTTTGGTCTTTCTTTTCTTTTCTTTTTTCAAGGAAATAAAATAATCAAAATTATTGTACACACTCTTAAAAATGCATACCGTATGCCCTTTTATAATTACACTACAATGATTGGTTACAAAATCACAATACTTAATAACTTTTTTCAATATAATAATACATAATATTAAATAATAATCATAATATAATTATAATAGTTCATTATACTACCATAATAATTCGTAACTAAAACTTTTTTTGTGATGCATCCCTTCGTAACATAATTATAATGATTTGTATTAACACTATAAAAACTCGTAACTATTCTACAAAATATAGTATATAAGTAAAAAATAAAAATAAAAAGTTTGGAGGGTCGAAGTGCAATTAAGTAACACATAAATCATATAAATCACATACAAATATTAACAATCCTAGCAACTTGGCCGCGGTCAGGACCCCCCTCCCTACGCCCCTGGTTGGATCGGTTGGTTTCACATCCGTCAATAGTCTGAACTTAGGCAGATTGAGAAAAATATATTCATATCTGTCTTCTTGGACTACTAAAATTGTTCATGTTGTGGTGGATTGGTTCGGGTCATTTGATTTTGACAAATCGGGTGGATACTTATCCACCCCTCCAACCCAAGAGTAAAAATTCAATATAATGGTGATATTCCTAATATGATATCATCAACGCATAATAAAACTATATGATATAGAAGGTAAACTTTAATTTTCTATATTGGGCTGGGCTTGAACAAGGAAGGGCAATGTCCAGTAGTTCCGTTCAAGGGAGAAATTTAGGTCTTTAGCTGGGATTGTAATGCCTCATGGGCTTACACTGATAAAGAGCACTTTCAAGGCGAATTCTATTTACACTCAAAAAAATTATTAAGTATATTTAATTAAAATTTTAATTTTTATTATATCTTAATGTAAATTTATTAATAAAGACAATACAAATTAAACTTTAAAATAATAATTTTTTTTTTCTCATGTTACACCCTAATAACATGTACCTATTCTTCATCTTTTTTTCTAAGTTTTAATTTCTTTCTCTTCTTTTTCTTCTTCACTCCAAAACTCTAAACCACCACATCAAAACTTACCATTATCATCAACATAATTGTTTCTTATCCTTGCGAATAGAAGAAAGTTTGAACAAAATCAAACAATGAATGAAAATAATAATAAAAACTATTTTTTGAAATAACTCATCAAAAAAGAGATAAGTATTTACATAAATATCAAAATATACTATTGTTAATGCTATTTGGCATGGTGCTTATTTGTTATTTGGGCATATTGTGCAGAGGCCTTTGCAAAGAACTGCTCTTTCCGCATAGTGCTCATGGTTTGGTCCGAATGGCGGGGTGTGGTGTTAGGTCATCTATTTAGTTTGAAAATGTCCCACCTGCTTTGGTGTCTCATGTGTTTGATGAAGCTTTATAGTTTGGCTTTCAGTTTAGACAATCAAAAAAATGAAAAAAATAAATAAAAATACAATTCTTGACTTTTGTATTTTTTTTTAAGTAAAAACAAATATTTAGTCTATTTAACGTTATTACTGTTCAGACTTTAGATCTGAACAAAATCAACATGTTCGGATTTGAAAGTACGAACCAAACAATATTGTTCGATATTGTAAGTCCAAACATAATGACTTTGTTTTTATTTGAATGTACCTTGAAAAATAATTTTAAAAAAAATTATAAAATGCACTAAGAATAATATAAAACTTATATTGAGAAATTGAGAATACTTAATAATTTTTAGTGTAAATAGAATCTCCCACTTTCAAGTTTCAAACCAATTAAAATAGTGAACTATTGACCAACATTCGATTACGAAATGATTCATAAGCAAAAAAATGCAGAGATGTAACTTGTAAGTTAGCGCAAGATGGGTGAGGCAACCAACACACAACCCTGCATGGGTCATCAGTCAACATTCAGCTCACCCAAAAGCAACCCTTTTTTATATTCATCATTTCTATTTTCTTGGAAACATTTTCCCACTCTCCAAACACCAAGAAAAATCCCTCATTGCTTCCTCCCACAAGAAAAAGCCGAGTCAAGCCCAAGGCTGAACTGTCGAAGCCTATTCATTACCACCACCCCTTGGCTAAATAGCTAACTTGTACAGAAACATCAAGTTTGGTAGTGTTAGCTCATCTTCTCATTTCCATCTTCTTTTTTTTCACCTCTCTCACATACCACTTTCTCTCTCACTATTAGACACACTTTTATCTCTCTTTCTTTCTCCCTCTCTCCATCTTTCTCGAGATGGAATTGCCGGTAAAGTTGCCTGTTTCGGGTGGCAAAAAACCTCCATACAAAATAGAAACCAAAAACTTGTCCTACACATTTTGCAGCCCATACAATGAATTCAATTGGGCTCTTCGGCATTGCAAGACGGCGAAGAGGTCCCCTAGTTTCATATTAAAAGATGTGAATTTCGAAGCCAGGCCCGGGGAGATCACCGCCATTGTGGGTCCTAGTGGGGCTGGAAAAACAACACTGCTAGAAATTGTCGCGGGAAAGGTATCGTCGCCAAGTAAAGTGTCCGGTCAGGTACTCGTAAACCACGGTCCCATCGATGCAAAATGTTTTCAGAGAATTTCAGGCTATGTCACTCAAGAAGATGCTCTATTTCCTTTACTAACTGTTGAAGAAACACTAATGTATAGTGCTCTTTTGAGGCTACAGGGTGGGAAAACAGAGGCGGCGAGCAGGGTCAGAGTTCTGATGAATGATCTTGGATTGGATATGGTGGCGGGTTCACGGGTAGGTGAAGGGTCGAACCATGGTGTTTCGGGAGGGGAAAGGAGGCGGGTTTCAATTGGAGTTGAGTTAGTCCATGATCCTCCTGTTGTTTTTATTGATGAACCAACTTCAGGGTTGGATTCAAATTCAGCATTTTCTATATTGGGCTGGGCTTGAACAAGGAAGGGCAATGTCCAGTAGTTCCGTTCAAGGGAGAAATTTAGGTCTTTAGCTGGGATTGTAATGCCTCATGGGCTTACACTGATAAAGAGCACTTTCAAGGCGAATTCTATTTACACTCAAAAAAATTATTAAGTATATTTAATTAAAATTTTAATTTTTATTATATCTTAATGTAAATTTATTAATAAA
>NW_021026295.1:344298-384507 GCF_004153795.1 Camellia sinensis | reverse complement strand
GGCTCAACCCAACTCTGTCATGGTTCTTAATATTACCTAAGTTCATGTTCTTCAAGGTCTAAAATCATCCAAGACATGGGTTCCGATCGAAACTTAACTAAAAATAACTTTAAGATAAAACAGAGTTTTAAACAAATTTTTTCAATCTATTCGCTAACTTTGAAAATTACAAAACTCACTCCACGCTATTCGAAAAATTCCAAAACCTCCAGTTATCAACTAATATATCCTAAATTTCAAACCCAATTGGTTTCACTTGATTTTCTTATCAAAATAAGTATTTACAATTTATTATATCTAAACAGGTTGTTTTTTGCAGCACTTTAAAGAAATTGCCGGTTCTCTCTATACACGAGCAATCAATGCAAGGCCAAAAATGTAAGAAACTAGACTCGTAACTGGTTCTAATGACACTGATTTGATAATTTTTGGATTTATACCCAAAGAGAACAACACTCCCGAATTTACTGTTTAAAATTAGTTTTCTGGACAGATTTGAACGCATCAGTTTATATGGATTTTGACTCCCAAAAATTATGAAAAAAAATTAGATATGCAATTCAATATGTAATTAATCTACTGTAAAAATTTCAGTTCAAAATTCATTTGTTTGATAAGGTTTCTTGATTTTTAAAGTTTGCTGGCAGATTAATATTCTTAGGAGCAACATTATGAATTCAATTAAAATTTCTAGAATACTATTCCCATCAGCCAATCCATTCCTTTTTCTTCCACCAACTCACAACACCCACAAGCACCATAACTATGTAAACAACATATTATAATAGAACAAGAATAGATTGATTAATACCTTAGAGAGTTGTTGAGACACAAGGGTGCTGGAAATCTCTCTCTCCCTCTCTCTCTCTCTCTCTTTTTTTCTCCTTCCCGTGGTTGCTACTACATGTTGAAAGTGTTGTGCAAAACAATTATAATAAGGGTTAGGGTTTTTGTTAGGAAAACTAGGGTTGCTCTCTATATATATCCAAACAAAACTCCAAATAATTATCCTTTGTTTTATATATATCTAACCAAAAGGCTCTAATTTATTATCTCTTTATATTATTTTAATTTCTATCTCCATTAAAATACAAATATTATTAGATCAAAATATGCTTACTAATTTGGCACTTAAATTTATTTATTTTTTTAAAATAATAAATCTTGCTTCTAAATTAAAGACTTTCACCATAAATTTATTTTAGGTTTAAAAATTAATTAAAATACCTTCCAAATATTTAATTTGCATTTAGGATTCACCATCAAAATATTTGAGATTGTAATTTTATTATTATTTAATAATTTACTTGATTTGTATATTCAGGTTCTCACAGAAACCTACCACATTCACCAACTGCTCAAACCTACTAATAGCAGAAGCTTGGGTCAGGGACATAAAGAAAATATTTTGCACACTAGCTTGTACGGAAAGACAGAAGGTAACATTCGCCACATTTACCTTTAAAGATGATACACAGGAATGGTGGCTTCTTACTTTGGAGAAGGAAGAGATTGTAACTTGGCAAGATCCTTGGACGTATTCTACGAAAAATACTTTCTAGATTCGCTGCTGGAACTAAAGGCGTCAAAATTCATACATCTAAAACAAGGAACAATTTTGTTAGCCAAATATGAAAGCAAGTTCACCCAACTAGCTCGATTTGCGACATATGCCATTCCTATCGAAACTCGGAAGGCTAGAATGTTTGAAGCTGGCTTAGATGCTGAAATCAGAAACAAGATTGAGGTTCTAAAATTGCCAACTTATGCGAAAGTGGTGGATTGAGCATACGTCACCGAAAAAGGGATTAAAGCCTCACATTCTAGGAAAACAAGCCACAAGAAACAGTTTTAGGAGAGAGTCAATAGACGATCTAGTGTTGCACCCCTAAAGAAGGAAACTATGGGCTCAGCTAATTCGAGCAACGAAAATCCTGCTACCTCCAGAAGCAACGCCATTCCAGATTGCCCTACTTGTGGAGGGACTGATTGGGGACGTTGCCACCAAAACACGGGAGCATGCTTTAGATACTGTCAAGTTGACCATTTACTCAGAGATTGTTCAAAGTTCACTAAACCTATAGTAGGCCCCTCTAAGTCAACTCAGAAGGCCGTAGGACCTGCAGGTGTGAGGAAAGACCAAAAACGCCAAGGGAGAGCTTTTGGCTTAGTGCTTGGGAACCCGGAGGTTACCAAGAACGTTGTGTCAAGTACACTTTCTATCTGTGGACATTTATCCCATGTTCTCATTGACTCTAGCTCAACCCATTCTTTTGTTGCACCACACTTTACTTCCAAATTAACATCGACACCAGAACCCTTGGGATATGTATGGGAAGGAGATATTCGTCGCTGTCCGTACTCCTTTCATCCAAGCTCCTTGTCTATCTGATCGACCTACGAGCACAATGGCCGTGAGCTACCCTGTGGTATGTGGCCGAAAAACCCCTCCGACGATCAAGTTAGCACACACTCAGGGAGAGAGAAGAAGAGAGAAAAAATATCACAATGAGTGTTTTACCAAATGATGTTCCATCCCCCGCATGGGGGGCGTAGTCACGCTTATATACTTTCTGCGCTCAACTCTACACCCATTAGTCTCTTGACACGTGGAGCTGCTTTCCCATCTGTCAGCACAAATCCAGCGAACACCACCTAACCAGACTGCCAGATAACATTAGCGGGAACTCGGTATCCCAGCGGTATCTCCTCGGCCTTCCACGACTGTGTTGCGTAATGAATCCGAGTGCTCCATTCGCCGAGCTCCTTAACAGCCGAGCTCAGTGGCTTTCGGCAGAACCGAGCTATAGTCAGGTTGAGCCGACGAACAAAAGGCCTTTCCCACCGAGCTACACGTGTGAACCATGGAACCCGGGTTGGCAGGCAATTATCTCGGCCAAGTAAGCTCGATTCAAACACGAGACCTCGACCTCGGGCCTGGGCCTCGACCGAGCAAGACCAACTCCAGGGAGGCCCTAGTTAGCTCGGCCTAAACAGGGGGCCTGAGCCTCGACCGAGCTAAACCCACTCTAGACAGGCCCAACTTAGCTCGGCCCAAACATGTTCGGCCCTAGCGTGTCCGACTTCTACCACGGCTCAAAGCTAGATTATAAATCTCCCTCTCAGGATATATACTATTTGTGTCTTTTCCTTCTGGTAATTCTGCCCTTAGTGCGGACGTATATAAATCTTGCACTATAGCCTTGAAAGGTGAAACCTTATATGTGAATTTGATTCTCCTTCGTATTAGAAACTTTGATATGATCCTAGGGATGGATTGGCTTGCTGCCAACCATGCTTCTATTAATTGTACAGCCAAAAAGTTCTCTCTCTGATCACCAAACCAATGTAAGCCCACCTTTGATGGAACTGGAGTCTCCACCCCTCCATGTATTATATCGTCCATGATGGCCCAACGACTTCTAAGGAAAGATTGTTGTAGTTATATTTGTTATGTGATCGATACTCACCAAGTGGACCCACACCTGATGCAATCCTTATGGTTCGAGAATTTTCGGACATTTTTCTATGAAAACCCATATTTAATTATTCTTAAAAGAAAATAAATAAATTAATTTTATTTAGAATCTACCTAAAATATATAATAGTGTAAAAATTAGTTTTAAATTAACCCAATTCAATCACTAACAAAGACCTTATTAAGAATAATAATTTTGTGGATGTTCAATATTTATTCTTATAAATTATTTTAACAACATACTAAAAACCTTAGTAAAAAAAAAGAAGAAGAGAAGAATCAGATTCTCGGTAGCAGGTAGTGCCACCTGCTAGCTTGCATGTACCCATGGAAACTTTCATTCCATCATAGTTCTTGGGTTAAGGAGATTTGTAGTGGAGAGTATAATGAGAAGGAGAAAGAGAGAGAGGAAGTGAGAGGGGGAGGCTCAGCATGATTTTGTATATATACAAGGAAGCTGAGCATAACCTGAAGGATACACAAAAAAAAAGAAGGCTTATGCATGCCTGCTCGTTTGGATGAGTGAGGAAGAAATAAGGAAGAAGAATTCAGCAGAAGGAGAAGAAAAGAGGAAGGTTTAGGAAGCAAAATTTTTCTATCATTTCATCACCCATTTCAATCATACTATTAAGTAAGAAAACCTTCTCAACCCTCTCATTTCTTTTTATTAATGAAGTTTTCAGATTATTAGATTGGCCACGACCCACTAATGTGACTGAAGTTCCAAAGCCTCTTGGGATTAGCAGGCTATTATCGACGCTTCGTTCAAGACTTCTGACTCACCCATAAAAACACACCGTTTGAATGGATTGACGAACATGAAGGTTACTTCCAAGAGTTGAAAAGCAGACTTGTGTCAACACCTACACTAGCACTCTATACGAGAACAGATGGGTTTGTAGTTTATATCGATGCCTCATACAATGGGTTGGGTTACGTCCTTATGCAAGATGGGAAAATCATTGCATATGCCTCGTGTTAACTAAAGACTCACAAGAAGAACTACCCAATCCGCGATCTAGAATTGGCCGCGGTGATCTTCACCCTAAAAAACTAGCATCATTATCTCTACAGAGTAACTTGCTAGATTTATACTGATCATAAGAGTCTTAGATATTTGTTTACACAAAAAGAATTGAATGTAAGGCAACGACGATGGCTAGAATTTATGAAAGACTACGATGTAGAGATCCATCACCATCTAAGGAAAGCTAACGTAGTAGCAAACGCATTAAGTCGAAAGACCGCCAGAAGTTTGGCATGCACGCTTATTCCCCGCAAGATCAATGGATTGCTTACCAACATAATCATGGAATCCATTTTGATTGAAGAAATTAGAGCGCATCAATGTGAAGATAAACTTCTAAAGAAAAATACGATAAGTAAAGAAGTACACCCGATCCTGATTTCACTATAAGCAATGGGATGCTAAAATTTCAAAATTGAATTTGCATAACCGACATTGTAGAGCTTAGGAAGAAGGTATTGGTGGAAGCTCATAGCTTGAGGTTTGCAGTCCACCCTGGCAATACAAAGATATATCACAATCTAAAAGAGCACTACTGGTGGACAGGAATGAAAAAGGACATAGCGAGCCGTGTTTCCAAATGCTTGCAATGTCAACAAGTTAAAGCAGAACATTAGAAACTAGCAGGATTACTACAACCACTTCCCGTTCCTGAATGGAAATGGGAACACATTACTATGGATTTCGTTATCGGACTACCACAGTCGGCCTCGAAGAATGATGCGATATGAGTTATAATCGATCGATAGACAAAGTTGGTGCATTTTCTACCAATCAAAGTCACGTACTCTCTCAATAAGTTTGCCACCTTATACATCAAGAAAATCATTTGATTGTACGGCATCCTAGTTTTAATCGTGTCTGATCGAGACCCTCGATTCGTGTCTCACTTCTGGAACACATTGCAAGAAGCTTTGGGAACTACACTAAAGTTTAGTAATGCCTACTATCCGCAAACTGATGGACAATCCGAAAGGAAAATTCATACCTTGGAAGACATGTTACAAGTATGTATATTAGACCTTAAAGGTAACTGGGATGAGCACTTACCTTTAGTGGAATTTTCTTATAACAACAGTTACCAAGCAAGCATTATAATGGCACCCTACGAAGCACTGTATGGAAGGAAGTGTCGATTACCTCTGTGTTGGACAAACATCGGAGACAGAAAGTTATTGGGCCCTAAAATCGTGCAAATAACAAGTGATAAAATTCAACTCATCCAATAGGGAATTCATACTATCCAGAGCCACCAGAAAAGCTATGTAGACACACGGAGACGAGACTTGGAATTTCAAATAAGAGATCATGTTTTCATAAAGATCTCACCAACTAGAGCCGGTTATCGATTTTGGCACAGTGAGGAAAGTTAAACCCACGTTACATCGGGCCATTCAAGATATTAGAAAGGATTAGTCCTGTGGCATATCGCCTTGCACTGCCACCGGAACTGTCCAATGTCCACAATGCGTTCCACGTTTCGATGCTTTGAGGAAATCTTCGAGATTCCGAGCATGTTGTTGATTATGAGAACCTAAAAGTTCAAGAATATCTTTCTTATGAAGAATAACCAGTGCAGATTCTCAACCAGCGTGATCAGATTCTTTGAAACAAGATCATACCTCTTATAAAGGTCTTGTGGAGAAATCATCAGGTCGAAGAAGCAACATGGGGAGTTGAAAATCAAATGCGAGCCAAATACCCACACCTTTTCAGAAACCAAGGTACGTCAAGTTCGGGGACAAACTTCTATTTAGAGGAGGAGAAATGTGGCACCCCAAACATTTAATTAATTTTAACACCGCATTAATACATTTAATTTAATAGTTATATGTTCTAAAATGTAATTTAATTTAAGTTAGCAGTCATTGTGTTTAATTAAAAAAAAAAAGGAATTAAGTGATAAGGAAGCATTAAGGGGATAAGCATGCCTTGAGGGGGCAACTAAGAAGATGGCCACGTGTTGATGCCACATGGTGCTTTGGCCAAATGAATTGAATCAGGTGCTGGTAAAGCACCTATAAATGGGTGCATGGAGCAAGGAAAAGGGGAACAAGGGAAAGTGTGGTCAGTCAGCAAAAGAAGGGAGTTTTGGTAAATGGAGAAGTAAAAGTAAAGGATTAATATTAAGGTGAGTTATATTATACCTTGAATAATCATAAATTGTTTTATTGTTTATGAATTATTTTATGCCAATCATACTTTATAAATTATATTAACATTTTAATTATGTTATTTATTTGTGAACCCTATTTGTTTAAAAAAATGGAAACCCACGGATATAACTATTTATTAAATGTGTTTTTGAGCAATTATTTTATAAATACCACTACGGAGGTCTCATGCCCTAGGGGACTTAAATAACTATTGACCCTCTAAATTGTTATTTTAGTGACCTTTGATGGTCCCATGCCTCGGGGGACTTAAATAACCATTAGCCTCTGATTAGTCACTTTGTGACCCTCTGTTTGTCATGGATCCATTGACTCTCTGTTCTGTTGTGTTTTGTACCGTGGTTATGATTATTTTGCTATAATTTTGTATTTTGTTGCTGTTATTTAAATGATTTACTTGCACCAAATTATTCTCTATTTGGCCTAAATAATTATCCATGGTGATTTTATACCCTTATGCTCTCAATATAATATTTTTCACTCTGGCTTATAGTTGTTATCCCCTTTTAGGTGAGGAAATGTAAGAAACAGTGGTAACCTTGTGTAATGGGCCTAGCACAGGACTTAATGAGGACATTTTGTATTTGTTTTGTAATAATTGTCCGATCATCAATAAAATAAATAAAAGACTTGAGGAATGTTTTTTTATAAAAATTATGGAGTATTTCGATTATTTATTTACCTATTTAATTTATTTACTACTTTATCTTGTCTCCACCTATGTCAATTAATTTGTTAAAATTATAATTAATTAGCTAGTTGCGAATCCAGTCCTAAGCACCCGGGGTTGGGTTGTGACATATATATGCATCCTATCCCTGGCCTTCCTCATTCCTTTGGATAAGTTTGTCATTTTTGGAGTGCTTTGTATGGTTTGAAGCAATCTCCTCGTGCTTGGTATGATCGCTTTTAGATAGCTGTTACTAAGCTTGGGTTTCATCTTTATGCCCATGACTTTGCCTTGTTTCTCCTCCACACCTCTGCTGGTTTTGTTGCTTTATTACTATATGTGGATGATATGATCGTCACTGGCTTTGACTCTTTTGCTATCTTTGAGGTCAAGCAGCATTTTTTCGCACTTTCAAAATGAAGGATCTGGGACCCTTGCAATATGTTCTTGGTATTGAGGTAGCTTTTTCTCCCAAGGGCTATTTTCTGTCTCAAGCCAAGTATGCCAATGAGGTTATTCATTGTTCCGGTCTTATTGACACTAAGATTTCTGATACTCCCATTGAGCTTAATATGAAACTCAACACTACTGATGGTGTCTTTCTGGATGATCTCACTTTATGTCACGAGCTTGTGGATTGCTTAGTCTATCCGATGGTTACTCATCCTAATCTTTCCTATGCTGTTCATGTGGTTAGCCAGTTTGGTTCTACTTCTCGCTCTACACATTGGGCTGCTTTGGTTCGGATTCTTCGCTATCATCATGGTACTATCTTCCAAGGCTTATTGTTATCTTCTCCTTCTCCCTTGGAGTGAGTGGCCTATGCTAATGTTGATTGGGCTGGTGATGTTACTGATTGTAAGTCCACTTCTGGTTTCTGTATGTTTTTTGGCGATTCCTTGATCTCTTGGAAAAGTAAGAAACAAACTATTGTTGTATGGTCTACTACTGAAGCTGAGTACCATGCTATGGCTCATGCTATTGCTGAAATTGTCTGGCTTCGTTGTCTTCTCTCTGACTTAGGTGTCCCTCAATCTTCTCCAACCTCCCTCTATTGTGACAATCACAATGCTATTTAGATTGCACATAATACAATCTTTTATTAGCAGACTAAGCACATTGAGATTGATTGTCACTTTGTCCGTCAACATCTATAGTCTGGCTCTATTTTGCTTCCTTTCGTCTCTTCAGCTCTGCAATTTACTGACTTCTTTACCAAAACTCACATCACTGCACAGTTTCAATTTCTTCTCGGCAAACTCTCCTTATTTTCTGCTAAAACACTTTGATTTTGAGAGGATGTGTGAGAATATTGTGTATATATGTATATATGGTAGTGTATTGTGTATATATTCTGAGAAATTGTGAGAGATTGTGTGAATATTTTCGTTTCCTTTTTAGTCTTAAGGTTAGGAGTACTATATAATTAGATATATCCTTTGTATTATGACATAATTGAATATACAGAAAACTTACAGTTTGTAGTATATTGAGAGGTTTAACTTGGAAAATAGGCTGCCTGTAGTTTTTTTTGTATGTACAGGTGCAAGGTTCAGGCTCTCTAAATTTTCATATACGTTACTCACTGTTGAGAGATGCTTTGACTTTTGGGTGTGGACCTTTGGAGGTATTGAATGGGTTTAGCCTTTTTTTAGCAACATGTGGTTGTGGTGTGTTGAGTTATTGAGATTAGAAAAATAAATGAAGGTGTTTTAGGTGTATATCAGATTTTGAGCCCGAATGTACTCCTATAATATATATATATATATATATGCATGTGTGTGTATATATTTTTAAAAAAATTGATAGTAATGAAATTATAGTTACTAGCTCTATCTGTGTTCAACATGGTTTGGGTGTAGTTAGGGAGTATTGTGGGTGTACTTCACAGTTGGAGAGGGGGTCGGGTTAGAAAGAGGTGTAGAAAGGCATGGACTTTGCCACATTTTCTGTTTGAAGTGGATGATTTGGTTGAAACAAAATCAGTGCACTTTTCAGGGCGTGAATGAGTCAGTGGTTTGTGTGATGACTCGATTTCTGGTGATTTTGTATAACTCGGTGACGGGGATTGTGCCTCCAGATTTGTTTGCTTTTGTTGATTTTATGTAGTTGTTTGGCATGTGCTACATTATCTTATTTGGGTCACAATCATCTTATTTGGTCACATCACCTCCCTATCACATCACTTCAAATCCAACTTATATTTAAAAAAATTTCGTAAAAAATCAACAAGTATACTAATCTAACACTTCCCAAACAACCCCGTGCCTTCGTCTTTTAGGTTTTGGGTTTGTTGATAGTCTTGATGTATTCATTAGCATCAGTTTGATGCTCGTTCATTAATAAAATTATAGTTATTTATACAAAAAAAAAATTACTAGCTCCTTTTGATTCAAGTTTATATATTCCGAAAGAAATGGCCTTGAAAAATGGAAAATTGTTGAGTGATCTTGAGCACCAACTCATTTAACCGACGTGGTGCTCCAAGCCAATACGTCAGCGGATCTACCATGTGGGGCAATCCCATCTCCCCACTTGAGAAGTAGTAACGTTGTCAACTTGATTAAATTTTTTTAAAACATTTCAACTTCCCGCTTAACATTCAAAACTTAGAAGTTTGAAATTGTTTTTAACTTTCAAAGTCAGCAAATGAATCTGATCGTTCTCTCTCCCTCTCTCCTAGTTGATCTCTCCATCTTCTATCACCATTGTTGACCGGCATAACCAACGACCACCGGTGCTAACGCCATGCTTTAGCCACAGTGTGGGCACAACCACTTCACGCAAGCTCCACCACAGTGCAACTCTTCTCTCTTCCTCTCTCTCTATCCCTACCAATTTTTTATGACAATCATTAAACTGGCAACATTTTTTGAAGGAATTTTGCATTCTTGTATCCAGTGGCGGAGTCACATGGTGACCAGGGGGTCACGTGCCCTCCTTAGATTTTTTATTTATTTATTACATATGTATAAAAATAAAATTTTAAACAAAAATAATATTTAGAATAAAATGTCAAAGGCATTTTTAAATATATGAAAACAATAGTAATTGTTTTATTGAAAATGAAGTGACTACAACAAATAATATTTTTATTTATGAAAATTTTGTGAAAAAATCCCAATATAAAGGTAACAAAAATGCTTTAGAGCTCTAATATAGGAGCTCTAATAGCTCTAATGGGAAGGTGTGACCCATTCTGATGTGATGTTTGTGCCTTGCTTTGTTTTTTTTTTTTTTTTTTTTGCTTTGACACATCACTAGAGCTCAAATTAGAGCTCTAGATTTAGAGCTCTCTAGCATTTCCCATAAAGGTAATATCCATTATTATTGATATGCAAATATAATTAATCTCACCATATATATGTAAAAATTACTAGAGTGTTAGTTATATTTGCATGTGGAGTTCACCCTTCATATGTTGTTTTACTATTGGTTGGTGATATCATATGTCAATAATGACATGATATCACTATTATATGAAATTTTTACTCAAAGTTTGTAAAAATTTGATTTATCTTACCATTATATAATTCATTTTACGACTTAAATATATAACTTTTTTACATTGTTTATGATACACTAGTTACACCCAATACTTTCTTTTCGATTTTATTCGAAGTTAATTGTAAAATTTTATGTGAAATATTTTTGTAATAATTTATTTAAGTTTTTGTACTTAATATTAATTCAAAAATTATTATTATCTTCTTATTGTTGGTTATGAGAAAAAAAATTAAAATTATAATTAATAAGTATCCCTTTTGATTTAGTTTCCTGACTCCGCTACTACTTGCATCAATTTTGCTAGAATTCAGTGTAAAAAACATGGATAGTTCCTTCATTTGTATCCTACACACTAACTGTTTGTAGAAATGCTCATAAGAATGTGTCCCTCTCCATAATAAAAATTCCTTTTGTACACATTCTTACATGCATGATGACTGCTCTATTCCTTTGATTTTGGCAGACAACTTTGGCATTGATTATTTACTATTCATGATTTAACATGTAAATGAAGTTGCCTGTATTTTATTTTATTCCATTGCAAGCTCTGATCAAATTTCTCTCTTTGATTAGAGAAGACATTGATCAACTTTGGCATTGATCAAATTTCTCTCTTTTATTCCATTGCAAGCTCTGATCAAATTTCTCTCTTTGATTAGAGAAGACATTGATCAACTTTGGCATTGATCAAATTTCTCTCTTTTATTCCATTGCAAGCTCTGATCAAATTTCTCTCTTTGATTAGAGAAGACATTGATCAACTTTGGCATTGATCAAATTTCTCTCTTTTATTCCATTGCAAGCTCTGATCAAATTTCTCTCTTTGATTAGAGAAGACATTGATCAACTTTGGCATTGATCAAATTTCTCTCTTTTATTCCATTGCAAGCTCTGATCAAATTTCTCTCTTTGATTAGAGAAGACATTGATCAACTTTGGCATTGATCAAATTTCTCTCTTTTATTCCATTGCAAGCTCTGATCAAATTTCTCTCTTTGATTAGAGAAGACATTGATCAACTTTGGCATTGATCAAATTTCTCTCTTTTATTCCATTGCAAGCTCTGATCAAATTTCTCTCTTTGATTAGAGAAGACATTGATCAACTTTGGCATTGATCAAATTTCTCTCTTTTATTCCATTGCAAGCTCTGATCAAATTTCTCTCTTTGATTAGAGAAGACATTGATCAACTTTGGCATTGATCAAATTTCTCTCTTTTATTCCATTGCAAGCTCTGATCAAATTTCTCTCTTTGATTAGAGAAGACATTGATCAACTTTGGCATTGATCAAATTTCTCTCTTTTATTCCATTGCAAGCTCTGATCAAATTTCTCTCTTTGATTAGAGAAGACATTGATCAACTTTGGCATTGATCAAATTTCTCTCTTTTATTCCATTGCAAGCTCTGATCAAATTTCTCTCTTTGATTAGAGAAGACATTGATCAACTTTGGCATTGATCAAATTTCTCTCTTTTATTCCATTGCAAGCTCTGATCAAATTTCTCTCTTTGATTAGAGAAGACATTGATCAACTTTGGCATTGATCAAATTTCTCTCTTTTATTCCATTGCAAGCTCTGATCAAATTTCTCTCTTTGATTAGAGAAGACATTGATCAACTTTGGCATTGATCAAATTTCTCTCTTTTATTCCATTGCAAGCTCTGATCAAATTTCTCTCTTTGATTAGAGAAGACATTGATCAACTTTGGCATTGATCAAATTTCTCTCTTTTATTCCATTGCAAGCTCTGATCAAATTTCTCTCTTTGATTAGAGAAGACATTGATCAACTTTGGCATTGATCAAATTTCTCTCTTTTATTCCATTGCAAGCTCTGATCAAATTTCTCTCTTTGATTAGAGAAGACATTGATCAACTTTGGCATTGATCAAATTTCTCTCTTTTATTCCATTGCAAGCTCTGATCAAATTTCTCTCTTTGATTAGAGAAGACATTGATCAACTTTGGCATTGATCAAATTTCTCTCTTTTATTCCATTGCAAGCTCTGATCAAATTTCTCTCTTTGATTAGAGAAGACATTGATCAACTTTGGCATTGATCAAATTTCTCTCTTTTATTCCATTGCAAGCTCTGATCAAATTTCTCTCTTTGATTAGAGAAGACATTGATCAACTTTGGCATTGATCAAATTTCTCTCTTTTATTCCATTGCAAGCTCTGATCAAATTTCTCTCTTTGATTAGAGAAGACATTGATCAACTTTGGCATTGATCAAATTTCTCTCTTTTATTCCATTGCAAGCTCTGATCAAATTTCTCTCTTTGATTAGAGAAGACATTGATCAACTTTGGCATTGATCAAATTTCTCTCTTTTATTCCATTGCAAGCTCTGATCAAATTTCTCTCTTTGATTAGAGAAGACATTGATCAACTTTGGCATTGATCAAATTTCTCTCTTTTATTCCATTGCAAGCTCTGATCAAATTTCTCTCTTTGATTAGAGAAGACATTGATCAACTTTGGCATTGATCAAATTTCTCTCTTTTATTCCATTGCAAGCTCTGATCAAATTTCTCTCTTTGATTAGAGAAGACATTGATCAACTTTGGCATTGATCAAATTTCTCTCTTTTATTCCATTGCAAGCTCTGATCAAATTTCTCTCTTTGATTAGAGAAGACATTGATCAACTTTGGCATTGATCAAATTTCTCTCTTTTATTCCATTGCAAGCTCTGATCAAATTTCTCTCTTTGATTAGAGAAGACATTGATCAACTTTGGCATTGATCAAATTTCTCTCTTTTATTCCATTGCAAGCTCTGATCAAATTTCTCTCTTTGATTAGAGAAGACATTGATCAACTTTGGCATTGATCAAATTTCTCTCTTTTATTCCATTGCAAGCTCTGATCAAATTTCTCTCTTTGATTAGAGAAGACATTGATCAACTTTGGCATTGATCAAATTTCTCTCTTTTATTCCATTGCAAGCTCTGATCAAATTTCTCTCTTTGATTAGAGAAGACATTGATCAACTTTGGCATTGATCAAATTTCTCTCTTTTATTCCATTGCAAGCTCTGATCAAATTTCTCTCTTTGATTAGAGAAGACATTGATCAACTTTGGCATTGATCAAATTTCTCTCTTTTATTCCATTGCAAGCTCTGATCTTTGTTTCAACTTTTCATCATGAGGCATCTTTTTTTTTTTGTCAAACATAGTGGCGGAATTTGAACAAAACTCACAAACATGTGGGTTTTGACTAATATATGAGGAAAAAAAAATCTGCAAAGTCCATATTATAAAGATGTAACTTTAACATTCAAATTCAAACTTCAATATGTGAATTAAAATTCAATATGCTGCAATTTTGCAACCATTTCTTTATGTATAATTTTCCACATGCTAATAATTAATGTTTCCATATGCTAATATTCAATGTTTCCACACACTAATATATATGATACAATCAATGTTGTGTAAAATATAATTGCTTCCGTGATGTATGCTATTATATGCATTATATATATAATGTTATATATATAATGTTCTAATCAAATATTTGCATACACAGAAAAAATCTCTTTAAATAATATTTATGATGGATTTGAAAATATATGCCCTCTTCAAAATATTGTATATGTTGTAGATATTTTAAACTAAATATATCCTACCACTCCATATCAATTTTGTCAAGACAACCTATCAATATCAAGTTTGCCAAAATAATACAACTAATCAATTTGTCAAAAGATGAATAGTAATCAGCCTTATTTTTCAAAAAGTGAATAGTAAAGTTTTCAAAACATTTCCATTTAACTAATAGTTTTAAAAATATATATATCATACAACTTATATTTTAAACAGATAATATTTTGTGTCAAATAATATATATATTAAAAAATTCAGATTTTTACAAATAATATTTTAGATATCATCAAAATTAAATAATATGATTAACAACCAACCCCCACGTGTGTATGGGGGGTGGTGGGGGTGGAAGTTTGAGGGGGTCTCAATCATATCCCATAAATTTATCACTGTTGAATTTGTTATAAAATTTACAAATAACAAACTCGATTTGGGAGAAAGAGAGACATCACAACATTCTATTATGAAGCATTGATAAATTTATTTATTTTGTATGTGCTCTGTTATTCCATTGATAAAATACCCACACTTACACCAACAAATCTATAATCTGATAAATTTATCATTCATAAATTATTAAGTGATAAATTTATCACTGAATTAAGTAACAAATTTGTCAGATCAGTTACACGTCTGTAGAAGATCAACAACACCTTTCAATGCATTGATTGGATACTTTGCATCCCAAATCGGTGATGGAGGAAGTGGTGGCAACGACAATGTCAAAGATGGTAGATCGGTGATGGAAGAAGATGGTGACAACAACGACGTCGAAGATGTGGTAGATCGATGATGGAGGATTGCGGTGTTGAAGCCAGCAGATGAATGATGGGGAGGAGCAGTGGTAATGGCAACGAGGAAGAATGACGGTGGTGTTAGGCAAGGAAGGAGAAGAACAACGGCGTTGGTTAAGCCGAGTGTTGTTGACAATGATAGATGAAGATGGTGGTTGAGCTGAGTGACATATATAGTAATGGAGAAGGAGTAAATAGTGTGCCAGTGACAGAATAAAAAGGAGAGAGAAAGAGAGAGAGGGATGCATTTGGCTTAGGGTAAATTACTCAACTGATTGTAAGGGATAAAAATGAAAGATGGACTAAATTATATTGGGTCAAGACTTCCTGTGAATTAAGTCTAGTCCAAAGGACCGACCTATAACTCTCCCAAATTAATATATGGAAATTTATCTCACAAAATAATATGCAATTTAAATTCCACTTTTATACAATGGAGCTTCGCATTTAGAATAAATATGATTTATAAATTACTTTTTTCTTTTAAAAATATTTTTTTATACACAAATTTTGGGTCCAAATCTGTTGTCTTCAAGAGAACTCGACTCAATTGGTTTGTCCATTTCAATTGAAAAGTCATGAGGTTAATTTTCATTAAATAAAACGGGTCAATTTTAACTAATTGATAATTAGGTAGTGTTTGATTTATTAAAATAAAGTGGAATGAGATAATTATTCTATCAAAATATTCATTCTCAACTTTCATTAAACTAAAAAAATAATAACAAATGCATTAGAAATGAAATTATTTTTTACTATTTTAGGGTGTGGGAAAATAATAGGTTTTTGGCAACTTTAATTCGAAATTAAAGTGAAACCCAACTGCCGGTTGAGTTGGGTCTCAGTAATTTTGTATTATCTTAAGTGAGAAGATTGCAATACAAAAATAATGAGAATAAATTATTGAGTTGTGAATGAGAATTGTTTCATAAAATGGGCATCAATAAAGTTGGGTTTAAATTTGGACTTGGTCTTGGATTTAGACTTGGACTTAATCTTAAGCTTGGACTAAACTATGTTGTGTTGGGCTTAATTTGTACATGTGTTTGAGAATTGAGTTTGGATTGGGTTGTGACCCAACATTAATATCCATTTTGTAACCCATCTAGCTGGTTTATTCAAACATCATTATAGACATATTTATTTGTATATGTTAAGCACATGAGAGATTTAGACCTTTGTAACTCTCATCTTTTGATGATAGAGTTAATGACTATATTAATGGCCATAGGTTTTTAGTCCTGATGGCTAGAGTTGATGGCCTTGGTTAATGGTATTTGATGGCCTTATTGATGTATAGCCTTTATCGCTGGGAGTCCTCTACTTATATAAATAGAGGCATTTCCCCTGCAACTTGGAAGAAGAATTTTAGAGAGATTTTTAATGAAAAATGGAGATGGTCTTTTCAGATAAAAAGTTGGAAATGTTTATTTTACAGCAAAAAAAAAAATTTCTTGTCTTCTTTTGTTAACCCCTTTTTTGGTTCTTGTTAGAGAAAATGCAGTCATTGTCAGGTTCGCCAAAACTATTCAGAAGATGCTTATGCATTAGTTGATTTCGACCATCATATCTTGAAAGGCAGACGCTGGCATACCTCCAGCACCCATCGAGAGGCAGTGAATCTATTTTAAGGATACTGTGGTATCACACAGACTTCCGTTTGCTTCTTTTTTTAGTATTTGTTCTTTAATTTTTTAAAATTTAGTTTACCTTGACGAGTTCTAATTTTTGGTTATCCATGTTAATAATTTGTTCTTTTAATAATGTAATTTAATTTATTTTTGTATTTAGTTGTATCATTTATTCTGTATTTCATCCTTTAACCCAAGAAAAAAAAAATTGTTTTATCATTTCTATTTAATTTACTTTACATATTTTTCTTATATTATTATGAAAAAAATACCAACATAGGAGACTGATCATTCCATAAGAAAACCTAATGAATCACCATTTCATTCCATTCAGCACATATGAACAATACACAACACCTCATTGGTTGATTCCACCAAAAAATAAAAATAAACCAATTAAGTGTTATGGCCTGTTTGATAACCATTTCGTTTTTAATTTCAGTTTATATTTACAAAAATTTTAAAAATTATCATAAAAACTTGTTTGATAATTTTTTTGGTTTATAAATAGTTGTCTCAGTTTATAAATTTGAGAAAAAAACGTAAACTCCAAAAATGAGTTTACGTTTTCAGGTTTCAAATTTTTTTTTAAATAATTTATTTTCATTTTTTTTTTCAAATAATTTTTTTTCAATTACTTTTTTTTCAAATAATTTTTTTCCCAAATAATTTATTTTCAATTTTTTTTTCAAATAATTTTTTTTCAATTATAATGTGTGTGATCCCATTGTCATAAATAATAAAAATAAATATAAATATTTTAGGCCTGAACAAATATATTTTTTAGTTTATGTTTTTAAAATTTTTTAAACATTTTGTGCAAACCAAATGCGTTTGTAATTTATGTTTTTCTAGAAATAAACAAAAATCAGTTTATAAAATTTTTATAAACATAAACAAAAAATATAAACGTTACCAAACACTACCTTTTTGTTCACAATACCTAAACAACTCTAGACTTTATCTGTAGTTCTCCAAATTAAGATTTCTATGTCATTCAATAGGGGATATGGTTCAAATTAGGGGTGAGTAGCGGATATTTTGATTCGTTGAAATCGATCGAATTAAAATCGATCCGTCATATTTTGGACGGATACGTGATAACGAGCGGACAGTTATAGATTGATTTTTTTTCAATCCTTCTAATTTTGGACAGTTGCGGATTGATTTTTTTCAATCCTTCTAATTTTGGACGGATGACAGATTTGAGGTTCTTTTGTCTGCAACCGAACCGTCAAACCACGAGCACCCTTAATAATTTGTAAGAGTTTTTGTTTTCAATTTGTTTAGATATTTTGTTTATGTTTTTACTTTATTTTCAATTTGGAAATTCTTTTATCAAACGACAAGGGTTGATATTTAGTATTTTTGTTTGAAAAATAAAAAGCTTAATTCATTTTAAAAAAATTAAATTAAATAGTTTTAAAATAAAAAAAGTAATGAAATAATTTTGATAACGCATGGTTTTTTTATATTTATTTATTATTAGTATTTGACAATTTACTTAATAATTTTTTTATTATATTGACTTGAATTGTTATCTAAAAAAAATGTTAACAAATTATATATATTATATTCAAAATTTATAAAAATTTAAATTATCAAATCGATTCAATTCTATTCACTAATCGCTTTAATCTATATCCGTCAATTCCACAGATGAATACAAATTGATATTTTCTAATACACTCATTCGACATAGATTAAAATTTTTTCGCCAATAACCGAACCACCAACACCGTCCAAATAACAAATTTGAATTGAATAAGCAAGTGGAAATTAGATGACAAAATGCCCGATGCGTTTTAAATGATTTAAATATTCAACGAGGATAAAAAGCCAAGTCAAAAGTTTGAATTAAGGTCAAGTGTAACAAGTTAAAAAATTTAAAAATTATTTAAAAATTAAAAAAGTTATTATTATTTATCAAAAATCAAAAAGTACGGCTGCACAACACTCAATTCTAATTTTTCTCTACACATTAATTTATACAATTTTTTAATACACATTTTTTCATAAAAAGTCAAAAAGTTAACTCAAATATTTATATTTTTTTCTCAACTTTTTAGTCCAAAAAGATAAACAGTGCACTTATTTAGGACACCCCAAACAACCCATAAGTAACTACCAAATGATTAGTCACAACTAATAACAAAGATATACTAGTAAATAAACATTAGTACAACTCCAAATGAATTTAATACAGGGACGACTCTCATCTTTATTTTTTGTTTTTTGTTTTTTTTTTATTTGCTCTAAAGAAAAAGGGCTCTGAGGTGTCATCACGGCCCCGTGGGCCCTGACCCCAGGGTAATCGGTCGCCAGTTAGGAATTAACCCCCACCAAGTGGAGGACCCACCACCAGGGCACCAATGAAGCGCAACCACATGCCCTAGCAGAGGACAGGCTATCGAGGGGAGTACAAGGCGTGTTCTCATGAAGAGATTTCAAACACCCCCTCCCAGGAATCGGCCTGGCTCATTGCTGGGGAATGCACTGCATTCTCCACTAGGCCACCAACCATGGTGGTGGACGGCTCTCATCTGATGAGGTCACATTGCATATTAAATTCATAGGATTAGATGATGAGACCATGCCGATCTTTACAAAAAACAAAAACAATATTAAAAGAAAGAAAAAATAAAAAATAAAAAAAATAATTGATCATTGTTATCTTTGTAGATAACAAAGAAGTTTTATTTTTTTCAATTATTTTTTTGGGTAAAGAATGGAATAATACTTGTTATGGAGATATATTTTGTAAATGACAGCACGTGGTCAAGGTAACACCAAAGTGTCAATCGAGGTGCCATGTGGCTTGGTTTCTGATGCCGAGGTAACCTCTGCTAAGCCGAGGTTATCTGCAAAGATATCGGAATCCGGGATGAACGGATAAGGGACAAAAATTCTAGAACAGGGGAAGATCTTGGTCTGGATAAAGATAAAACTCTTAGAGAGTTTATCTCTATCTAGCTGGGAGTCTAAGATGAGTATTGAGCCAAAGTTCATTGAAGCTAGGCTTCTACAGGGATCAGGTTAGTGCTGCTATAAAAGTAAGGCACCTTTGTAGGTCTAAGGTAGGCTTTTTATTAGAGCATCTATATCAGCATTGCCAAAATAACAAAAAGGTAAAATATAGCTAGTAAATCACAAAATTGTTCCTCCATCAGTCTCAATAATTTTTTTTCTAAATTAACTTTTTGTTAAATTTGCTACACTGCCTCAACAAATTTATTGAGGCACTATTCGTTAGTTGCATGATTTTTTATTATATTTTTTGGAGCAAAACTGAGCCAAAATCTTTAAATCGGTTGTCCACTCGGATGTCCTGTGAGTGCCTGTAGAAAAAGAAGAAAAATGTCCAAAATTAGCTTAACCGGTCGACCGATCAACGACATTTTTTTTTTTTTTGCATTTTTTAAGAATTGTTTAGGTGGCATCTCACCAATTTAATAAAAAAGAAATAACAACAAATACAATAAGAAATCAATATTTTAATAAGATTGAGTTAGAATAAAGAGTTTGATGCAGTGAATACTAAAAAGGTGACTAGTTAAAATAGCAAAAGTGAATTTTGGGTTATAATTTGACTAAAAATTTGAAGAGGCTGATGTAGATGCTCTTATTTTGGCTAGTGAGTTAAACACTATTTGTTATCTTTGATAGATATATTGACTTGATTATCGGAGTACTCCCGGGTGGACGAACTATCACTGGATTCTTACCTTTCTACAATAGGTTGTTCGGGCTAACCTATTCTACCAGTGCTCTCCAGCTGAGTTCCCTATTTGGTTGTGTGGTTGGAAATCAACACTCACACTTGTCTTTATGGTATGCTAGAGGTTCTCCATTATATATATTTTTTGAATAAATGTTATTGTTGCCATACCATCAATAAATATCCCTTTCCCAACTTGAGCCATTAAAAACTTGGGGCTTGGGGTATGCTCCCTCCCGGTCTTAGGTTGAATATCTACTAGTAGTAATAAGTTTCTTGGAGTCATGTCTATACAAAGCGTTTGCTTTGACTTTAAATAGGACCCTCGCAAATAAGCAGTGGGATTGATTTCTTGAAATTAGTCGAAGTGCGGGTAAACTGATCCGAATATTCGATTATCAAAACAAAAAAACAAAAAAAACTTGAGCAATTCCACCATCGTAAGTGGATTGCACCAATGAATAAAGAGAACGTGGTAGCAAAGGGCTTTTTTTGTGGCCAGCTAAAGTGAAAAAGACATAGTGGACTGATGGCCAATATTTGAAGTAAGGGGATTTGACGGAGACGATGATGATGGCTTTGTTAGTGACGACAATAGCAGTAGAGGTGGAAGTGGAAGGAGATAAAAGAGGAAATCTATTCGGTATGTGTATGGTGGGTGGATAAGACAAAAAGTTGTGTATCGCTTAATGCGACAATAAGGAGAAGATGAATGACAATAAGTGGTATCTGGTTTTAAAGATATGAATAATTTAAGAAAGAATAATAGCATTTTATTGGAGGTGAAAAATTCTATAATATCGAAAAATTCTATTTGTATATCACTATTCTTCTTAGTACACACTATCATTCTAACTTTTAATTATGTTTTTTCTTCCTTAAACAAATTACATTTTTGTGCATTAACCAAATCACTGCATTTCTCAATAACCACTAACCATTCTCACTAACACTATCAGCTACCCCACCATTACCTCCAATCTCCGTCGACTGTCCTTAGTTACGACCATTACTATCCACCTTATCAACCACCATCGCAACCCCTCAAACCCTATTATTCCACCATCCTTTGCATGAGCATGGCCGACTCTAGACTAAGCTTAGTAAGGCCTGTGCCTAAGATCTAAAAAATTAGGCCCAAACAAAACTCCCAAATTCATTAATCTTTTACTATATTAAAAATTCAAATTGGCCCAATTTTATTTTATTAATTTAGGCCAGCTTAAATAGCTCAAAAAATTTAGTTTGGCTCAATTGATAAAAGGCCCAATTTAAAAATATTTATAAGTGTTAGTTGTTAACCCAATTCAAAAAATAAAAAATAAAATATATGCATATGTATTAGTCGTTAGCCCAATTCTATTTCGCCTCTTTTTTTATTTTTTATTTTCTTATAACTCTCTTTATGGTCCAATTATGTGTCCTTTTTAGTGAAATTTTTAATATTTTATGCAATTTTTAAAAATATTTTGTAGATACACATAATATAGATACAATTAAAAAGTATAATATTTGTGATTTTTTTTTAAAAAACAAATTATCAAATACAAAAAATATTTTAAAAAATATGAATTGCAAACTCAAAAAATTATTTTTGAAAACTCTAAACTAAACATGGTGATTTTTATTTATTTATTTTTTGTATGGAAATCTAAAAGGTTCTTGGAAAATTATTTTGCTTATTCAAGGCCGGTCCTAGAGATGAGGCTTATTGTGAGAGTGGGATTGGTTGGTGAAGGTGTTGGAATGAGGGACGACAGGGCGAGGAAGGTGGTGGTAGTGGTTGTTGCGGCGGTAGATGACAATGAAGACTATTAAATTAGGAATAAGGTTGAAATTTTGAGAAGATGAAAATATTTTAGGCTTATTAGATTTATCCATAATTATTACACAATTCACTCTAGAGGATCCGGACGCGTTGGAATGAGGGACGACAGGGCGAGGAAGGTGGTGGTAGTGGTTGTTGCGGCGGTAGATGACAATGAAGACTATTAAATTAGGAATAAGGTTGAAATTTTGAGAAGATGAAAATATTTTAGGCTTATTAGATTTATCCATAATTATTACACAATTCTAACAAAAAAGAACGATGACTTCTAAAAAGTAATGTTAGGTATATTAAAGTTTTTATCAAATATTTATATGGATGTAAGACTTACATCGATGCAAGTGGTTTGATAGACATTTTGTGAGTGATTTGATAAAATTTTTAAAATCTCTACTATTTTTGTTTTTAAATCTTTGAAGAAATCTCTATCATTATAAGTAATTATAACGAGGTTCTTATATGATAACGTTGACAATTTAGGGCTAGTTTGACATGTACTAAATAAGTCAAAAAGTCAAAAAGTCACTATCTTATTTAAGTCACATCATCTTATTTAAATCACATCACCTCTCTAACACATCACATCAAACCCAACCCAAACCCACCAATAAGTCAAAAAGTGCACTTTTTTAGGACATCCCAAACCAACCCTTAAAATCAAAATAAGAAAAAATTATTTCTTAATTCAAGTATTACGTAGTCACCAAGGATTTTTAAAGTGTTTTTTTTTAAAATTTCTTAAAGTAATGTATTATGTGATTAAAATTTAATGTTAAAAAATTAATATAACTTATTATTAAATTACATAATACACCGCTTTAAGAAATTTAAAAAAAAAAAAAAAACTCTAAAAAATCCTTTTCCCTACGTAGTCATGCTCTTGTCTAATCACAAATTGTCATGCTCCCTCTTATATCCTAAGCACCTACACAAAAGCATAAATATAATCTTCTTCACCAATCACAACTGTCCGGAACACCTACCAAATAACTTCTCAAAATTAAGAGGGGGAAAAAATGATAATATAACCTGAATTATGATGATGGGGTTCAGTTATGTACGTGGCCGGCTATAACGGGTCAAAAGCAACAACTGCCAAAGCCAACAATGGATGATTCCGAAGCTTATTTCACCCAAAATCCGCAATTGAGAAAGAGCGCCTCGTCCCCCACAGTCGTCCGATCGCGATCTCCGTTTCAACCCTCAGCTCTGGACACCGGAACCGAGGTCGCCGACCGGCGACATCGTAATCCGGCGACGGCGAGGCGTTGCTTTCTCAGCAATTGCACCAATCGTATCCGAAGATGTCGACCGTGATTGAATCGGAGGAGGGGGACAACTTTTGCGAAGAGGAATTTGAGAGAGTTGATCTTGAGGACGATGGGAATGAAGACGTGAGGAGAAGAGTCGTTAGGGTTTTGGAAGAGGGATCGACGACTAGAGGAATCAAGAGAGTTGAGCTTTCTTGGTGTAAATTGAGGATTCTTCCTGAAGATTTTGGGAAGATTCATGGCTTAACCACTCTTGACCTATCTCATAATCACCTAGAGGTTAGTAAATACCAATTCCATTAAAAATAATAATAATAGCACTCATGTTGTTCTGAATTTTGGATTTTCTTTATGCAAATCTAGTTAGTGCAATCAATGTTTCTTGATTCTGGTATGAATTTGAATTTCACATGTTATAGAGGGAAAATAAAATAAAATAAAAATTATACCTTTGGAACAAGTGGTGAAAACACAAGAATTCCCACTTCAATTTGAGCTTAGAAGATTAATGTGGTGCAAATCTAGTTAGTGCAATCAATGTTTCTTGATTCTGGTATGAATTTGAATTTCACATGTTATAGATGGGAAAAAAATAAAATAAAAATTATACCTTTGGAGTGAAACACAAAAATTCCCACTTCAATTGGAGTTTTGAGCTTAGAAGATTCATCTAGTTATGGGGTGGGGCGGAGAGGTGGCAGGAACTATAAATAAGAGAGGTGATATGCTATATATATTATTACGGATAATGAATTTATAGAGATGAGAGTTAAAAGATGTGAGATGAGAAATAAAGAAATAAAAATAAATTTTAGTGTTTTAGTCCTATTATATTTAATAAATGTAATTGGGCCAAGGGAAGTGTAGAACAGGGCGGGGGAGGAAAAACCTTGCAGGGTGGGGCAGGGAGAAATTGCCATCCCTATTTATGTTGGCTGGCTTTTTTGGTGTACTTGTGCCGGTACTACCATGGCTGCTATTGGATGGATCCTTTGATGATGGCATTTCACAATTTGCCCAAATTCTTTGATAATGCTTTTGTACTAGACAAGTTCTTTGATGGACATAATGCTGCATTGTGTATGTATCTGTATGGTGACTATCAGACCACTTGCAAGGTTATCAGGAGCTGATGTTTGTAATGATATTTAGCTTATTTGTGAGGTTTAGAAGGCATTTTATTGTATATTTTTGGTTAGGTTTAAGTAGTCAATCTATATATATATATATATGTGTGTGTGTGTGTGCAAATAAAATTGGACGATTAACACAGAAACATAGTGAACTGCATATGCTGAACTGCTGATACAGTTAGGCATTTGGTGATGTGTATATCTGTTCATTATGTACTCAAATGAAATCATAAATTGCTTTGAAGCTTCACTTTTTTGGTTACAACTGCATATGTTGGTGTGGGGTTTTGTTTTGGTAAAACTGAGTGAAAATTAGTGAACAAAGGTCTTGTTTGATTATCAAGATTAATAGTGAAAGGATAAATAATCCCATGAATTAATGTATGATTAGTTATTCAATTAAATTAGTGAGATAATCATTTCTTATATATATTTTTTTTCTTTCATACTTGAAATTATGATCACCAACTCCTCTTAATATTAAAAATTCGTTAATTTCATTGGATTGAATGTCCAACATACACCAACATACATGTAATCCAGTTAAGAAAATTTGCAATCAAACATAGGATATTGAGTCCATAGACTAATAATCCCAATCATATGCTGTAATCCTACTAATCAAACATGTTTAAAGTGCTGGGCTATTTATTGTTGCTCCACTTGCTGTTTTCGGAATCCCGAGGGCATGTCGATCACGTGTCTTGCTGAAACTGCATTTTGAGCATTTTGGTTCAAGTTTTTAACTGCATTGAGTATTTTATTTATTTATTATTTTTTCATTAAATATACCAGCCAAATAATAGTTAAATTTTCTGTTATGGATGCATAAAAATATCTTATGGTCTAGTAATCTACAGCAAAATTTTGTAGTAGTAGTTATTTTTCAGGGAACTGACAGAAATTTTTTAAAACATGGTTTTTACTGGTCAGAAACTTCTAATTCAGTGCTGATATGTAACCATGATCTCGTTTAATCGATTATCCATTGTTTGGATTTTGATCCTGACATTGTTCCTAACATGCAAGTTTTGTATGGGAAGCAGAGCATCCCCGATTCAATTGCAGGACTAAAGAAATTACAGGAGCTTAATGTTTCATCCAACCTTTTGAAGTCCTTGCCAGACTCTATTGGATTGTTGATTAATCTGAAGGTCTTGAATGTGTCGGGGAATAAGCTCACCTCTCTTCCTCAAGGCATTGGTCGCTGCCGGTAAATCTATTATTTACTTTTTATGTATATTTGTCAAGTATATATGTATATGTTTTAGTTTGATTTCTCATCAATTTGATATTGGCTTCTACTTGATTCCAGTTCACTGGTGGAGTTGGATACAAGCTTTAACAATATAAGGTATTTGCCATCAAATGTTTGGTATGGGCTGGTGAATCTTAGAAAGCTCTCAATTCACCTGAATAAGATCCAGACCTTACCACCATCGATTTGTGAAATGTGGTCTTTGACATATTTGGATGCTCATTTCAACGAGCTCTCTGGCGTGCCATATGCGATTGGGAGATTAGCAAATCTTGAGGTCTTGAACCTAAGTAAAAATTTTAGTGCTTTCACGGTGCTTCCAGAAAGTTTTGGTGAACTGCTTAACCTCAGGGATCTTGATCTCAGCAACAACCAAATCCGAGCTCTTCCTGACACGTTTGGCTGGCTTGAAAATCTAAACAAGCTCAACTTGGATCAAAACCCAATTGTAATTCCTTCAAAGGAGATTGTGAGCAAGGGGGTTGAAGCTGTGAGGGATTTCATGTTAAAGAGGTGGATTAACGTCATAGAAGCTGAAGAACCGAACAGCATGCTTCAAGCAAATAAACATTCGAAGACTGTGTGGTGGGCATTGAGAACATGTGTGTTGAAAGGGAGCACACTTCCACGGACCCGTCTTTGAATCAAGAGATGTGATTTCAAAATCTTTCCTTATCTGTAAATTTATTAGTTTGTAATGAAGCATGTGTTGTTGACGTGTTTTGCGGCTTAATGGTGAATTGCCATTATCCCAACTCCGCATGTTGTGTGATGTTTGCCATATCTTGCTTTTATCTGTATAAATTTGAACTCACCTTGTACTCATGGTTTGTAACCAGTGAATTGATATGACTTATTATTACATAATTGATGGCTAAGAGCCTATCTTGTTATCCCCAAATTCATTTGAGATGTGAGCATGTTGATTACACCTACAACAGAAATGGAAATAGAGTGTTTCGTGGTTTTAAAATGATGAATTTTGTCTCGACTTGGAGTTTAGAGATGTGCTCTCTCCAGATCTCATGGAGGGAGCATTTTGTGTGTGTCGGAATTAGTCAAATTGCGTGTAAGATGATGCAGATATCCCATCATTTAAAAAAAATTAAAATAAAATAAAAAAACCACCGCCACATCCCAATTTGATGGGCATAAGGTTATAATATTGATTTGTGAATAATTTTTTTATTGACTTTTTTTCTTCAATACACTTGGCAAATACTCTGAGGTTTTTGTTTTTTTGATTTTTAGTGATTTTTTTTTAAAAAAAAATTTGTAGTGAACTTTTTTTTCTTTGTCCCCTTTATGTTTGACTCATTTCTCATTTTGAACTATAAAGTTTATTTTTGAAAAATTAGTCTAAAGTCTCTCTTTTATTTTTAGTAATAGAAGATATCTATAATATTATTTTATGATGTCTAAGGTCCCTCAATTTCACACCAATATCATAGACAAATTTGATTCTCTTACATCAAATCTCTCTATCTGTTCGAAACCTACCAAACTCAACACACAAATCCAAAACCAGTCCACTCCCGCTTTCCCTCTCCTCTCTTTTCTTTATCTGTCCAAACCAAACCCTAGTCTACTTACGATCTGGATCTCTACAATCTTCTCTCTCTCTCTCTCTCTCTCGAAACATCAATACACAGACATACCACTGATGGCGAAGTGTTTGGGCCGTCGTCCACCAAGTCTACGGCGTTGGTAGCATCGCTGGTGGACGGGAACGTGAAGCACCGCGATCTGAGCCGGACCACCACGATCAAACCACCATGATCTGAGCCGAGAACCACTGCAATCTGAGCCGGACCACCGCGATCTGAGCCGTGATTTCTTGTTTTCTTCTTTCTCTTTCTAGCAGTCTGTTTGTCTGTCTCTCTCTGTCTTTCTCTCACTACACCATTGTGGAAGGGTTTGTTGGTGGTGATGGAGGTGACGGCCTACTGTAAGCCACCGGTGAAATCCTCAGTGTGGCCTCACATGGCCATCACTCCTTAGCTATGAAGGTAACTACTACGACTACTATTTCTCTGATTTTAATACTATCTGACATGGATAGGCCCACGAGGCATACAGACATGGATAGGCCCACGAGGCATACAGCCCACGGAAAACCGCCCCGAACCCATCGCCTCGGACCCATAGCATAACTTGATTGGCAAAGCCCAGGACAGCTGGAGTCCACCTGGACGTGGAGGGCCAAGGGCATTCGGACACATGACAGATGAGACACAGGCCACATCAGCAGACAAAGATCTGCAGAATTATTGCCACAACACATCACCATTAATGCAGCCCATCACAGCATTTATTACGACAACACCTCCCCGTCGGAACAGAGCCCCCTCACCCTGAACAAGGTAAGCTACGGCACAGGCTTTCGGCAGAAAGGGGGGCACGTCACAAAGGACAGTGAAATGATTACCAAAGGATATAAGCAACAAGAGAAGCACAAGAATAAGGTTAAGCTTTTCATCTCTCCATCTTCTTCGCTACATTTTCCTGTTTTTCTTCTACTAATTCTCTCGCCGGAGGGTTCACTGGGGGACTGCCCCGTTCCCCTTTGGACTTGTTTGCAGGTCATTTGACGGAATCACCACCCGAAACCGGAACCTGAAGAACCTGGGCTAGCCTGACCCATCCACTCGGGACGGACTGTATCATCACTATCTTTGTTTAAACATTAAATTCAATTTAGGGAAAAAAACAAAATTGTAAAAAATTTGTCTTGGATTGGAAAGACTGCATTCATCTATCTGGGTGGAATGTCAGATTTTGAACAAATGGCTATCTAAAAGGTAGAGGTGTTGTTGATTTGCATTGCAGAAAGAATATGAAGAGAACAAATGGCTGGCTAAGAGAGGTAGAGCCGATGATGGGGTTTCCATGTTGGTTCTTTCTCTGGTTTTGTTAAAAGCAGAGAAAATGATAAATAAATCAAAGAAAATTATAAGTAAATCAGGGAGAATTTCTATAGTTTGGATTAAATTTTTTCTGGTTTGGACCAGAGAATTTTTTTAGGTTGAATTGAATTTTCTCTAGTTTAGATCAGAGAATTTCTTTAATTTTTTCTGATTTGATTTGAGGGACCTTAGATATTATGAAAATATTTGATATGTTTTATGCTATAAAATCTTAATACCAAGAACCTTAAAAAAAAAATCTCCTTTATTTTTCCATACTTTGGCCTTTTATGTTTCAATTTTTTTTTAATTTATTCTTAAAGTTAATTTTTATTAAAAATTAGACAAATTTTTTTTAAGGCAAATTACATATACTCCCCTCGAGATTTGGTTAAATTACAAATATACCCTGAGATTTGAGAAATTACAAATTTCTCCCTGAATGCTATATTTGCATAACAAATTAGGAGGTAATTTGTTATGAAATTTAAACTTCAAGGGACAAATTGTTATGAAAATACAAACCTTAGAGGGCGAGATGTAATTTCCGAAACCTCAATGGGATATTTGTAATTTAGTCAAACCTCAAGGAAGGTATATGTAATTTGAACTTTTTTTTATTAGACGCAAATTAAAATTTTAATATAACAATATATTTTTACGTTAGGTGATAGTTATGATGATATTTTTTTTGGTCTAATTTGAAATAAAAGTTAACTTTAAGAATAAATTAAAAAATATTTGAAACATAAAGTGCCCAAAAAAGAAAGACCAAAATAATAATAATAATAATAATAATAATTAAGAACCAAAATAAAAAAAATGACCACACATAAAAGGGCCAGAGTGTAATTTACCCAAACAGTAATGATCAATCTTTTTTTAAAAGTATGACATTTGGCAACTGTCATATTCAATTATTGAAACACTACTTTTCACATATAACTACTATATTACAACTTTAGCAATTCTAATGACAAATTATTAACGTTAAGTTTGGCATCTCATATATAATTTATTTTTTTATTTTTTAATCTTTTTTTTATCACATTACCTCTCTATTTTTCTGTACATTTTTTCGTAAAAAGATAAAAAGTACACTTATTTAGATCATTCCAAACAACCCCTAAAAATGATCTCAACATGTTGAGTTATGTTAAGAAGGCTATGTTTGGTGTGGGATTGAAACGAAGCTTTGCTTGAGACCTTGTTTTGTGTTAAGGTCAGTAAATAAAAAATTGTGCCTTTTTATATATAAATGTCACAATATTAATTAAAATATGAAAAAAACAATATTAAAATAATAACACACTTCCTGTTCAGTTTTAAAAAGTTGTTAGTGATTTTAGAAATTTCATGAATACATCACCTAATTGCCGTCACTTGTTATTCAATTCTTGTGTTCCGAAAGACTGAAACGTTAAGAAGTGAGGTGAGAATTTTGTGTCCTTACTTGACCTTTTGAACCCACAACGTCACATTGATTTTGAGTTTGCATGAATGTATGAAGAAAAAGAAAATTTTATTGCGGGACTGTTACGTTGCTCGAAAATTAAATGGCTCGAATGGTTCGAAATCTCAAAACGACGTCGTTTTAAGGTATTTTTTGATTCTCTTACCGGTAAGATAATATTTTCGAGCCATTCGAGCTCTACACATTCGAGCTCTCACGCATTTTTCATTTTATTATACACACTTCTAAGAAAAAGTGAATGTTAGATTCCTTTTTGTAATGGCATCAATTTTTTTTTTTTTTTTAAATTTTGTTGAATACAAAAATTCATAATTTTTTGATATTCAGGGTTCGTTAACTTTTTTAATTGACTTTTTAATTTTTTTAACTTTTTTAATCTAAGACTTTTTTTATTGTTTAGTTTTCTTGTTTTGATTTTTTTACTTTTTGTCTTGTGAATGACAAACTTTTTTTTTTTTTTTTTTTTAACTTTTTAACTTTTTGATTTTTTTTTTTTTTGTCCATGTGTGATTATTTAGCCCAATGAAAAAACCAAACCGGGGCTCATAAATAACACAGTTCAATATATCATCATATATTTTTGTAATTCATTACTATACTAAAATTGATCATATTTGTTAACAAGCATGTAATTATCTTTGTGATTTGAAAACTAACAAATCATATATCAATAATACTATAAATTCAGAAGAAAAAAATGTATAGACAATTATTTTAAATGGGACAGTGAGACCCATGCCACAGATAATATATTTGATCACATATCTACCAAACCAAGTGGTTTAAATTTGATAGGTGTGTGTGCTTGCTTCCTTTCACAAATCTCTGGCTAACCATTTGTTCCATCAATAGCCCAAACCTTTCTTCAATCTTCTCATCATCAGCATCATCATCATTTTATTATGGACACTGCAACTTTCAAGTTAGCAAATGGCTACACTCCTTTGTCTCTCTCCTCCCCAAATTTCATACTCCCAGAGGACAAAAGACCATTCCTATCACAAGTACCATCTTTGGATTCAATTCCCATCATCAACCTGAACGAAGATCCAGAGTCTTTGATCAAGAAAGTATCGCAGGCTTGCGAAGAATACGGGTTCTTTCAAGTCATCAACCATGGAGTTTCAGAGGAATTGTGCACAAGAATGATGAATGCTGTTTCTGATTTCTTTGATTTGCCACCCCAAGAAAGAGGAACTCTATTCACAGATGATAAAACAAAACCAGTGAGGGTCTCTAACTACCATATTAAGGGGAAAGGAGAAGAGAAGGTGACTATGTGGAGTGAAACCTTTGCTCACCCTTGGCATCTTGTTGATGACTTCACCCATCTCTTACCTCAAAATCCTCCTCAATACAGGTACTTTTCTCCTGTTTCTATCATTTTTTTAGGGCAAATTACATTTTATTCTCGGTTGTCGCTTCATCTCTATCAACTAAAATTTGCAATTTTTTTCCCCTCAAAATTCGCTATTTTTTCCCTCTCTAATAAGTGTGAGCTAGATGAGTATACATATTTTTTACAAGTAGGTAAATTCGTCAACTCTTAAAATGAATATTTTAGATTTCATTTCTTTGTTGTCGTATTTTTTAATAACAAAAGATTGACATTAAAATAAATTAAAAGATTAGAATACAAAATAAATTAATATTTAATTGATAAGACAAAATAACAACTAGAACTGGGCTTTCTCTAGTTTTTAATCGGATTGGAGAGGTGATATCTAGTCCAATGAGCTCATTTCATGGAAAGAAAGATAGAAAAGATGGATGAAATATAAATAAAATATATCTATATTTTATCTAATTTTATATTTTTTTTTTCTCTTTTCAAATCACTTTCCAAATCCTTTAACCAAACATAACGTAAGTAAATTAATTTTTATTTATTATAAAAAGATGTATAAAAAATAAAGAAGTGATATGATTTAAATAATTCAAAAGTCAATAAAATTATTTCCTAAAAGTAATTTTTAACTTTTAATTTATTTTGAGTCACATCATCTTTCATATTTTTTTATATTTTCAAAAAAAATTAAAAAAATCAGATTTTAACTATCTTTTCAAAACAATCCATAAGTATATTTAATTGTAATTTTTTATCTATGAAACGTAAAGCTTGCTTTGGTTTGAAGTTTATCTATGATTTCAATGATTGGGAGGAGAGAGGGAGTTGTCACAGCCCACCAGCAAGTTTATCTTAAATATATTTTTAATAATCTAAATTATTTATATTGTAAGATTCGTTGAATATATTATTTACATAAAAAATTGAGATTAATCAAATGTGTAGCCCTATGATCAGTTCTAATTATTTTTTAAAAAATTATTAAAATTATGCTATTGCTTTTTTTTATTATAAAAAATAAATGTGATTTTATTATGGGTTATAGATGCCCAAATAATTTAATTTTTTCAATAGATAATCTATTTGACAAAATTTATAATATAAATAATTTGAATCATCAAAATAAATTTGAGACACATGTTATAAATGTCACATCACTTACCCACTCGATTTAGGGACAATTTGAAAAGTTAGATAAAAATTAATTTTTAACTATTAACTCTTTAAAAATTACATCGCGTCTCACATTTTTTTATATACAAAACAAAAAAAACAAAAAATAAAAAATCAACTTTTAACAAACTTTCTAAAAACACCTTTTAATAGGTTGTTGGTGAATATGCAAAAGGAGATTGGTGGATAATTAATGAGTCTCATCCTTATCTTGTGGACTTTTATTTATTTATTTTTTTGGGATCTCTTGAAACAATTACACTTAATATTTTTATATTTTTTACTCTAATTTCATTTTGATCTTTTTATTTTTATTTGTCGTAATGAATTTTTTTATATTTTAAGTCAAATTATAATGTCACTTTTTTACCACCTATAACTAATGAGATTGACAAAAATTAAAAGTGAAAAAATTAAAATGAGATTTTAGTATAAGCATAAGAATTAAAATGAGATGATGAAAGTATAAAAGCACTAGTAAGATGAAAATAATATCACATTTAACTGACATGATAAGTTCCGTCAGTCTTATTAATTGTAGATAGATGGAAGAGTAATATTATAACTTGATTTAAAGTGTATAAATTGACTATTACAAATTAAAAAAAGAATAAACCAAAGTTAAATTAGAGTGAAAATACAGGAATACCCAGTGTAATTAACCACATCTTTTATCTACTTTATAACATATGAGCGTATGCTTAATTTTAATTTTTTTTTTTTTGAACTATGGAATGATTTAGAGGGGTCGTTGCTGAATATGCAAAGGAGATTGGTGCATTAATGAGTAGGCTCTTGAGCTTGATATCAAATGGCCTTGGACTAGATAAGGATTGCTTAGAGACAAGGATAGGTGAGAATCCAAGGTTAGTCACACAAGCAAATTACTATCCACCATGTCCAGACCCTGAACTCACCTTGGGGCTGCCTGTTCACACTGATCTCAATGCGCTCACAATCCTCATGCAATCGCAAGGGGTGATTGGCCTCCACGTCATCAAAGATGGGAAATGGGTAGCCGTCGATCCTGTTCCAAATGCATTTGTCATCAATCTTGGGGATCAGATCCAGGTATTTCGTTATCTTGATGACGATGATAGAATCAATAAATTATTTTTGTTGGATAAATTATAAATACATCACCTATATTTTGGTTTGATTGATTTATTTATTTATAAATTACAGTAATATTTTTATCATTAATTTTACTTTTTACTAATATTAAAAAAATGTAACTTCCCACTTACAAATCAGTTATAACAACTCTTTCTTTCTTTTTTTCATTTTTTATATAATTTATTGTCATTTTTGTATATATATATATATATATATATATTTATTGATTTGGCCAAAAATATGTGTGTTAAAAAAAAGGAGGTGTTTGGTAAGAAAAAAAATAGTTTAATTTAGGTTAAAATTTAAAAAAAAATAAAATAAGTTAAAATAATTAATAAAATTAAATGTCACATCAAATTTATAATCATTTCACTTTTTTTCTTACAAAATTATATCCAACTACAAAAAAATTTTCAATTATCTTTCCAAACATAAAAATTTTAGTCTACTAAAATAGTCAAAAATTAAAATAACTTATTAAAATAGCCAACTTTCCAAAGGAGACCTATATATATATATATATATATATAAAGTATAGGCTGAACTTGGTGTATTGAAACCTAAATTATCCTTCATTTTGTAACTACTCGTTCGTTTATAACTGTCTTCTAGGGATGGGCGCGGGTCGGTTGCGGCCACGGAACCTCCAATCCGTCATCTGTTCGCCAGCTTGGCGGATTGGAGAAAATCAATTCGCATCCGTCCACCAATCCGGCGGATATAGATTGAGCGGATTAGCGGTTTGGCGGATGGATGCGAATCGGTTTAGCGGTTTAAAATTTTATAAATTTTAAACATAATTCACTTTGTGCACTTCCTTAAAAAAAAAAGAAGAAAGTATTACAGTTAATGACTTAAAAAAATATTACAATCATTGCATGACACATCCAAAGCAAGAAAGTTTGAAACTTTAGAATATCACAATTGCCTCATCCACATACTACAATCACAGCATGTGTCATCCACATAAAATATTAAAATTTGTGGTTCTTAAAATATAAAAACAATTCAAACCACTTAAACTATGAACAGAACAGTAGTAGAGATTGTATGTCTCTGTATTGTTACATCTATATCTGTTTTTCAAAACAAAAACCAAGTAGCATATATCATATTTTCTATTTATTATTTTTAAAGATAGATTTAAAAACCAAAAAATATAGATAAATAATACGTTTATTTTTTTCAATTCAAAAAAGATATTCAAGTTGAAAATTTTTTTTCAACAGAATATTTAAACTTTTTTTTAATTGAAAACACAAACAGAATATTTAAACAAACTGAAAACACAAAATCTTATAAATTACTAGGGGTGTTCGCAGTTTGGCGGTTCGGTTGCGGCAAAGAAATCTCAAATCCGCTATCCGTCTGCCAGATTGGCGAATTGGAGAAAATCAATCCGCAACCGTCCGCTCGTCATCATGCATCTGTCCAAAATGCGGCGGATCGGTTTGGTTCGGTCAGTTTTGGGAGATTGACATATCCGCTGCTCACCCCTACTGTCTTCAATTAAACTGGATTTTGGGACAATTTAGGAATCTAGCTAAAAGTTAATTTTTGACTTTTAACCCATTTTAAGTCACATCACATCTCATATTTTTTACATACAAAAAGACAAAAAATTTAAAAAAGTCAAAAAGTCAATTTTTAACCAATTTCTTAAATCACTCCTCTAATTACATATGTATAAATTTTAATTAAATATTTGAGGGACACTCATATTAGTTGTGTAGACCTTCATATATATATATATATAGAGAGAGAGAGAGAGAGAGAGAGAGAGAGAATGGGAGTCGAGGGGAACGAAGGGGTGTGGACCGAACTACTTATCTGCTTTTTATTTTTTTTGGAAAATTTCAAAAAAGTGGAGTAAATTGTTTTTTTTTTTCCAATTAATAAAGGTATAAGATTTATTTACATAATTAAATGTATAAATTACTTGTACCTTTATCATTTTGTAATTACTTTTTTACTTTGTACTTTTTAAATATTTTTTATTTTTTTATATACACATAATACACATTTTAATTATATTCTTAAAGTAGCCATTCGCACTCCAAATTAGCTAACACTTCTCAAAGAATGAGCTAGATTCATATTAATACTTTTTTTTTTTAAAAATTAATACTATATATATACTTCTAATGTACCAAATGGTTTACGGTTTAGTGCATATATTATTGTTGCAGGTACTGAGTAATGGAAGGTATAAGAGCGTACATCACAGGGCTGTGACCAATAAGGAATTGCCACGCATATCGATAGCAATGTTTTATGGACCAAATAAGGACACTATGATTGGTCCAATTGATGATTTAGTTGATGAGAAAGAACACCCTCCATTGTATCGTAGCTATCTTTTTGCAGACTTTCTTGCAGAGTTCTACAAGCAAGAAGGGACTAGGAGGATGGTCAAGGAAGTTTTCCAGTTGCAGCATTGAGAAATCTTATTAGAGGATTTATAGATTAATCAAATTTACCACTCGTGAGTCGTGCACTTTTTATTATAATTTTATTTTAATAATTTCAGTTTCAATTATGACAATTGACTTTTGTGGTTTAAGGCTTTATCTGGTTGTTTGGGTTTCTTGTGGCTTTTTTATTATTTTTATGAAATCAAAAAAATTAATGTATTAAGAAATTATTTTTTTTAGCTGTATGAAAAATCATGAATGACTGGTATATGACTTTCTTTTTTAGTTTTTATTTTTGAATTTTTTAATAGTTTTTTTACTTTAAATTTTTTTTTATCTTAGCTTTCATTTAGGATGTGAGTTGGCTTTTTAACTTTTTGACTATTTTAACCTGAGGTTAAAAAGTCTCATTTGTGATGAATTTTTTAATTTTTTTTTTACTTTTGTAAAAGAAAAAATGAAATAATTATGATTTAGATATGATATTTTATCTTATTAATTTTTTAATCTTTTTTATCTTTTTGTGATTATTTTAATCCAAAACCAACGTGCCAAACATAATTTTAAAAGCAAAGTTTATACCAAGAAGGCCTAAGTTGTAATGTCACATTCTGTCTATCTCTTGTTAATTAGGTTAATGAAAATAAAAATGAAATTTTAATAAAAATATAATAATCAAAATAAAATTTTTATAAAAGTATAGAAGTGCTAATGAAGTAGTAAAAATGTCAATATGATCTACGTGACCAGTTTTATCAACCTTATTAATGTTAAATACACTACAAAAAAATTAACTTTTTGCGACGGTAAAATACCGTCGCTAATACTCCTAATGCCGTCGCTAATACTTTTTGCGACGGCAAAACGACTTTTTGCGACGGCAAGAGGGGGGTCGCAACTGCAGGGGTTGCAAAAGAGTTTTTGCGACGGTAAGTGCCGTCGCTAATGTTTTGCGACGGCATTTTTACCTTTTTGCGACGGTACCATGCAGTCGCTAATAACGTTTGAAATTTCTTAATTCAAAAAACCCTTAAATAAATTTTTCATTACAACTTTTACTTTTGTTCACATAAAAAAAATAAAAATAAAAAACAATGACATCAGCAAAGGACGTTGGTGATGCATTAGAACAAATTTCACCATCGTAATTTGTTCAACCCGCACATAATGCGGCTAAAGTTGCACGGTTGCGGGATAGCCGCTACAAAAAAATTAACTTTTCGCGACGGTGAAATACCGTCGCTAATATTCCTAATGTCGTCGCTAATACTTTTTACGACTGCAAAATGACTTTTTGCGACGGCAAAAGGGGGGTCGCAACTGCAGGGGTTGCAAAAGAGTTTTTGCGACGGTAAATGCCGTCGCTAATGTTTTGCGACGGCATTTTTTACCTTTTTGCGACGGCACCATATAGTCGCTAATAACCTTTGAAATTTCTTAACTTTTTGCGACGGTCCTATTTTACCGTCGCTAAAAATGTTATTTGAGACGGCAAAAAATACCGTCGCTAATAGTCTTTTTTAAAAAAAAAAAACACTATTTTTTGCGACGGTGTGGTGCCGTCGCAAAAAGTATAAAAAATATGAAATTTTCTATATTTTGCGACAGTGCAATGCCGTCGCAAAAAATATTAAAAAATAATAAAATTTTTATTTTAAATAATAAAATTTCTACTTTTTGTGACAGTATAATGTCGTCGCAAAAAGTAAAACCTATAACAAAATTAATAAAAATATTAAAATTTTCTATTTTTTCCGACGGTGGTGCCGTCTCTCACTCTCTAAGAGCTGATTATTTACATTCCATTCACAAAAACATCATAACAGAAAATAAAAATAAAAATTGATCAAACCATCAAATTCAATATTTTACAAAGAACAATTAAACTGTACATGTTCATAAAAGCATATTTAAATTATAAAATTCACCCAAATCCTAAAAAAAATAAAATAATAAAATAAAATCTAAAATTCACCAATCAGCACATTGGATATTTAAATGCTCTTACAAAAAATAAAAAAATAAAAAATTTCCAACAAGATCTCAATTCTAAAAAAAAAATAATAATAATAAAATAAAATCTAAAATTCACCATTATTTTCCATTATTTAAAAAGGCCTACAATGAGAACTTTCACTTTTGGAGATTATAGGGCAGTCCAAATCCAAGCATTCAAAACAAACAGTAAGTCTTTCGAAAGGGAAAAATATAAACATGTAGAGGATATTGCATTAGACAAATTGATTTCAACTGCTCCAGTGACGTCTTCCAAGTAACAATGGCCATCCTCTAACTGAGATATAACGCCCATGACCCATCCTCTATAGAAGGAAGACAAGAACCTTCTAGATGAACAGCCAGTAGAAACAACAGCAGTGCTTTTCCCAGAAAAACCAACATCAAGTCTGTTGAAAAATGCATAAGCACCAAATCAGTTCCATAGAAAAGGTTTCAGTGTGGACACAATTATGGCTCTACTGTTAACTACCAGGTACATAAAACTTGAAAAAAGGGCAAGGGCTCAGTATGCATTGCCTTTGGGTTCCAATATTTAACAATATCTCATTCCTACAGTCATGTTTTACGCACTCAAGCGTCATGCAGCTTATTTCACAAATTTCCACTGGGTTACGTAATTAATGTCGATGCTAGTTTATGTAAAGGTTAATTAAAGAATTGACCTCTAAGAGTAACTGAAATGGTGGCTAATAAAAATTGATAGCAAAGACATGAGTTATATAAGAAAATTTTGATAGGGAATATATGAAATGATAGAACCACAGTTATCCCTGCAAGACTACCTAGAACCAACACAAAATAAAAGCTTACGCACTTTGGTTGTGCAGTTGTTCCAACAATTAAATCAGTTTGAGCCCCTCCATTACGTGCATCCTTGGAATTTTCGAGACCTGCAGACAAAAGCCAAATCCAAGTCAAAAAATAAGAAACTTAAGAGCGCAACTTTTTTGGTAGGATGTAGTGTGAATATGTAATATTGATATTGATGTCATCCAATTAAGACAATTTGTTACAAGTTTTTCATAATCTAGTTCAAGGCATTAGGCAGAGAAGAAATCATGCATTATAGAATAACCAATGAGCAATGAAATGTGTAATAACCCTTCTTTCCCCAACATCCAACATCCAACATCTATAAAGGACTAAGAAATTTGATTGGTGGATTTGTTTAACTGTTATCTGAACTACTTCAGCAGAGGTACCTGGCCAAGTGGTTCATTACTTAAAAATAGTTAGATTCCTATCAGTTCCACCTTACATGTTTTTTAAACTACAACAGGGAAATGTGTTTTAAATAACACACTCATCGCACCTCAATGACTAGTTGATCTGAGAATTTACAAAAACAACTCTCTCCCTTTTAAGTGTTTGCAATCCATGATTTGTTGTTCCTTAATAAACATAATCAGCTAAGCAAAATAGATACTTCCAATTGACATCATTGCATAGAAACTCTGTCTGAACAACTAACCCATAAATAAACCACCAATCTATAGATCAATTTGGCTCCTTGATCTTACCAGAATCTAGTGCAAAAGAGTTTTTGCGACGGTAAGTGTCGGCGCTAATGTTTTGCGACGGCATTTTTTACCTTTTGCGACGGCACCGTGCAGTCGCTAATAACACTTGAAATTTCTTGACTTTTTTGCGACGGCC
>NW_021026295.1:300843-340717 GCF_004153795.1 Camellia sinensis | reverse complement strand
GACGGCATCATTTGCCGTCTCAAAAAAGCAGAGCATTTGCGACGGCACTATTTACCGTCGCAAATGCTCTCATTTTTTGAGACGGCAAATAGTGCCGTCGCAAATGCTCTGCTTTTTTGAGACGGCAAATGGTGCCGTCGCAAATACTCTGTTTTTTTGAGACGGCATTTTCTGCCGTCACAAAAAGTGACTTTTTGAGACAGCAAGTGTGCCGTCGCAAATAGTTCCGTCTCATATACCCAATTTTCTTGTAGTGATAGGCGAAAGTGTAATAATATAATTTGACTCAAAATATGATGAGTAATGTTAGATATTCACAATTTAAATATTTAAATTTATCTATAGTAATGTGATAAGAAAGATAAATTTTATATAATTAAATATATAATAAATCAAAAGTTGATATGGATCTTATCGCACATATCATTGTGGGTGTTTAGGAAGTTGTTATTTTAGTTTTTAGTTATTTGAGGAGGTTAAAAATTTTGTGTTTGAGAAAATGATTGAATTTTTTTGTAATTGGATGTGAAATTTGTGAGAAAAAAGTGAAATAATTATAAATTTAATGTAACATTTTATCTTATTAATTATTTTAACTTATTTTATCTTTTTATGAATTTTAACTTAAAAAATATTAAGGGCTGGTTTGGCATGTTATAAAAAAGACAAAAAGTCAAAAAGTTACTAAAAAAACATAAAAGTTATCGCTATTCACAAATTAAAAATATATAAAAAAAATAATTTACACAAAAAAAAGTACAATCCACCTTTACACAAGTGATGGTATTGAAGTGACCGGAAAAATTACACAGGTGCACTGTGATTATATAAATTACAAATTAGATATATATATTCAGTAAGTCAGAGGCTACTGTTGGGCCTGTGGGGGCCCACCACGGGTTCCATTTCGATAATCTGAATCATTCAATGTGTAGAACTCATCGAGTACTATATGCTTGTAAAAAATCACGTTGATCGGATATAGATAGCTATATGATCAAATTAGATTTTCGTCAGCCGTTTGTTTTTCACCGTCATTTTTCATACAAAACTGTTTTTGATCAGATAGCTATCGATATCCGATCAACATGATTTTTTACAGGCATATAATACTCGACAAGTTCTACACATTACACAATTCTGATTATCAAAACAGGAGCCGTGGTAGCCCCACATGGGCTGAATAGTACCATCTAGTCCAATCTCGAACTGTAGGCAATCTGCTCTTATACTTGTTTCCTGCCCACCGTTTGGCTCCCTAGACAATCCAAGTCAGTAGACAATTCATTATAGTAGGGTTAAAATGGTAATTTTTTTATTTTATATAATATTTTAAGACACTTTTTTTCTCGTAAAAAGTCAAAAAGTTATTCCAAACAACTATATTTTTTTCTCTACTTTTTAATTCAAAAAATCAAAAAATACACTTATTTAGGACATCTCAAACGACTCTAAAATTTTTCTTGCCAAACACCCAAGTATAATATAAGTAGTTTGATGTCATAATCATAAAGCTTTGATAAAAAAGTACGAAAGTATTAATGAGCACGTGCGCCACTTTTGTTTTGTTTTGCTATGCTATTGGGAGTCTGGATCGTCGGCCGCATTACCCTGCTTCTCTTGAGCTTCCACTATCAACCCTCTTTCTCTCTCTCTCTCTCTATGTGTTGGTAATAGCAGATGAGAGACATGAAGCTCAAGACAAATGTCACAAAGTCTTCTTAGATCAACTCTTAGCTCTAATTTCTAGAATTTCAAGCATTAAGGACGTACCCAGAAGAGGAGGAAAAAGCTTTTCAATAGAAAATCCTTGTAAGTAGGAATGAAATGAATCTTTCATATCATTTACATATAAGACAATTTGTAAATATAAAATATCGTATTACTGTGGGAGCTGGATATTATGGGGGGCAATAAAGCCGAATAAAGGTATGAGGACATTCACAGACAGAATTTGTACTCGGTTTCATCCTGGATGAAGCCAAAGCCGAATATATTAATCGGCCGAGGAACAAGACAAACTGAGGCCGAATACATAAGCTTGCAATGGACTAAGGGTGGGCTCGATCCTGACGCCCAAAAGAAAAATATAAATAGAGGATCATCAGTCAAAGAAAGGTATGTGAGAACTAGTGAGATTAACTTAAGATATAAGCAACCAAGAGAGTATACACTGACTGGTCCGTCGGAGTGCTAATTCTGGCATCCCCAACCGGAGTGTTCATTCTTTTTCAGGTGACTAGCTGAGGATCACGAGCGTCTTACTAGATCCAACGAGTATTTCCAAACCACTTCTCCACAATTGGCGCCATCTGTGGGAATACTCCAGCACATCCATGGCGGGCATAACGGAAGATCCTCCGGTAGTCGCTGACGATCCTATGCCACGAGATGAAACCACTCCAAGCAACATGCTTGGGCCAGAGAATATTACCGCAAGAAGGGCCTTGAACTTCGACTCACCCTCGACATTAGCACATGAGACAATGCAAGCGATTATGGATCAAGCGAAGCAAAACGAACAGAGGTTGGAAAACATGATGGCTGAGAACGAGCGCCTTTGACAGGATTTGGCCTTGGAGGTGGCAAAATCCCAACAAGCCACGCGCCATGACCCGAGATGACCTCTGAGAAAGGATGGTCGATGACCTCAAATTTGGAGACATGATAGTGGCAGTGGTTCCGATTCATCATCCCCAGAATCTACAAAGAAGGGACGAGTTGAAATCTCCAGCTCTTCTGAAGGAAGTCCACGTGCACGGAATAAGTGAAGAAGAAATTATTTAGGCGAAGAGGATCAACATGACCCATTTGTGCGATGGATTGGAAGGGCAGTGCTATCCAAAAAGTTCAAAGCGCTATCATTCACCCTGTATGATGGAAAATCATACCCCACTGATCACATCCGTCATTATAAGCAAGCCATGACACTGCATGCAGATGACGAGGCTCTCATGTGTCGAATATTTCCGAGCAATTTAGGACCATTGGCCGTCAGATGGTATTATAAACTGGAATCGGCATCGATTAAGAGCTTCCATCAACTCCAAAAATCCTTCAGGGCAAGGTTCATCACCAACGAGGTCCAGCCGAAGTAAGTCGATTCTCTTTGGGAAATGCAAATCCAATAAGGAGAAACCTTACGTGCGTATTCGGTGCGCTATTGGGAATGCTTTAATCTTGTAGATGATGCCTGCAATGACTCCATGGCCGTCACCGCCTTTAAAATGGGGTTGCATCCTGATAGTGGCCTCTGCAGTTCCTTGACCAGAAAGCCCCCCAAAACAGTCTGGTCGTTAATGAAAAAAGTCGAGGAATATTGCAAAGTAGAAGATGACGTCCTACGGGTCAAAGCCGGGCATAAGGCCAACAAGACGGCCCCATCTAAAATCATTCAGCTGATAAGTTCTGTACCATCACGGAGCCATGAACCACGGAATCGGGCTAAATGAGACAAAAGACGAGATTCGCTCCGATCAAATGACCAATGTTCCCACCGTGCTAATGAACAACTTCAAGTGGATAGCAAGCGCACAAGGCGCGCGGATAAGAAATATACGAAGTTGTCGAAGTCGATCAGCATGGTTATGTCTAAAGTTCAACACCTTTCGTTCTTCAAATGGCCATCCAAAATGGTAGGACCTCCCGACACGAGAAGACGGGATAGGCGGTGCGAATATCACAAGGACCACGGTCATGATACTAACAGTTGCTATACGTTGAAGGATCACCTTGAGGAGTTGGTACAAGATGGTTAGCTTAAGCAACATGTCCGAAAGAGCAACTTAGCCAAAACAGTTGCTTTACGGCAGGATTCACCTCTACTTGGCGTAATTCATATGATATACAGCTTGCCGACGGCATCCGCGATACATACAATTTAGTCACATCCTCACCTCCAAAAGCAAATCATACCAGCAAAATGGCCCCATGAGGTTGCGAGTATTACTTTCGATGATTCTGATTTGATCGGCATAACGCTCCCCCACATTGATCCCTTGGTCATCGACCTACGCGTAAACCGATTCACTGTTCAACGTGTTCTTATTGACCAAAGGAGTACTTCGGAAGTTATGCGCTACAAGACCTTCATCAAACTCGATTTCACTAAGTCGGACCCGTCTTCAGCCCATTATCTGTTATTCGGCTTCAACGCTAATCCGGAATATCCGTTGGGCAAAATCACGTTACCAGTTTCAAGCAGGCTCCCGATCAGTGGATGTGAAATTTTTGGTTGTCAAGCTTCCTTCACCGTATAATCTCATCATGGGATGAACTTGGCTGCATACCATGCAGGCCGTGCCAAGCACTTATTATCAACTACTTCGCTTCCCGACTGAACGCGGCATTGAACAAATTCGTGGTTCCCAGAAGTCGGCACAAGCATGTTATCTTCTTGCCGCAAAGACACCAAGAGAGCTGGAAGTGAATTCTATCGAGGTGCCGGAACGAGAGAGCCTCGACGATGTTGGGCGCTCCCAAGTGAAAAGGCAATCGAAGCCCTGGATCGAGTTGAAATTGGCGGGAATCCTGACAGGTTCTTCATGGTCGGCGCTTCCCTAAATAAAGTCAGCAGGCAGCAACTAATTTCCTTCTTACTCGGCAACCTTGATGTATTTGCGTGGTCACTATATGAGATGACGAGGGTGGATCCATCTGCCTCTCAACACCGTTTAAATGTTGACCCCAAATGTAAGCCGATTATTCAGAAAAGTCGGCGGTCAGCCGTAGAACACACTGTTGTCGTTGTTGAAGAAGTTGACCGGTTGCTTGATGCGGGGGCAATTCGGGAAGTGACCTATCCTACATGGCTATCAAATACTGTGGTTGTAAAGAAAAAAAATGGGACTTAGCGTGTTTGTGTGGATTTCACGGACTTAAACAAAGCTTGTCCCAAGGATTGCTTTCCCCTCCCCAGAATAGACCAACTCGTGGATGCCACAGCACATTATCAACATATGAGCTTCCTGGATGCCTACAAAGGCTACCATCAAATTGTCATGCATCCGGAGGACCAAGACAAAACTGCATTCCTCACCCCAAGAGGAACCTATTGCTATAAGGTTATACCTTTCGGGTTGAAGAATACGGGGGCAACTTACCAATGACTAGTCACTGCCATGTTCAAGGAGCAACTCGGCCGCACTATGGAAATGTACATTGACGATATGGTGGTCAAGTCTAAAGAAGAGCAGACTCATCTAGCTGATCTGGAAGAGACATTCGGCATTCTACGCAAGTACAAAATGAAGCTGAACGCTTCCAAATGTGCATTTGGGATCGGGTTCGGCAAATTCCTTGGCTACATTGTCAACCACTGCGGAATCGAAGCCAACCTGAGGAAATCACATCAATTCTAGAACTCGGCTCTCCTAGGTCGGTCAAGGAGGTTCAAAAGCTGATGGGGATGGCTGTCGCACTCAACAGGTTCATCAGTCGTTTCACAGATCGTTGCCGACAATTCTTTCATACCCTTCGGCAGGGTAAAGCTTTTGAATGGACCTCCGAGTGCGAAGCCGCTTTGAACAGTTTGAAGACTTACCTCTGATTAGTTCCACTCTTGACAACACCTTCGGCAGGTGATCCGCTCATTTTATATCTGGTTGTTTCCGATCGGGCCGTCAGCATCGTACTGTTAACGGAAGAACTTTGGGAGCAGCGACCAGTTTATTATGTGAGCAAAGCAATGGTTAACGCCGAAACACGCTACCTTTCGTTAGAAAAACTTGTCCTGGCTCTCGTCATGGCAGCAAGAAAACTGATGCATTACTTCCAGGGGCATACCATTGGGGTACTAACGGACTACCCCCTCCGATTAGTACTTCGTAGAGCGGAAGCATCAGGGCGCGTTTCAAAGTGGGCTCTCGAACTCGGCCAATATGATATTCAATTTCTGCCTAGGACCTCAATTAAGGGGCAAGTACTCACCGACTTTGTGGCCGAATTCACTAGAGGCCTCGCCGACTTTAAGTCTGATCAAATTCAACCTAAGCCGAACTGGAGAATTTATGTTGGGGACATTTGGCAGTTGTATTGTGACGGATTGTCCAACCAACGTGGCAGTGGGGCAGACGTAGTGATCATGGCTCCCGACAGGGCAATAATCGAGCAAGCTGTCAAACTAGGCTTCGAAGCATCGAACAATGAGGCCGAATACGAAGCATTGTTAACCGACTTATGGAATGCACATCTCCTTGGCGCTCGGCGACTGCTTATCTTTTGCGACTCAAATTTAGTCATCAACTAATTGAAAGAGGAATATGCAGCCAAAAATGACCGTATGGTAGCTTACATGAAAACGGCGAATTCTTTGCTGGCAAAATTCGACCATCATGAACTAAATCAAATAACCCAAGATCAGAACACACACGCCGACGCCCTGGCTTGCCTAGCCTCCGCCATCAACTAACAAAATAAAAGGACAATTGAAGTAGGATTCATCTCTAAGCCAAGCATTGCCCCCTTAGAGCCAAGTTAGATCAATATCATAGAATCAGGTCCAAGTTGGATGGACCCTATCACTGCATTTCTATCTTCTGAACAGCTCCTGACAGATAAGAAAGAAGCACACAAACTGCGAAATAAACCCCTGCGATATTACTTAGATCTGCAAGGAAAGCTCTACAAAAAATCCCTTTCTGGTCCATACCTAGAATGCGTTCATCCGGATAAAGTCGAGGAACTCCTGACTGAAATACATGAAGGTAGTTGCGGTGCCCATTCCGGCGTGCGCTCCTTAGCTCATCGAGCCATGACACAGGGGTATTATTGGCCAACAATGAGAGCTGATGCCGAGTGTTACATCAAGAAATGTGAATAGTGCCAGAAGTTTTCCCCTTTAACCCATTTGCTTGTTGAAGAGTTAAGCTCTATCACTAGTCCTTTGTCGTTCGCCCAATGGGGACTTGACATCGTCGGACCATTACATAGTGCCCCGGGCAACAAGCGATTTTTGATTGTCGCGACAGATTACTTCACAAAATGGGTTGAAGTGAAGGCACTAACGCACATTCGAGATACTGATGTTAAGCGTTTTGTATGGAGAAATATCATAACGCGATTCGACATTCCAAGGGCACTTATTTCAAACAATGGCATCCAGTTTGATTGCGGCGTCTACCGAGAGTTGTGCAGCACGTATGGTATTCAACCCTATTTCTCCACCCCGGCTTACCCACAGAGCAATGGCCAAGCTGAAGCCTCCAACAAAGCCATTTTGAACAGCATCAAGAAACGGTTGGAGAAAGCTAAAGGCAGATGGGTTGAAGAGCTTCCCAGTGTGTTGTGGGCTCATCACACTACACCAAAGCGGTCCACCGGGGAAATGCCATTCACCCTTTGTTTTGGAACTCAGGCAATTATCCCCCTGGAGATTGGCTTACCCACTCTGAAAACAAAGGTCTTCGACTTGGGCCGTAATGACATGATGTTAGCTCTGGACCTAACTCTGATTGAAGAACGCCAAGACCGAGCCCTCGTGTTTATGACGCGGTATCAGTAGTAGCTCGCTAAATCGTATAATCAACGTGTGCAGCTGCGATGTTATGTTCCCGAAGAATTGGTCCTCAAAAAAGTTATGCCCGCTACTAGGAGCCTTGCCTATGGAAAGCTAGGTCCTAACTGGGACGGCCCCTATCAGATTGAGTCAATCGCCGGCACTGGGGCATATCGGCTCAAAGACATGTCTGGAAGAAGTCTGCCACGTCCTTGGAATTCCATGCATTTGCGTAAATTCTATCATTAACCCGACTTGTGGGGCATGATACTTATTTTGAATGTTTACCATGTACAAATTTCACTTTTACAATGCAAGGATTCTTATTTCTTTACTATACGAAATTTGGTTCATTAAAATAAAAGCCTCCGAATTCGGAGCCCCATCCGTACATGGTATGTTTGGGCCGACTAAGCCTTCGGATTTGGAGCGCCCTTCGTGGATATTACGATTGGCCAAGATAAGAAGCCTCTGAATTCGGAGCCCCATCAGTGCATGACAAGTTTGGGCCGAATGAGTCTCCGGATTCAGAGCGCCCTTCGTGGTTATCACGATTGGCCAAGATAAGAAGCCTCCGAATTCGGAGCCCCATCTGTACATGACACATTTGGGCCGAATGAGTCTCCAGATTCGGAGTACCCGTCGTGGATATCACGATTGGCCAAGATAAGAAGCCTTCAAATTCGAAGCCCCATCCGTGCATGACACGTTTGGGCCGACTAAGCCTCCGAATTCAGAGCGTTCTTCATGGATATCACAATTGGCCAAGAAGCCTCCGAATTCGGAGCCCTATCCGTGCATGACACGTTTGGGCCGAATGAGCCTTTGGATTCGGAGCACCCTTCATGGATTTCACGATTGGCCAAGATAAGAAGCCTCCGAATTCGGAACCCTATTCGTGCATGCCACGTTTGGGCTAAATATGCCTCCAGATTCGGAGCACCCTTCGTGGATATCACGATTGGCTAAGATAAGAAGCCTCTGAATTCGGAGCCCCATCCGTGCATGCCACGTTTGGGCTGAATAAGCCTCCGAATTCGGAGCGCCCTGCGTAGATATCATGTTTGGCCAAGAAGCCTCCGAATTTGGAGCCCCATCCGTGCCTGGCACATTTTGGCCAATTGAGCCCCCGGATTCGGAGCGTCCTTCGTGGAAAGCGCGGTTGGCGTGAAAGGGCATCCGAATTTGGAGTCCTCTTCATGGATATTGTGATTAACACGCTTAAACACAATTGATATACAATGGGAGATGATTATTTCTGAATCTATAAACATAGACTGAAATAACATGCAAACATTTAAAATAATATGTTTCATGAATTTAATCGAGAGTACATTGTTCGCTTCCAATTTATTTTAAAAAGGTATAATACATTCAGTTTTGTTCGGCATCACCCTCATCGTCGCTCTACTCGACTGGGAAAGCCGTGAAGGTAAAATGATGACCCTGATATAACGGGGACGCCGAGTCAACGCCTGCTGCCTGAAGAGCCTCTGCGACATGGAGAGCCTTGACCCATCCATGCTTGAATCCACGATTCTCGCATCGACAAACCTCATCGGCAAGATTTTCCTTCATTTTTGCAATCCCAACTTTTCGGCCCTCATGGAAGCCTTGTTCATAAGCACTGGTCTTTGCAGCCTCTATTGCAAACATGTTTGTCGTATCACGATTGGCAATCGCGTGACTTATGAGCTGTTGGGTCACCATTTCCTCCACAATCGGGTTAGCTCGGCTGGCTAACTGAGTCTCGGCGGTTTTGATTTTTCTTAACTCCCGCTCGACTTTCTCTGTACGAGCTTCTAAATTACAAATGCGTTCAGCTTTCTATTCGATCTCCTACCACGCGGCGCGAAGGCGCATGCCGATCTCATAGAAGGTGTATAGTTCTTTCACCGCTCCGTGAACGCCCTCTCGAAACACTTCAAAATCTGGTCGACCAATCATCGACTGCTGGACTTCTGGAGGAAAAATCTGTCGTGCAAATTCGACAGCCACATTTGGATCTCGGATGATCAAATCTACTTCCGTCATCGGTTTGTTCCTGATAAAGACTGAAAAGCTCAACAGGCGCGGTGGCCCATTGGCCTCACTTCGCGGATGAGGAGAGCTCCCCCGCTGTCGCTTCTCCCTCCTAGGTGACCTACTTCGACGACGTGGAGAGTGATGCCTCTCCCGCTCCCCAAGCGTCCTACTTCCCGTTCGTAACGGTTCCCCACCTCGATTCATCGCTGCGTCTAGCTCAGCTAATGTCCTACCTTCTCATCTGCTGTTGAAGAATAGTCTACTTGGCATTCACACTTATCTAACCTACTTCGACAAACTGGTCTGAGTTGAGTTTGAACACACTAATAGGACCTACGCTCACGAAGCAACCACCATTTTATTACCTGCGGGTGCACCGCCTCCAAAGCGATCTCTTCAATGTTGCCCCAGCCAATTCATAAATGGCTGCTAATCGGTGGCCACATTCACTAATCCGCTGGGGCAAGGGCAGATTAACTAATCTATTCAGCCTAACATCAATCCTTTGTGCCGAAAAGATAGGCTGCCCCAACCAATCCATGAATGACCGATTATCGTTAGCCACATTCACTAATCTGCTAGGGCAAGGCAAATTAACTAATCTATTCGGCCTAACATCAATCCTTTGTGTGAAAAAGATAGGCTGCCCCAACCAATCCATGAATGGCCGATTATCGTTGGCCACATTCACTAATCCGCTGGGGCGAGGGCAGATTAACTAATCTATTCGGCCTAACATCAATCCTTTGTGCCGAAAAGATAGGTTACCCCAGCCAATCCATGAATGGCCGATAATCATGGGCCACGTTCACTAATCCGCTGGGGCCAGGACAGATAAACTAATCTATTCGGCCTAACATCAGTCCTTTGTGCCGAAAAAGATAGGTTGCCCCAGCCAATCCATGAATGGCAGATTATTGTTGGCCACATTCACTAATCCGCTGGGGCATAGACAGATTAACTAATCTATTCGGCCTAACATCAATCCTTTGTGCCGAAAAGATAGGCTGCCTCAGCCAATCCATGAATGGCCGATAACCATGGGCCACATTCACCAATCCCCTGGAGCAAGAGCAGATTAATTAATATATTCGACCCAACATCAATCCTTTCTGCCAAAAACATAGGCTGGAAGCTAAGCAGTTAATTTATCGCCGAATTAATTTAATAGTTTCGTTAAAACTTATTTCATGATTTTACATTTTACTTGGTTGTTAAAACGCACATTCAATAAGCTAAAAAGCAAAGGCAATTTAATAAGCTGAAAAGCAAAGGCAATTTTCATTCATAAATTGAATACAAACAGAAGTCAATTTATACATGAAAGCTACCCTAAAACTTCTAACCAAAATACAGTCAAAATCTAACAAAACCTACATACAGTCGGATACCAAAACAAAACGAAAATCACTAGGCCTAGGTTAGTTTTCAAGGTTAGACTCCAGCGGCTCAATGTCTACCTGCTCGTACGAAAGCAGTTGTTCCGATATCACGTTAGTGGCAGCTAAGGCTTTGATCCAGCCGTGTTTGAAGCCCCTATTTTCGAATTTAGGCACTTCTTCGACATAGTGTCCTTGCCGGCTTGGAAGGCCTTGGATGTCTCGGATTCGGCATCTTTCTTCACCTTCTTCAAATCTTCCAAGTCGGCCTCCAACTTGGATATCCTCTCGTTGGCCAAGTTGAGCGTCTCTTCGCTAGCGTTCGTTCTTCCTTCAACGACCAATCTCAATTGATCAAAGTTCTTGGCTTTGTCAGCTTCAGTATCAACCCTCGTTTTTTCTTCCGTCGCTCGGCGAGAGGCCTCTGCTACATTGTTCTTTTCAACTTCCACTTCGGCTGTCAGACGGCCGATCTGCTCGATTGCGTCATGTTGGCGATGACCAATCTCTGCTATCCTCCCCGCCGCCTACAAACGAATGAACCAATAAGATAGGTGATATACAAAATTCTTTAGTTTTTGATGCAGAACCAAGGATTAAGACACATACCAATATTGACGATTGAGCGGCTAGTGCTATGGACAACAGATTAGGCTCTGCCCGAAAGGTCGCCCTATCAACCGATAACGAAACTGAGGAGGCTAAGCTCAAGGCCACCGCAGCATCTTTCACGGCCGATGCATCAGAAGCAATCGGCATGTTCTTTACCCTGGATTGTATTGTAAACGGCACAACCAGGTCCGATTCTTCTATGCGTGGCCGTTTATCAACCAGGTTTTTTGAATAATCTTCGGTCTTGGCTAGACATTTTTCCCCTCGTTGCTCCGACACCTGGCCCTCTAGTTGGCCGACAAGAAGTTCAGTTTTGGCCGTATCAGCATGAGCCGTCTCCTCAACTGGAGCAGGTGGTGTAGACTCAGTCCTAACTTCAGGTGGAGGGGGTGGAGGCTGAGATCGTTCGGCTTCAGCTTTCTTGCGTGCAGCCATCCTCTCAGCATTTTTTCTCCTGGCCAACTAGGTAAGCGACTTACCAGCTATGTATCAGGATATGAGCCGGGTAGGTCCCCTAAGTTGGTGAAATTATTTTCGGAGGAGACGTCTGGTCGGCTCGAAGTTGGAGGGTTGAGGCTGGCTTCCTCGAAAGTCGAATTCAGTGCCGCGTCAAACTCTAGTCTTTCGAAACTGTCCGAGGGTTGATCCGACTGCTCAGCAACTTCGACTACTTGTTCAGCCGCTGGCTCCGAATCCTAAGCTTCAAGACCGATTTGCCTCAGATTCTTGAAGTTCGGAAAAATAAGTGTCGTAAGCTGCTACCCACCCCTCAGAATCGGAATGTTGTCCGCAGCCGAAAATGTGGAGTAGGTCGGCTCGTATCTTAAAAGTATGTGCGCCGCCCTGCCTTGCTTCTGAAGATTCGAACGGCCAAAGAATTGTAGGGCGATTTTAATTTCCGCAAGTACGGCGTCGTCGGCTGAAACCAAAACTTTCTTCAAATTGTTTCCTGCATAAACAAAACATTCAATATATAGAAGGAAAGCCAAATAAATATATAACAATAAAAAAAAAAGAGCTATACGGTCACTTGGTTCGCCTTTTCGCTTTGGCACGGGATCTAGGCGATCCTCACCCTCGCCAAATTCCTAGTTACCTCGGACAACGACCATGACATCGTTAACACGCTTGCTAGAGCTAGCAAGCATGGTCACTAAGTGATGATCGGTATCCTTGGCCCTGAGAAAATAACGTCCCAGCCGGCCAGTAAATTTGGGTAAGGCATAACAATGCCGAATTGTAGGTATACCAAGATTAATCCTAAGGCATCGGTTCAACTCTATAATCCCCATTATGATTCGGAAGAAATTTACATTGTGTTGGGAATGGATTAGACCCCAGTATCGAAGGACGGCCCTTAAAAATGGGTAAAGGGGAAAACAGACTCCGCCCTCAGCAATTGATAAGAGAGGAAAGATGATTTCACTTTTATCAGTCCTCTGCATATCAGTGGTGCTGTCTGCCACGAGTGACAGGACGTCGTCAAGGATGGAATAATGGCGTCGGAAACCAAAAATTCGTTCCGACAAAAGGAGTTATTTTAAGTGTTTTTCCATCCTAACCAATCTAAGGATTATGCGAAATCAAAAATGAACAAGGAAATGGGATTCGAAATAAAGGAGAAGAGAACTTACAAAAAGCAGAAGAGACAGTGAGAAACATGAGGAAGTTGCAGAGGTCGCGGAATGGAAGTATATCGAGAGGCAAACCAGAAGCTTAGAGTATTCAAAAAACTTACGCTTGAAGGGACAATATAGTTTCAAATCGCATTAAATGAAGGAAGCGTACGAAGAGGTGGGAAAATGTAATGATGCCTGAGAAGCGTGTTCTAACATGCGTTGGAATGAGGTTAACCGCCTTTCCTTCTTTGACTTTTCAAGTTCAAAACCAAACATGCCGACTAACTGGCGTTAATAGGATGCTTGGGGGCAATTGTGGGAGCCGGATATTATGGGGGTAATAAAGCCGAATAAAGGTATGAGGACAGTCACAGACGGGATTTGTACTCGGCTTTATCTTGGATGAAGCCAAAGCCAAATATATTAATCGGCCGAGGAACAAGACAAACTGAGGCCGAATACATAAACTTGCAATGGACTAAGGGTGGGCCCAATCCTGAGGCCCAAAAGAAAAATATAAATAGAGGATCATCATCCAAAGAAAGGTATGCGAGAACTAGTGAGATTAACTTAAGATATAAGCAACCAAGAGAGTATACACTGACTGGTCCGTCGGAGTTCTAATTCCAACACCCCCGACCAGAGTGTTCATTCTTTTTCAGGTGACTAGCTGAGGATCGCGAGCGTCTTACTGGATCCAACGAGTATATCCAAACCACTTCTCCACAATTACAAATAAAAAATTAAACAAACTCTAGGTGAAAAAAAAAAAACAGAACAACTTTTCTGAAACAAATATTTGTATAAGTGCTAGATTAGTTTGAATACCCAACTCACAATAACTTCCTCACTAAATTCAATTACAACAAAGTAATGCTAAGTATAACTCTATAACTCCATAGAACACTAATAGTGGGTAGTTAATGGTGGACAAATCTTGGGTACTTATTAGTCTCATTTAAAGAATCAGTGCCTTCACAGAAAACCCTTTTCTTTGTTCCCTCGCCTCGCCTTGCCTTGCCTCCGTCACCTTTCCGTTCGTCCCCTCTCTCTCTCTCTCTCTCTCATCCAGTTCATCGCCTCTCAGTTCGTTTCTATCTCTGTCTTTGCAGATCATCTCTCCGTCTTCGTCAATCGTCCTTTCGCCTCTCTCTCTTTTTCTCTTTGTCCAGCTGCGCCTCTCATCTCTATTAGGGCTAAACAGAGATGAAGATGAAAGTGAAAAGAAAAGGCAAGGAAACTCAATTTTTGGAAGAAAAAAAAACACTAAACAAAATGACGTCGTTTTGGCAAGGGCAGCAGAGAGGTCCGTAGGGAAGTGCGGCCGAGAATCTGGACTCTGCTATTGGTGGCATTTTGTCATAGATTTATGATTGATTTGGCAAAATATTTTGCAATTTCAAGTTTAGGATTTGGGTTAATTTTGTTGGTTTTTTTATGTTTTAGTTATTTTACTCTCGATCATGCTACGTAGCTCGAATGTCGCGGCTCGAAACGCTGCTCGACACCAAAACGACGTCGTTTTGGTGTCGATTTTGTTTTTTTTTTTTTCCCCTGGTTTTGCAGAACGAAGAAGAAGAAGAAGGGAGAAGAAGAGGAGGAGGAGGAGGAGGAGGAGGAGTTTTTCCCTGGTTTTGCAGAACGAAGAAGAAGAAGAAGAAGAAGAAGAAGGGAGAAGAAGAGAAGGGAGGAGGAGGAGGAGGAGGGAGGGGAGGGGGCCATAAAAACCGGTTTGAGGAGGAGGGGAGGCTAGGCTGCGACGGAGGCGGGGCTGCGACGGAGGAGGAAGCAGAGGCGGCGGCGGGAGCTGCGACGACGGCGGGACGGGGCGGGGAGCTGCGACGCCGACCTTCTTTCTCTCCCTTCCTTCTCTTTCTCCTCTCCTTCTCTTTCTCTCCCTCTCCCTCTCCCTCTCCCTCTCTTCCTCTCGAGCCATTTCGAGCCTAGTAGCTTCGAGCTACCAGGCAGTTTCCATTTTACTCTAGGATTAAAAAGTTTTGTTTAAGATAGATTTTTTGGCTTTTTTTAAACTTTTTATAAGTTGTATGTGATATTTTGAGATGATTTGAGAAAGTAGTTAAAAGCTGATTTTTTGACTTTTTAAATTTTTTTTTTTTCCTTTTGTGTGTAAAAAATGTGAGAGGTGATGTGACATAAAATGGGTTAAAAACTAAAAACTAGCTTTTTTTTGGCTTTCCAAATGGCCTTATTGTCCTATTTGGCTAAAATTGCCAATTTTATCATATATGACTATTTTAGCCCAAACTAATATCCCAAACATAGTCATTACCATAAAAAAATTGATTACTAAATGCTAAAAAAATTATTTTTTGTTATTGGGAAATTCAAGTGGGGTTCAGATTTTTTTTTAAATTTTTTTTTGAATTAACTTTAAACTTTTTAAATCTTTCTAAACTGGATGAAGAACTGAAAACGAAAAAAAATCATTAAAAAAAAATCAGAAAATGACTTTTTTAACCCTTGCCAAAATGGTGAATTTTTTTAAAAAAATAAAATTTCTCCACCTAAATCAGTTGAAACCAAACAAGTAAATATATATTCCAAAAAAAAAAAAAAAACAATAGTAAGTACTTGAGGATTAAATTTTGGGTTGAGGAGTATGGCCAGTGGGTTGGGCCATAAGCCCTAATTGATGGCTTTTTCAAAACCCGACTGAAAACTTGGCACATAGGCCCATCCAAAGCCCATATATACACTAAATAATAGATACTATTTTTTCTATCACTTTGTTATTATTATTATTTTTTTATATGTATGCATTTTTAGTAAAACACGAGATTGAGACTGAAAAGCCGAGTGAGTCCTAGTAGCATGCCAACTATAAAATTAGTAACTATTTTCACAAGATTAAATACATATACAGTTTAATAAGATAATAAAAATAGATGTAATTTCGTACTCTGATAAAATAAATTTTATTATTTATTTATTTATTTTTATGGTTCAATATGCAATTCTCATTGTTTCGATAGACTTTAAAATTTTGTATTATAATTCTTCTTTTTTCTAATAAATGTTAAATTTTAAAAAAAAGCCCTAATTAAAATCTTAATTAAAACCGATTGAAGGCCGTTTTTTAAAGTCCATAAACTCATAGGTAAGATATGGAGTTTAGAAATGTAAATGGGTCAATCCGTTGACAAATCAAAATCCATTAATTTGGGTCTGGGCCTAAATCTTAAAAAACTTAAGGCCAGAATAATTCCCAAACAAATTATTTTCACTCCACAATCGAAGGGTTACAAATAATCCTTCAAATCTCATTATCTTTTTATAGACTTTGATATATAATCATATTCAATAATTTGATAGTAGTTGTTAATGTAAATTGTGTAAATGTAAATTACCACTACCACCCACTCCACCTACCATCTCCACTACCACCCACTCTACCTACCACTTCCACTACACTACACCTACTACCACATTTTCTTCTATATATAGGAGTTGTAATACATAACAACACAATCAATCATAATACATACAATTTATTCTCTTTCTATCAAATTATCTTACATGGTATCAGAACTAGGGTAAGAACCTAGTATTTTCGTTCCACCGGCGGGCGGCAATCTCGCCTTGGCCGCCCGCCGGACAAACCCAAATTTCCCTAATTTCTTCTTCAATGGCAGAACACACCCAGCACACCCAACACAGACCACACACACACAGATACACATGGACAACACATTAGACACACACCAAACATGCAACACACCTCTCTCGCTCTCTCTCTCTCTCTGAAGTTATTAGCCTTTATTTCACCTGCAATTCCATGGAGAAAGCTCTGAAAACACCTCCCAAAACACCAATTCAATCAGAAAACACTCATTCTGACTCAAAATGTACACCTCCTCAGACTCATCGAACTGATCAAAACTCCCAAAACTCTGGCAATGGGATCGGCACTACGCCCAATCGCCTCACGGTCCCCAAGGCATTCAAATACCCTGAAAGGTACACAAGCCAATCCCCATGGCATTCAAATTGGTTCTACTATTTTACTTTAATTTTTCTGGATACGTCTTAATTTTTCTGGGTGTTTTGTATTTGGGTCTATTTTGACATGACGTGCAATTTTAAAAATTTTGTATAGTTATTTTGAGTCTTAGGGTTGTTGAGAGATACAAGCCGATTTATTGTAATCTCTACACTCATAGTGAAATTTTTTCTTCTGTTCTTTGCTAGTATTTTATAGCCTGTATCTTTGTGCTCGGATGTTTATTCTGTTTTAATTTCTCTCATCTTTTCAGGTACACAAGCCCAACTGATCTTATGATGTCTCCAGTCTCGAAAGGCCTTCTTGCGCGAACCAGAAAACCCGGCACGCTCTTACCTCCAACTAAAAATCAACCCCCCAAGGTATGATGGAACTGCTTCGCCATCAAAGTTTAGTTTGAATGTCTGGGAGATGACAGCATAGGATGCTAAGTTAGGCACCGAAAGCAGGAAACACTACATATTATATAATATAAATGACAACTAGCTATGCTTTACTTTACAGCTTTTCTATACACTAATAACACTAACAGTTATGGCACAAGGAAGAGTAGAATTTGCAATGAAGGTTGCTTAGTTGGTACCTTGGCGTGTTTGTTGTTCTGGTTGCAGTGCAGTAGTAACTTCAAACTTTGGTCATTGATGAATTATTTTGGACCGTTGATTTCAATTAAAGCTATTTATGGTTATATAATGTGATGATCATGTAGTCAATCCCATTTGATGGAACTTAAAGCTAAGCTTGGTTTGGTTTGGTTATTATATGATGATCATTTAGATTACGTCAAAGCCCTTTGTAATGATCTGTCCCTGGAAATCACGTTTAATTGAATAACTCTCCCATTTTTCTTTTCTTCTGAATTTTCTGAATTATTCAAGATCATTATAAAAACCATATTTTGAAGTGTGTCAATACAAAATTTATATCTAATATAAAAATTTTCTTAAATAATTTCCAAATTTTTAGTGATATTTTCCCAATTGTCAGTGTGCTGGCAAATTTAAATTGGGATTCAAAGAAAGCTTTAAACCAAAATGTCAAAACAAACATAAGATGATTGGGTCCACGGATAAATAATCATAATCCCATGCTTTAATCCTTCCAATCAAACATGCACACAATTTATTCTCTTTCTATCAAATTATCTTACAGTAGTATAATATATATATATATATATATATGACACAATATTGTTTGTCCCTTATTATTTCTGATTCTATCCTCCAAACAAAAACCTTGATATTACATTAAATATTTTGTCATTTCCTTGGTGCAACCATTATTTATTATTTTGTTTTTTTATTTAATACCACCTAACAGTTCTTCATGATTTTTCATCCCCTTACCCGTTCGACCTTACCTTCATTCCAATTATTTTTGTTAAATACATTTGTATGCATAATAAGAAAAAATACAGTAAAATTAGGTCTCGTTTGGAAACATACTATTTTAATAATTTTTTGATTTTTTTGTTAAAATATGAGGTAAAAAATTAGTATGTTTGAAACGACTTTTTGATTTTTTACTAAAAGATGTACAAAAACTAGAGATAAAAGAGAATTTTTGAATTTTTGATATAAGCTGTAGGTTTTTTGATTTTTTTAATAATTTTTTAATTTTTAAGTTAAAACTATAATATGCCAAACGAGGCCTAAGGCTAAAAAAAAAAAAATATAGTGGGCTAGACAAAGATAAGGGCCTAGCTAATAAATTTGGAAGCCCAACCAATTAGATTGTGAGTTAGAGAAGATCCTCAGACTGTGTGGTTTGGGAAATGCGTTAATTTTTTAGTTTTTTGATTTTTTTAATTATTTTAATTTGGGGTTAAAAAGTTTGGTTTGAAAAAGGATTTAGGCTTTTTTGGCTTTTTTACGGGTTGGATATGATGTTTTATCTATTGGGTTAAAAAGCTTATTTTATTTTTTGTGACTATTTTAGCCAAAAGAAGCCTCAAAACTAGCTTTACTGGAAGAAGATAAATAAAAATTATGAATAGCAACAAGCTGTGCAGTGCAAAGGTTGGCTAGACTGTATGACTTTGGGGTGTTTTGGAACTTGGTTTTTAGGCACTTTTTTAGGTTTGTAGCAAAAGTTAAAAGTTGTCTTTTTTTTTTTTTGTATTTTTTTTCATTTGGAAAGTTGGTTTTTAGTTATTGGTGAAATTACAATTCTACTTTTCATGAGTCAAAATGTGCTATATGGGTGAAGTTATAAATATTTTAAATTGAATGGGGATAGTTTGGTCATTTATTGTGATTTGATATCATAAACAAATATCAATAAAAAAAGTCAAAAGTAACTTTTTACCAACCTCCCAAAACATTTATCTAAAAAAGCCAAAAAGTCACTTTGTTGGTTGATTATATACCTTAATTTAAAAATTAAAAAATTATTATAAGTTATCATATCATTTTATTTTTTTATATATTTTTTTATAAAAAATTAAAAAATTATTAAAATATTTTTTTTTTCAAACGAGACCTAACTAAATTATTTTCAATAAAATTTTTTATAATAGAGACACTCAAGTAATGACATGCGAATCTTTAATATTATTCTTCTTTTCATCATTTTAGTTAGAGCATCTCCAACCCTGAATTTCTTTTTTCATCAAATCTGATGAAAACAAGGATGCTTTTCTCAATTTGATACCACTGGCTCCAACGCTTTACTTTTTATCAAATCTGCTCCGGGGACAACCGGTTGGTCGATCGGTAAGAGAATTTTTTTTTTTTGGAACTGTTTGAACCAATTTTTTCGAACTGTTTGAACCATTTAGTGGACGGTCGACCGGCTGACCGGTTGGTCTCCCCAGAAAAATATATATATATATATATATTTAACTGTTTTAACTTTTTTTAGAACTGTTTGAACCTTTTAGTGGTCGACCGATTGGTCAACCGGCTGGTTGACCGATTGGTCTCCCCAACGGTCATGCACAGTATTGTGGTGAAATGCGGAGCCTGTACTCATTTTGGTAAAACGTTTGGTGAAATCTCGATTTGATATCAATTTGGTGAAACCATTGGAATATGAAAAAATACTTTTTTCACTAAATTTTAAATTTAATGCCAAATTTAATTCAGGATTGGAGATGGTCTAAGACCATCTCCAACGCTTCACCAAAGTTGATATCAAATTTAATTTTTGATGAAAAAGCTACTGTTCACTGCTCCAACGGTTGCACCAAACCGATATCAGATTGAGATTTCATCAACCAATTCATCAAACTAACGACAAGATACTGATTTCACCAAAATACTGTTGGTAACCGTTGGAGGGAGACCAACCGATCAACCAGCCGGTTGTCCGGCCGGTTGACCAACCGGTCGACCACCAAAAGGGTCAAATAGTTCCAAGAAAAGGTTCAAACAGTGATTCAAAAAAAAAAAAAAAAAAATTTGCCTTACTGGTCGACCAACCGGTCGATCACTAAAAGGTTCAAAAAGTTCAAAATTTTTTTTTTTTTTCGCTTAACCGGTCGACCGGTCGACCAACCGGTTGTTCCGGTGCAAATTTGATAAAAGTTCACCGTTGGAGCGAGTGATATCAAATTTGATAAAATAAATCATTTTTAACTCAAATTTGATAAAAAAAGAACGACAATGCTACGTAGCTCAAATTTTGTGGCTCAAAAGTGGCTCAAATGGCCAAAACGACGTCGTTTTGAGTACAGAACAACATAAAAATGGCCAAAACGACGTCGTTTTGGCCATTTGAGTCACTTTTGAGCCACAAAATTTGAACTACGAGTCGTTTTGGCCATTTGAGTCACTTTTGAGCCACAAAATTTGAACTACGAGACATTTTCCAAAAAAGAAATGCATCGTTGGAGTTAGTACTCATATCTCGTCATTTCTCTAATTATGATGCAAGACAAGTACAGAGATTAGTACTACAAACTAGCCTCGCCCCAGCCCGGCCATTGCCATCTCTACCCAGCATAGGAGAATCTCATTCTCCATTCACGCTATTCTATGTAATTTTTTGTGTAAAGACTCGAGTGAGTATCTTTCTCTCAAATTTTATTATTTTCTTTAATAATTCAACAAGTTTTCCTCACCAACCAAACAACCAACCGTCCAAAAACGAGGTGAAGAAAAAGTGGATGACTCAGGAAGATATTCCCATCGTTTTCTGAAAGAGACGCAATCCCACAAAGAACAGAGCATCCAATCAAAGTGAACCCAAATGGGTCACCCTTTCTTTTCCTTTCTGTTAACCGTTAACTCTTTCTCCTTCCCAACCACTCTCTCTCTCTCTCTCTCCAACCCACTTTATATATATCTTTGTACTCTTTTGGGGAATACTTTGCTCGTCAGACTCGAAATCGAGTACCATAAAGAACAGAAAAAGAAGCAAAGGTGCCGTCTTTATCTCTCAATCTAATCATCCACCGCCCCTTTTTCGTTTCTTTATGAACATTGGGTTTGTTCCTATTATTTGTTAAGTTGTTCTGAGACTGATTTGGATCTGTAATTTTGAAATTCTATGCTTGATCACTTGTGGGTTTTTGTGGGTTTTGTAAATGATCTCTGATTTTCATTTATGTTATTGTTGTTGTAGCTGGAGTGGACTAAAGGAGGTAAAGTGAACAGAGCAAGGTGGAGGTGGCTGCGTTCTATAAAACAGATGCCCCTCGACATCCTTAACTTCTCTGATGGCTTGCCCCGCATTTTATTGTCGGAACCCGGTGGTTCTTCTGCCGAGGTAGTATTTGATTCACAAGAATGAAAGTAGATTGGAATGACATGTCATTTTTTAATCTCCTTACAAAAGGAATGATGATTCTATTTATAATATATTTGTCATAATTTTTTAGCCAAACATTGTTATGGTTCCGTCCCAATTAATTTTAATGAATCAAATATAGCATGAGTGTCATTTTTTTTTTTTTTTGGTAGTAAGTTATAATAATTGGAAGTGACTAAGTTTACCTAGATTTTTGTTCATCTCGAGGATAATTTGTTCCCACCTATGGATTAGTGACATTTTTCACAAGTTTATGAACAAAAGCTCTTATTTTCATATTTCCATTCTTTACCCTAGTTTTGAATCTATTTCGTTGAAGAAAATTTGCTTCTTGAAATTTTGAATGTTGATAAATTATATACCCTCTGGTTCAATATTAATTTAACAAGGGGAATAATTGTTGAGTCTTCTACAAATTGTGAGGAAAGTTTGTTTTTCTTTTTGTTTTGTTTTTTGATGTTTGATTATTATAGCTTCTTGCATGTTTATATATGTTTTATGGAAAACCAACTCAATAAACAAGTGGATCATTATTTGTTTTGAAGATATACCTCTAGGCCATACTGGAGCCATTAAATGCTAAAAGCACAATAGTGTTTTTGTAATGGTATAAATCAAGAAAAGTCTGTGTGAATGTCTCATGGAGAGGTTGAATTGTTTGATTTCATTTCACTTTAGAGCCATAGCATATCATCACGAATGGTAGCAAATTTAAAGCAGTGGCATTTCACGAAATCCTTAAATTGATCGACAATATCAATTGTAGAAGGTTGAATTTGTTCCTTATATCTGCTCAATCTATAACCTGAATGGGTGAGAATAATATCTTATTAGTAGAGATCAATACATGTTTTACGTGCTCAATAATCTGAATTGGCGACACAACCATATCTTATAGGTTCTTCTTCATGGTGGGCAAGTTGTATCTTGGAAGAATCAGCACGGAGAAGAGCTGCTTTTTATGAGCAGCAAGGTAAGCATTTAATGTGCAACATGCGACTATTTTGTTTTAGTTAAGTTTAATCGATTGACATTCCGCTAATATATGGGTGCTATTGATTGCTTTGATATGCTTGAACCTATGTCATTACCTCCACAAAATCCTTGACTAAGTTTATGAGATAGGCCTTTTTTTGGAAAGTATCCTCATATCGAAAGTACAGATCAGTTTGCTTAGTTAAACGATTATCAGCTTTCAACAGTTTCTCAAATGTGAGGAATGAGAATAAGCAGGCTTAACTGCAATCTTCAAATAAGCAAATTTATTTGTTTGTAGAACCTAGGCCTTTGATTGCCGCTTCTTAGAGCTAGAGGCTCTAGTCTTTGTATGTTGTAGCCCCTCTATTCTCTCTCTCTTTTTATATTATATATTATATATTCAAAAAAAAAATATATATATATTTTGTTTCATTAATGTTCACAACACTGTTCACAACCAACAACAAAAAAAATATTATATATTCAATTTCTACATCCATTGCATCTTTAACCTGATGAATTATCTGTTTGATTAATTTTCACAACAATGTCTTCTTCTGTTCCACTCAGCAGGCAATTTGGAACTGTTCTAAAGCAATAAGAGGAGGAATATCTATTTGCTTTCCGCAGGTTGGCTTTGAAAAATCTTTCTTAAATATTTGTTTTCATTTACGTCACACATAAGTTGAAGGTATATTTACTTTCTTTTTTGTTTTTTTATTTTTTGTTAAATTCTTCGCAGTTTGGCAATTTGGGGTCACTATTCCATCGATCTCCAAGGAACAGATTATGGTCAATAGATAACTCTCCTTTGCACCCATCTCCAACTAGCAACCAATCATCCGTAGATCTCATCTTCAAGCCCACAAAAGAAGAGATGAAAATGTGGCCACATAGGTATGCTCAGCTTGGTGTTTGGAGTAAAGACAATGGCAAGTATGTCGAAGGGTGAAAAAACTTGTGGAGACCTCAGACTGAGACCATTTATTGATATGGTTTTATGCAGCTTTGAAATGCGACTTCATATTTCTTTGGGCTCAGGCAAGCTAACTTTGATCCCCCGCTTGAGGAATATTGATAACAAGTCATTCTCATTCACGTTTTCTATCTGCAACTACTTATCAGTATCGGACATCAGGTTTGCTAAGCGACCCTTGGTTGATTGATATTTGCATTGGGAATGCTGGTGATGGAAACTGTTTGCATTGATGTTTTTGGATTCGTCTAGCCTAAATATGGTTTTTTGTTTTCAAAATTATTGTTACCATTTACATGAAGGATAATCTCTTTTAAGACCTGTTTGAAAGATATTTGCATTTTTCCAAGGATTCCATGATACAGTTTGATTTGCAGTGAAGTACGTGTTGAAGGCTTGGAGACACTCGATTACCTTGATAATTTGTTGAATAGAAAGAGATTAACAGAGCAAGCAGATGCAATTACCTTTGACGGGGAGGTCTCTTCCTCTCCCTTTCCCTCTCTTTCCGTGTTGTGAATAAGAATACCAAGAACAACCTCCATTCGCCCTTTTTTTCTTTTTTTCATTTTGCTTGAACATTTCAATTCTTACTCCTGAATATACAATACTGTATGTTAATAGGTTGACAGGGTTTATTTGAGTACTCCAACAAACATTGCTGCCATAGACCACGAGAAGAAGAGAACGTTTGTACTGTACAAGGAAGGCCTGCCAGATGCAGGTCCGTTTTACGTTTCAAAATTTTTTGTAATTTGATGCTTTCGCTTTATTAAAGTACAATCACATTGTGTGCAGTTGTTTGGAATCCATGGGACAAAATGGCAAAGGCAATCCCAGATTTAGGGGACCAAGATTACAAGACTATGTTGTATCTTTGCTCGGCTGCAGTTGAAAGTCCGATTGTCCTGAAACCCATGGAAGAGTGGAATGGCCATCAAGAGCTCTCTGTCGTCTCTTCAAGTTATTGTAGTGGGCAGTTGGATCCTCGAAAGGTTCTTCATGAAATTAGCTTACCTCAGAAATAAACTAAAAAACAAAGCCTCCTTGCATTATTGGAAGCCTATTCTCTTGTTAATATTGATCTTTTACGCATCTTCTTCTTTATGTATTGTATTTATCATAGCCACTTGTTTTACTGATATGGGTTTGGTTGCTGGAGCGTTGAACTTTTGACATATTTTCATAAGTTGAGAACAATCTTTGCAACCTGTTTGATGGCGAGGAAGGTCAATATTTGAGTGTGAAACTCTTACTACTCACATGTAAAGTTTGTCAATGGCAGTGACAGACAAACGATTATAACATGTAAATCATATCCTTACCTAGAAAAAAGCATCTTAATGTTCATTTTTTTTTACTATGTGGATTATAGCTTCTCTCCTATCAGAAATAGACCTCGTGTGAAGATCATATCGCACTTACATTCTAGTCATTCATTATGTTCTCCAGAAAGAAAAAAATGTGTTTTCCGGGTTCTTGCGCTTGTGTCTCTGCTAGAGCACTAGGTTTGATACCATTTGGCATTTCAGTACCTTTTTTTTTTTTTTTTTTTTTTTTTTTTTTTTTTTTTTTTTTTTTTTGGCATTGTTATGAAACAATAGTTTGAGAAAGAGAGAAGAGAGAGCAAGTGAATAACTCTATATTTCTGTGTGTTTTTACAAGAAGATGAACACTCTCTTTATAGAGAGGAGATGACAGCATAGGATGCTAAGTTAGGCACCGAAAGCAGAAAACATTACATATTATATAATATAAATGACAAATAGCTATGCTTTACTTTATAGCTTTTCTGTACACTAATAACACTAACAGCCCCCCTCAAATTCAAGGAGGATAGACATAAACCAACTTGAGTTTAGAAAGAGTAATAAAACAGGAAAATAAACTAATACATAAAATAAAATAGGATAAGAAACACTCTATGGTCGTGTCAGACCGTTGGTGAAAACATTGTATGGTCGTGTCGGACCGTTGTAGCAGCTAATCGGAATCAATGTCGAGACAGTTTACGGGGTCATGTCGGACCGTTGTAGAAGCTAATCGGAATCAATTTCGGAACAGTTTATTGGGTCAAGCCGGATCGTTGTAGAAGCTAACCAGAATCAATGTCGGGACAGTTTATGGGGTCATGCCGGACCATTGTAGAAGCTAACCGGAATCAATGTCGGGACAGTTTATGGGGTCATGCCAGACCGATGTAGAAGAATTTGGTGGTGCACCAAGGGGGCGACTTAGGGAGTGCGCCATGGGGTGGCTTGAGTGGTTCCTATGGTGTATAACCATGCTTACCAGCTTGAGTGGTTCGCATGGTGTGTAACCATGCTTACCATGATATATGCGTAATACCCCCCCTCAAACTCAAATAGGTTTAAAATTGAAACCTATTAGAGGTTGAAACAAAGGGATTGATAAAGTGGAGCAAAATGACTCAACACAAAATGGAGATGTTAAAAATAAATAAATAAATAAATAAATAATTGGTAGGGCTGAGCTGTCACGGGATGCCCAAGACCGAGGCAAGAAGAAGAGAACAGCGGAAGAGACACAAAAGTAAGGCCGGTGTTTGTGGTGGTATGGGTTAGTGGTTGTTGTTATTTTTATTTTTTTTTTTTGTGTGGTTGTTTTGGTTTTTGTGTAGAATGAAATAAAATAAAGATATGAAAAATCAGAGGTGGTTTCTGAGGCCTGGTGTGGTAGGATAATATATAAACATATATATATAAAATAAAAGAAAGTAAAAATCAGAGGAGGCTGGGTGTGTTGGGAGAATGGAAAAAAAAAAAAAAGAGTGGTTTTGTGTTTAAATAAAAGAAGAGTGGATGGACAATATTAAAATAAAAAGAAAGGAAAAGAGGGAGACAAAAGTTGGCAGATGGTATATCATGGAATGGTGTATCACAGAATGTTTAAAAAAAAATAAAAATAAAAGAAGGTTGGGTGGAGCCAGTTGGCCCATTAGGTTGATGAAGCTTTAGGACCTTTATGTGCTCGAGTTCTTCAAAGCCATTATGCGAGATAGAGAGAATAAAAAATAAATAAATAAATAAATAAATAAAGGAAAAAGTAGATCGGCTTGGAGGAGATTGCTCCAACCCCTGCTCCTGCACCAGCACTGGAGATTGAAGTGGTGGTAGAGATGTCGGAGACACAGTTGGTGAGATCGGATGGTGAGAGAGAGAGTGGGTTTAAAGAGAGAGAAAATCTGTTTGAGAAAATCTGTCTTAGCTCTCCTCTTCGTCTGTTCATTAGCCACTGTTTGGAAGGATGATGGTATGGTTATGAATCTGTCGGAACAGTGAAGATACAGCTGACCCTTGAATTCGGTAGAGGACTAGAACTTCTCTGTGATTCAATTGGATCAAGGAAAGACTGGAAGATGCGGATGTTACTGTTACACGCAGCTGTTTGGTGCGTGAATTAGGCATTGGGAGATCAACCCAGTGGGGTAGCGTGACCAGCTGCAAGCTGTTTGGTGTGTCGCTATCACCCACGGTGGGCAGAGGTCCAGCTGCAAAGCTGTCTGCTGGGTGCAAAAGGAGCTATTGTTGGGAATGTTGATGTAAGGTGAAGAGTGAGGCAATTGGTGAGTGGGTCTGTTTGTTGTATTGAGAAGACTCTTTGTTGCTTCATATGAATCCATGGTGAGGTCTGGAAAAGCTTGGTCTTCGTTGGCAGCCATTGTAAAGGCAGAGAAGAGCTTAATTATGGAAGAAGGTATGTGTAGAAAAACAAGCGGACTAGCTTGAGGTCCAGCGAGTGGCCAATGCGAGGTTGCTGCCCGCCGGTGAAGCGAAAAATACTAAGTTTTTAACCTAGCTCTGATATCATGAAACAATAGTTTGAGAAAGAGAGAAGAGAGAGCAAGTGAATAACTCTATATTTCTGTGTTTTTACAAGAAGATGAACACTCTCTTTATAGAGATGAGATGACAGCATAGGATGCTAAGTTAGGCACCGAAAGCAGGAAACACTACATATTATATAATATAAATGACAACTAGCTATGCTTTACTTTACAGCTTTTCTATACACTAATAACACTAACAGTTATGGCACAAGGAAGAGTAGAATTTGCAATGAAGGTTGCTTAGTTGGTACCTTGGCGTGTTTGTTGTTCTGGTTGCAGTGCAGTAGTAACTTCAAACTTTGGTCATTGATGAATTATTTTGGACCGTTGATTTCAATTAAAGCTATTTATGGTTATATAATGTGATGATCATGTAGTCAATCCCATTTGATGGAACTTAAAGCTAAGCTTGGTTTGGTTTGGTTATTATATGATGATCATTTAGATTACGTCAAAGCCCTTTGTAATGATCTGTCCCTGGAAATCACGTTTAATTGAATAACTCTCCCATTTTTCTTTTCTTCTGAATTTTCTGAATTATTCAAGATCATTATAAAAACCATATTTTGAAGTGTGTCAATACAAAATTTATATCTAATATAAAAATTTTCTTAAATAATTTCCAAATTTTTAGTGATATTTTCCCAATTGTCAGTGTGCTGGCAAATTTAAATTGGGATTCAAAGAAAGCTTAGATTTGGACCTTTTCTGTAACCAAACCGAATCAAAATTGGGCAAATTGCCAACAAGCCCTCTTTGAAAGAGATGTGGTCTATTTAGTCTCATAACCTTTTGTTTATACTAAAAAGTCATGTGTTTTTCTTCTTCACTGCCTTCGTTCTTCTCTCTTTCTCTTGTTGATTTCCGGTGACCGGCAACCACGTCTTACTTCTTCTTTTTCTTTTTCTTATATATAATCACCGGCAACTGACGAACATTATCGATTGAGGTTCACCTGTAATCATCGATCACTGACTCCTTACTTCACCCTCACTGACAGCAAAGGAGGTGAGTTTCCAGCGAAGAAGATGAGTAGATCTACTCAAATTTGATGTAGAGCTACATCAGATTCGGCTAGATCTAAGCCAAAAATAGTTGCTAGAGTACAATCTTCTCTTCATATCTATTTCTCTCTTTTGATCTCTCAATTTTTCTATTTTTACTCTGCTACACACTTCTATTTTCTTATTTTAATGGAGAAAATTTTCAAATTCTGAACGAGTTGTTTTCGAGTTTTAATTACAGGCAGTGAAATTATAAAATTTTATAGTTTCAATTTTTTTGATGTTGAAATGAATCATACTTTAAAATTGTAAGATTTTACAGTTTCATAATATTATTTAGAACTGTAAAATTTTGCAGTTTCATAAAATATTTTTCAGTTTGATTAATAAGGATAAATGCTTAATAGATTTTTGCTTTGAAACTATAACATTTTACAATTTCAAAGATTGTTTTTCAGTTTGATCAATATTGGAGATTATTTGCTTTAAAACCTATAAAAATTGAAAAATAACATTTTTTTTTCAATTATTGTTGTTTGTTGTTAATACTTTTTTTAAAAAATATTATTTATTTATTTTTAATTTTTTTTAGTCTATCAATATTTAGCACATTTTGCTATTTTTTTTACTCTAATTTCTCCATTTATTATTTTTTTGGGCAATATTCTGGATATTTTGATGAGTCTCCGACGATATTCTTAATATCCAGCGAACATTCTGGACATTTTGCCAACTTCTGGTGATGTTCAGAACACTCCGGCGATTTTTTGGTGATGTTGAACATTTCGACAAGTCTCTGATGTCTGTCTAACAGAAGTCTGACAGTAGGGTATGTAGCATCGTCTATAATTTTTTTTTAAAAAAAAGATTTTTTGGTAATAATTAAAATTATGTAAGACTAATTGGTGTAAGTATTTTGTTTTGGAACTAGATGGATTTTGATTTTTGTGTATGGGACTTATCAGTAAATTCTCCTTAAAAATTCCTGTTGTATACATTTGCAGTCGATCTTCATAGGTAACCTTATTGGGTTGGGCTTTAGAACCTGAGGGGCTTGTGGGTCAGCATGGATTTTATTTCGATGATTTAGACTATTTATTTTGCAGGGTCATGTATGCATGTCATTCATTAAAAAACTTTTAAGTTTTTCATTTTATCATATTCATCTCTAAAAAAATAGATATTTTTTTATTCAAAAATACACTTGATTATATTTTATAAAATAAATGATTTGGATCATTGCTCTTCAAGTTCTCTCCAATTTGAGAGAAAATCCAACTTGATTATTCAGTTAATTTTTTTATTTTTGGATGTGTTACATCTATCAATAGTTATGAACATTGACTCGTGAAGGTCAGCTCAAATGGCACGTTCTCTAAATTTAATAAAGGAGATTTTGGGTTTGGGTTTGACCCTTACTAAATATAAGAATTGCTAATTTTTTCTTGTTATATTATTTGTTTCTTCTTCATTATAAAACTTTTTGTTAGACTTAAATATTCCTATGTAAATCATTTTAATACTATAAATAATCTTTGATAAAATTAAATTAAATTAATCTTTTATGGCATTATGGTTGCATTTTAGGAATTTCAGTCCATAAATCTATTTAATTTATCGGAACATTTAAGTCTGCGACCCCTAAAATGCAAGCTTGATGCCATAAAAGAGTTAATTTAATTTAATTTTATAAGATATTATTTATAGTATTAAAATGATTAACATGAGAACATTTAAATCTAACAAAAAGTTTTAGAATGAAGAAGAAACAAATAATATAATGAAAAGTTTAATAATGAGAAAAAATTAGCAATTCTTATAAGGACAAGCACATAATTTGTTTGGGTCCATGAGGACAGGCGCATAAATGCAGGATAACGTTGTTTATTTGCACAAATTGTGGCATGTTTACACATTGTGCCCATCAACGTCTCTCTCTCTCTAGACCCTTGTTTCCACCGTGGCCGGAGCAGTGGAGAACTTCATTTTAGCACCCAAAAATCTGTAGATCTAACAAACCCTCCATCTCCAACTTCTCTGGGTTGGATTTCAAATTCTCTGGATCTAATCTTTTTAATGTCCATATAAGTGCAGAAGATATCGTCCTCGGATTTGATCTCGTTGAAACTCTTTGACAGTCTATCAAAAGGGTCAGAAACGAGATCTCGGTCGTTCGGTAGCCGGAAGTTCATCTCCGAGTGGGCCCACCGATAGTGAGCCAGCTTGAAGGAGGCGGGGGGGCTTCCATACAATTTTGTTGATGAGTTCTGAAGATTTTGGAACCCAAAATTAGGGTTTGAATTCAATAGATCTTGCATTTTGATGACCCGCTTTGTCTCTCTCTAGCTTGCTCTCTCTCTCTCTCTCTCTCTCTCTAAATGTATGTGAATTTTGGCTCTGTGTGTGTTCTTCGTTTTGAGTATCTTTTTTTTCACGCTGATCATCATCATCTATCCATCCAAATTATGATAAATAATTTGAACAGATAGATTCAATTTCTATAGATAAGCAAAAAATAGGTCTCGTTTTTAATAACTTTTTGACTAGAATATGATGTAAAAGAAACTAGTATGTTTGGGATGACTTTTTAGCTTTTTACGAAAAGATGTGCAAAAAGCAAAGAGAAAAAAGAATCTTTGACTTTTTGGTATAAATTGTTGCCTTTTTGATTTTTTTAGTAACTTTTTAACTTTTTAACTAAAAAAATCACTTGCCAAACGAGACCTAAGATAGATAGCCAAAAATACTAGGATATATAGATTCAATTTGGACAAATAAACAAAAATAATAGGACAGATACATTCAGTTCAGACAGATAAGAAGAAACTAGGACATATACATTAAAAGAATTTCAACATATAGATTAAAATTATTAAAATAATTTGGATAAATAGATGAAAAATATTAAAACAATTTTGACAGAAAAGCTTAAAAGTATGTTCAAAATTGAAGATTAAATTTATTTTCGTACAGATAGATTAATTTGGATAGATGTAAAAATAATTTGAATAGATAGGTAAAAAATTAAACAAATATATTAAAACTATTGTGAAAGATAGAGTAAAATAATTTAGATAGATAGGTTTAAAAAATTGAAGAGATAGATAAAATTTGTACAAATAGATGGTATTTATAGAATTAATTTTCTTAAACCCTTAGCATTTGAACTTTTCACCAATGTCTCCAATAGAACCACATTTATCCTTAATGACTTATGAGGGTGATAATATGAATTTATCAAGTATTTTTTATTTTATTTATTTATTTTTTTACATCTTATGCTTTCCATAAAAGTAGCGAAGGGTTAGCAAGTGCGATGTAATGATTTTAAGATAAGGGATTGATTATTAATTGAATTCGTTGTCAAGAATCATTTCATAGATTTTGAAATTGATGGGGGGCTTTAACAAGGACCCTATGTTCTATGGGACTCATATGGACCCTACAGTATTTCCACTCAGTAGTGATCATTCATTTGATTTATTACAATTGGCAATCACTATGCACTTTACTAGCAAGAGATAGATATAACTAAGTAGAGCTTTTTCAATAAATTCTCTTTTTAAGATTTTTATTCTATTTAATTTATATTCTTTTTAACTATTTCATTAGTCTCTCGTTTGTTTTTAGATGTAAAATGAAAGAGATTTATAGTGAGTAAATTAATAGTGAGGGGATTGTTAGTAAGATGATTAATAATGAGGAGATTAAGTAAAATTGTGTTTGTTTTGATGATAGTTATTAGTATAGTGCTTGTTAAATTTTTTTTATATAAAATAATATAAAAATACAAAAACATTAAACATTGATGTTCCAAAAAAAATGCCCAGTATGTAAAAAATAAAAAATAAAAAATAAAAAATTTCTAGAAAAAAATAAAACAAATAAAATAATGATTTTTACTTAACAAAAAATACAAAAAATTAAACATTAATTTTCAAAAAAAAAATGCCCAATATGTAAAAAATAAAAAAATAAATAAAAAATTTCCTGTCCTTGGGACTATTTTTCGAACACCATCTCTACCTCCTCCATCTCAATCCCCCTTCCAAAGCCTATCCTAATACCAAGAGATTAAGAGTCTCCTCTCCTCTCCATCTCTCAAAACAAACACCTCATATAATTAGGGGTGCAACTTGGGCGGGCTCAACCCGAGCCCAGCTCGAATTTTTTTAGGGTTTGGACAAAATATTTTCAAATTCGGTACGGGTTTGGGCAAAAATTCAGAAATTCGAATTAAATTTGGGCGGGCTTGAGCAAAGACGTCAAGCAACCCGAGCAACCCGAAGCCCGAATTATACATATATAGATATATAAAAATATTAAATATATATATAAATTATTAGCTATTACATGATATTAAAGTAATTTATATTATTAAACCATATTGAATATATATTATATATATAAATAACATATAATCTTACTTTTTTTCTTTTTACTTTCACTCATAAATTATAAGGACTACTATAGTGGCATCTATCTTACATTATATAAATTATTTGTTTTGATATTATTAATGATTTTCTATTTTTTTTTAAAAAAATTGTAAATAGAGTCAAATTTTAATAATTTAATAATGTAGCTGGGAAAAAAAAAAACTGAAATTCATTTACAATTTGGGCAATTCGGGCAACTTGAGCAATTCAGGTTTAACTCGAGTTGGGCTTGGACAGACAACCTCGGGTTACAATTCGGGTTTGGGCGGGCTTGGGCAGGTCTCAGCACAACTTGGGCTGGGCTTGGACAACCTCCTAACCCGACCGAACCCGCCCGAGTTGCACCCCTACATATAATGGGTCTCACCTCACTATCAATCCCAATCCTCTTCTTATAACCCCAAACAAACGGGGCCTTAGGTCTTATTTGAAGTAAGAAGAACAAAACACTCTCTATCTCTCTTGCTCTTATTATATTCTGAAATCAAAACCGATCATATTCCATCGTCGTTCCATATTTCACTCCCCAAATCATTCTTTTCCAAAATTGTCACTCTTGCAACAAAAACTCCTAAACCCTAACCCTAGGTTTCACATCGCTTCACCACCATTGCCCACAGTTGCCTGCGGCTGGTATTTCATTTCGATCCATCACTGTGAATGTTTACATTGATTTTTACCAGCTGTGGTTCGTTTGTGACTAGCCACAATGAGAAGCAAATGTAAGTACCCATCCTTCCATCCTTTCTTTTTCTTTCATTTGAATCTAAATAATTGATGCATTTACATTACCTAGTTATTATTGTTGTTTTTCGTTGTCATATGCTATTGTTGTCACGACCCGAACCCGAACCCGCTCTCGTGGGTTAAGGACATAACCGGCCAGTAATCATGAGATTACCTACGGCCTCAAACCAAACCAGACGTATTTTAACAGAGTTAACGGGGGCCAAACGAAAGCAATTTTAAAATTTTGTCCATAGAGCCGTGCTTATATGCACATCATAACATTCCATACATACATATGTTAATAACTCACAACAGAAAGTATAGTAACATAAAGTTCTATACAGACAGGATCATTCAAATCTAAGTCAACCAAAACAAAGCTATATACAGACGTACACCAAAGTCTTCGCCAACATGACAAAATAACATAGAATGACAGAAAGGCGAAAGCGTGTCTCGTGCGTGAGACGCAAGGGCTGACTCTTCAAAACCTTAGTTGTTCCATACAGACTTCATTGGGGCTGGGTTTGGACTTCTCCTGGCTCACCTACAAACACAAGAATGAGCGTGAGCGATAGCCTAGTGAATAATATCAAATAAAAGAGTTATACAAACGGTATGTAGAACAACATGCTCCAAACGGCCTTGGGCCCAATTCATATTTCTATTTAACATATATATATACACAATTTAAGTCAAGTGACTGTGGTTTCAAACATACTAGCCTTTGGCCCATTTATTTATGTCAAACTGGCCTCTGGCCCATTCATGCATGTCAAACTTTCATTTGTGTCAAAACGGCCTTTGGCCCAATCATGCATGTCAAACTGGCCTCTGGCCTATTCATTTATGTCAAACTATTATTCGTGTCAAACTGTTATTCTTGTCAAAACGGCATCTGGCCCATTCATTCATTCTTGTTAAAACGGCCTCTGGCCCATTCATTCACGTCAAAATGGCCTTCGGCCCATTCACTCACGTCAAAACGGCCTTCGGCCCATTCATTCACGTCAAAACGGCCTTCGGCCCATTCGTTTGGTATAGCAAACATTGTCCACCAATCGAATCAATGAACTTATAAAACTTACATAGAAGTAAGTAATTAGACAACAACATATTTCAGATATCTCTGTTAAGATATTACTCACAGTGATCGGTTGGTTGGTTTGCCCTGGAGCTCGACCCTACACATTCCATGAACACAAAAGGGTCACAAACAATTCAATTCGTTCTAAATTCCTCTTTAGGTTTCATTCTTATCTCAATTACAATGCTTAATGCATGCCTAAGAGTACTTAGAAGTGAAAAAGAACGAAAAACGGAACTCAGAATGCCTTTTCAAAACTTCAGAAAATAGGGTCCCCGCTCGAGCGTCAACATCCCCGCTCGAGTGGACCCAATAGGTCTGCAAAAGTTCTGGTTAGGTCAAATTTACGCTCGATCGTCCACTCTGGCGCTTGAGCGGAAGGCCTCTTTACATGGCTCCCCGTTCGAGCGTCAACTTCCCCCGCTCGAGCGGACACCATGTCTGCAGAAAATGCTGGGAGCCCGTTTTTCACGCTTGAGGGGCGGTTTCCCCGCTCGAGCGGGCACCAAATTTTTTGGGTTTTCCAGAATGTATTCTTGAGCTTCAACTTGATATTCAAAGGTTCAAAATACATGTTTTTGGCTCAATCTTCACATATACATATACTAACATGGTATAAACACCCAATTACAACATTTTGAAGCTTAATTTCACAATATAATTACATGCATGTCCTAATCAACACCAAACTCATTTTCAATCATAACAATTCCATGTATTTCAACTCATATTTCCATAAATTGTGCATGCATGTGGAATATAACTCCCATTTCAACTTACATGGTGCAAATGGTGATTACAAACATGAGCTTTAACCAAAATCCTACATGGATTACACACATTGTGCTCAATTCTGGAAATTCATAGCAATTTTCTACATGCATGCATCAATTGACTTCAAATTCATCAAATACTACACAATTCCTTCACTTATGGCACAATTCTTGCTCTTGATCATTAATCAATTTTAATTTTACAAAATTACAAACTAGAATCCATGAAATACTTACCTAAGAGCTTTAATTTTCACAATCTATAGCAAATTCTTGAGTAATCTTCAAGACTTCCAAGATTCAAGAGCAAAACTTAGATCATCTCCATTTTCTCTCTCTAATTTCGGGTCCCTCTCTCTCTAGAGAGTTAAATCAGTCAAAATGGACAAAAAAAGAGGAATTGAGTGTGTATAATGGCCCTTTTTAAAAGCTCCCTCAAATATATTCTTTTAATATAAAATAATTGGGCACCATACATTAATTTAATCCATTTAATCTGGTCCAAATCAATTTTCAATCAAATTTCACCATAGGCTTTAAAAATTACGCCAATCACAATGGTGCAGTCAATTTCGGTTTCTACAGCCGATAAGGCCTTCAATTTAATTTCCAAAGAGGATAATCAAACAGATATTTCTATGGTGAACAGATAGAAATTCAAAACCATATATATTCACATAATTGGCACACAAAATCATATCAGGCACATAATCAAATTCATAATAAGGACCCATTAGCATAATGCGAAACAGGGTTATCACAATTGTTTTGTAATAAACTCTCTATTTTTCTCCCTTCTGTGAATGTTGGTGTTGTTGATTGTTGATGGTGATCAAATAGTTAGAACTTCCAATTTCTGATGTTTTCTCTCCCATCTTTTAGTTCAATGTGAATTCCCATACATATGATGTAAATATTACCATTGTTGTTAAGTAATGACTGACGTCAACATTCATGTTACGTATCTAATTAATGCAAACATTTACATGATCTGTTATTATTATTGTTTTTTTTTGTCATATGCTATTGTTTTGTAATAAATTCCATATTCCCCCCCTTCTGCCAATATTGGACTTGTTGATCTTATTGATTGTTGATGATGATCAAATAATTAGAACCCCCAAATTTCTCATATTTTTTCCATCTTTTGGTTTAATGTAAATTCTAGTTATATTTGTTATTGAGTAACCCCTGATGTGAACATTCAGATCAAGTACCTAATTGATGTAAACATTTACATGACCTAGTTATTTTTTTATTTTTATTTTTTTTGTTATTATTTTGTAATAAGCTCCCTATTTTTCCTATTTGTTGGATTTGTTAGTCTTGTTAATTGTTGATAGTGGTCAAATAATCAGAACCTCATAATTTCTGATTATTTTCCTCCATCTTTTGGTCCAATGTGAATTTCTACACAGACGATGTAAATATTTACATCATCTGGTTATCATTGTTGTTGAGTAACAACCCATGTGAACATTCACACCATGTATCTAACTTTGTCTATTATTGTTTTATCATGTGCAATAATGTGTTTATGTGAACAATCATATTACCCATTATCTTTTTGGTCCAATGTGCATTTGGAAAGAAATAATTAGAACCCTCAATTATTGTCCCTCCCATCCATTTGGTTCAATGTGAATCAAATTATTATTTGTTGCTGTTAACATTCACATTGGACATATATTATGTGAATTTTCGCACCATGTACTTTACTTCTTGTTTATCCACGATTTGTAATGTCTTCATGTGAATATTTACATTGACCATTCACATCTACATTCACCATAATTATTTCACTATTCACATGACATATAGTTTGTACTTGTAACCATTTACCATTTGTAACCATTAATAGTAAATTTGTTTCCAATTGAACAAACAAATGTTACTTATAGATTTCATGGAAAAAAAAAAAGAAAAAAAGAGAACAGTTCCACAACAAAAACAAACTTGAACAAATAGCCAGCCCTCCAAAAGATGAACATGAAACACGTCAGCTGCCGATCTAACATCATTGGATTAGTAAAACTAATGACGAGCACCAAGTTTTCAAATCCTCAGCTGGATCGTTTGAAGGAAACGTCATTTTGACAGTTGTTTGATGTGTTGTGGATCGGTAAAGTTGACCTCTACAAATGCATAAAGTTTAATGATTTCGTCATATACCCATATCTTACATTGGCGAGAAAAAGATGAATATGAATCTCACATTCTTTACAATTTTGTAAACATTAGAATACATCGGACCAAAGAACCATAATTAATTATTTTGATTGTGCTTAATAAGATACAATGGTATATTTTCATAATATTTGCTACTACAAAGTCAATGATAATATTCATATTGGTTTATGTTGTTTTATAATTATGTACACATAACTATTGGCTTAATGTGACTAAATTAATTTATTTGATGTTTTATTCGTGATATTAATATTCACATCAATAATCTATATTCCAGAATTCATGTGAACATTCACATTCGTATGTTTTAGTATGAACATTCAAATCATGTTTGTATTCAAAATGAAAGTTGAGGCTTGTGGTTGTGTAATTTGATGCAATGTTAATGTGAACCTTAACATTACCTTTATCACAATGGTAATGAATACAGTGAAAACGTATTCACCATTCAATATTATATGAGTGTGTGAATAATATCCAGTGGTGCTACATACACCAATTAATGTACTAACTAATGTACCAATACTAGTTATGACATTATTATTGATCACACTCATTAATTATATTATAAATACCAAAAACTTCTTAAATTGTGCCATATCATCAATTAATACACTAGTTAGTACACTAATTAGTATATATAACATTATTCAATAATATTAATACCAATTGACAACATAATGACACAATTTCATTTAAAATTAATGTGAATATGTTGGCTTTTTTGGCTTTCGAAGGTTACTTTCGTAATTATGAGCGTGCCAGCAAGGATCAATCAGTCCTTACAGAATTGTAATTGCCAAACAATTATTCAGACGATTGTGTTATGGTTCTTTCGGCCTCAATAAAGAGGACTTTTACTGGCGGCTTACTGGTAATTTAACTTCATAAAATTTGAACATAAGAACAGTTAACTAAACTGAAGTATTTCATTAGTATGAAAAACTTACAATGATCTCAGTTCCGTAGAGAATTACAACGGCAATATACTCGACAACTACTCCTACAAATGAAGTGCAGCACAGAAACTTAAAATACAGGAATATAAAGGACAGGAAATAACACTGGAATATGTAAAGTGATTCTTTAGATTTTCTTCGTGCCTTCTCTGAGGTCCTTCCTGCTATTTATACTTTCCGAAGATAACCATCGAATCGTACTTCAAACCGTCGAACTGCTCCTCCGTAATTGCTGATCATGCTACCTTATAAGTGGCTCCACTACGCCTTCACTTGCAGTTAGGCTTCCCCCTTATATTCGAATTTGAATGTGAACAACCGTTGAAGCCACGTCACTGTACGTCTCTTTGTTGATCCGCTACTACTCAGATCTTATCACAACCAATATTAATTGCCACGTGTATGATCAGGATCGAAGACCTACCTGGTCTCCCCATACTACCCTCACTTTGTCACGTGTCGAATTGTCACTGGCTTAGTACAAAATGTATAGCCAACATTACCCCCCGCACTAATATACCCAAGACTTGGTGATATTAGTGGATCAGAGTCCCTTTTCCCACGTCTTAGAACGTGCATGGGTTTTGCATTTTCCCAGAAATGCAACTGTCTCACACCATCTGTATTAATACTCTCGTCTTGATCCTTTAAGTACTTTCACTGTCTTATTATTCGAACAGACTGATACATTTTATGGCCAAATTAACTCTTTCCTCCAATGATGAAACATACGAAGAGTCATATGTCAATGCCATTCCTCGTCGAAAGCATGCATTTATTAGCCACCTTTACCCACCTTTCTATATTCAGGTCATGGACGCCTTTGCAAATTACCGACCTTTGGATTACGAACACATTGCTCTTAATCCTTCGATTCAGAAAGCTACAAACATAGTTAGGATCATGCATGATTTCTAACTAGTTTTTTGTTTTGGCTCAGAGTACACTGTAAGTGTTTACGCTTTAGCATACTTGCATGAGTGTGA
>NW_021026295.1:266832-293428 GCF_004153795.1 Camellia sinensis | reverse complement strand
TTTCGTACTGTTCCCGCCTCTTTTTGCCGCCTTTTTCTCTCCCTTCTTTCACAAAACAACCTTTTTACTCTTCTGAATCATTTACCTGCATCTACCTTCTCTCTCTGTCTTCATCTTCTTTCTGTGCCTCTACTTCCATACTCAAGCTTGTGTTCTTGCTGCCACCGTTTCCGACTCCAGTCTCCTTTCTCTCTTTTCTGGTAAGAAAATCTAATCATCTTGCTCTCTATGTTTTCGTATTTTGCTTTCCATGCCTTGTATGTTTTTTGCAAACATCTTTCTCCATTTATCTGCTCTGCTTTTGTACTTTCTATGAAGAAACCAGTAGAACTTGTATGTGTATGAACTGTTATGTAGAAAAACAAGCCTTAGATCCAAAATCACATTGCAACCGAACTAGGATTCTGTTTGCCCCTAATACGTAGATTTCTGTAGTCAATAACCGAACTAGAACTCGTAGGAATGTCAGTAGTTTCTTCTGAACCACTCTAGCCAAGATAAGATTACCGAACAAGCTTGCATATACCGAACTAGGTACTTCGGTCTCCAACCGAGCTAAGACCTTGGGGCCAAGCCGGCTTTCTTAGTTCTGAAACCGAACTCAGAAAGCCGCCCCTAGGGCTCAGCCGGAGTAACTTTCATCACATCGCAACCGATTTAGGCCTTGGACTAAACCAGCTTTCTTAGATTTTTTGGACCGAACTTAGAAAGCTGCCCCTAGACGTTAAACCGGTCTAAACTGCTCGAAACCGAGCTAAGAAACCTTCTGATGAGCCGAGGTAGAACCAGCCCACTAAGCCGAAGTAGGATTTGTATATCTTGCTTATAATTTGTAGCGCGGTCCAACGATCTGCGCTTAACCCCTTTGTTTTCTACTTTGCAGACTTAGGTTGCCCAGGCACTCCTGCGTGTGCTCAACCGAGCTACTGAGCCTAGTTTTTGTACCGAAATAATTTATTCATAAATTATACAACAAATGGGTAAGTATAGATATTTAGTCGAAACCCCTGGTGGCATGGCCGAATTTAGGCAAGATTACCAGATTCCGGATGATGTCCATCTGACGTTGGCCGAAAAAGATGCTACCCCCTGGAACAATGAAGGCTTCGTGCCCTTTACCCTTCAAGTGCTACGAAACTCAATGGTAATAAATCAATTCAAAATGGTAATATCACTCTGATTTCAAACTTCACATATAAGAAACTGAAATTGTTTCTACACATTAAATTAGCAAAAGCATTTATAAATTTCAAATAGCAAATTTCAAAATTAAAGTCCAAAAAATGAATTATATATTTGAATGTAGCATAAGCAAAGAATCCACAAATATTTGCTAAACTTAAAGTCCAAATCGCAAATTTTAGATTTTTGGGTCTACTACCTTAGAATTCGTCGCCGTCGAGAGAAGATAATTAAACACACTCCGGATAAAGATCTTAATGATGACGATTTCTTTTGGGTCTCTGGGAACTTTGAGGATTTTCAGGCTCAAGTTCCTGGCCGACCTATAAATTGGAAAATGGGAGAGCCTGGTAATTTTACTTCGGTCTGCTGCTTTGTAAGTTATCTCGGTTGTTTAGTTTGTTAGCCGAACTAACACTTCTCTTTTTTGCAGATTTCGCCCATCTCCATTCCTTGTATAGCTATCCTAACCTCGGAGTCTTGCGAGCCGCATTTCGGGTTAAAGAAAGAGACTGGGCCAAGCTTCTAAATTTCGAACCGACCTACCGTTACAGCGGTCGACGGAAAGCAAAGGTAACCGATTTTCTTCTCGAGGAAGACCCAGAACCGGATCCAACTTTGCCCGAGATAAGACTCGTCCCGCTAACAGCTGAAGAAGAAATGGCAAAGAAAAGCAGAGTTAGGGCCCTCCTGACCGCAACAACCAGGGCCGAAGTAACACCAACTACTGAGGTTCAGCACGCAGTCGTGGCCCTTCCGTCACAACGGCCTTCTTCATCTCGCCCTTCAAAACGCGCCCGATCTACGTCAGCCGAACAGCAACTTGTTGATGAAGTCGAATCCGTCCCCCAAAGTCCTCATCCTGTCTCTCAACCAGAGCAAACTGACCGAGCTCGATCTCCGAAGTGGGCTCCGCCTTTGATCTTCAATGACCGAAACATCAAAGCCACTGATTCGGTCGTGGCTGAAAAAGACCACCAACTGGCCTTTAACCTGGCCAAAAGTGTGTGCCTCCCCAAGGACATGGAGCACCACTTTGAAGCAGCTGAACACCGAAATGAAATCAATTCGGTCTGCTTCCAAGTCCATGATCTTGGTAAGTAGCTCTGTCTGTTTTTTCCCGTCTAAATTTTTCCAACTTTTACTTCGGCTGATATGAGATTTTTGTTTTGCCAGGCCTTGCAAAAGAACAATGTCACTTATAGGAAAGTCCAAGAACTCCGCAAAACGACAAGGCAGGCCATGGCGGAAGCCGAAGCCGAAGCAAAGTCGGCTGAACTACAACAAGCCGAAAAGAGAATGGCCGAGCTGGAAGCGGAGAACGGCCGTCTTGCCGATCTAGTTAATTCAGCGGAAGCGGAGAAGTAGAAAGCTGCCATTGTTATGAAGGACAAGTATTTGCGGGAGTTGTTGAAGCTAGAGAAGAGAAAGGACGCCGAAATAAGCGAACTGAAAAAGAATAAGGAGGCGGTCGACAAGGGGGGGTACAAGCGAGGTTTCAAGGAGGCCGAGGAGGCCTACGTCAAGCAATGCGATGCCGCCAAGGAGCTTTTCTTCAAGTGCGGCTGGAGGGCGGCTGTGGAGAAGCTCGGTCATGATCAACAGACCGAGGTCTTCAACCCTCCAGAGTACTTTATACCGAAGTCCCTTGCGGGGTACGCGGATGCCATGCAGCAGCAATTCCTTGAAGGTTCAGATACTGACGAAGATTCTGCTTCTGGGGGTACTCCAGTTGAAAACGTGGATCAGACAGGTCGGCCGGAGTCCAGAGTGGAAGATCTGACTATTGAACAGCCGAATGAGACTGTGGCTCCGGTCGATGCCACCGTTGTGACTGAAGGAGTGCTGCCGCCAGAGACCGGTCTTCCAGTAGATGCCGATGCGGTTTTCGATGCTGAAGTTGATGAACTTTTCTCTTAGTTTTTTACTTTTTCTTCTTTGTAACCGAACTAAGCCCCCTTGTAATGACTTCTGTTTGAATAAAAATTTCACTTCTCTTATTCCGGTTATTGTGTGTATGCTTGCGTTTGTAATGTCTTCTATTACTCCCAGTGTTATTTCGGTTTTTGGTTGGTTAAACTATACTTACCAGCCAACCACTCCTTAGCCGACATAATTACTTCGGCTGAGGAGTATTAAGTGTTGGTTTAATCCAGCCAACCACACTTCAGCCTTACACTTACTTCGGCTGAAGAGAAACAAGAGTTGGTTTATTCCAGCCAACCACTCTTCAGCCATACGCTTATTTCGGCTAAGGAGTACAAAGTGTTGGTTTATTCCAGCCAACCACTCCTTAGTCATGCACTTACTTCGGCTAAGGAGTACAAAGTGTTGGTTTATTCCAGCCAACCACTCCTTAGTCATGCACTTACTTCGGCTAAGGAGTACAAAGTGTTGGTTTATTCCAGCCAACCACTCCTTAGTCATGCACTTACTTCGGCTAAGGAGTACAAAGTGTTGGTTTATTCCAGCCAACCACTCCTTAGTCATGCACTTACTTCGGCTAAGGAGTACAAAGTGTTGGTTTATTCCAGCCAACCACTCCTTAGTCATGCACTTACTTCGGCTAAGGAGTACAAAGTGTTGGTTTATTCCAGCCAACCACTCCTTAGTCATGCACTTACTTCGGCTAAGGAGTACAAAGTGTTGGTTTATTCCAGCCAACCACTCCTTAGTCATGCACTTACTTCGGCTAAGGAGTACAAAGTGTTGGTTTATTCCAGCCAACCACTCCTTAGTCATGCACTTACTTCGGCTAAGGAGTACAAAGTGTTGGTTTATTCCAGCCAACCACTCCTTAGTCATGCACTTACTTCGGCTAAGGAGTACAAAGTGTTGGTTTATTCCAGCCAACCACTCCTTAGTCATGCACTTACTTCGGCTAAGGAGTACAAAGTGTTGGTTTATTCCAGCCAACCACTCCTTAGTCATGCACTTACTTCGGCTAAGGAGTACAAAGTGTTGGTTTATTCCAGCCAACCACTCCTTAGTCATGCACTTACTTCGGCTAAGGAGTACAAAGTGTTGGTTTATTCCAGCCAACCACTCCTTAGTCATGCACTTACTTCGGCTAAGGAGTACAAAGTGTTGGTTTATTCCAGCCAACCACTCCTCAGCCATGCACTTACTTCGGCTAAGGAGTACAAAGTGTTGGTTTATTCCAGCCAACCACTCCTCAGCCATGCACTTACTTCGGCTAAGGAGTACAAAGTGTTGGTTTATTCCAGCCAACCACTCCTCAGCCATGCACTTACTTCGGCTAAGGAGTACAAAGTGTTGGTTTATTCCAGCCAACCACTCCTCAGCCATGCACTTACTTCGGCTAAGGAGTACAAAGTGTTGGTTTATTCCAGCCAACCACTCCTTAGTCATGCACTTACTTCGGCTAAGGAGTACAAAGTGTTGGTTTATTCCAGCCAACCACTCCTTAGTCATGCACTTACTTCGGCTAAGGAGTACAAAGTGTTGGTTTATTCCAGCCAACCACTCCTTAGTCATGCACTTACTTCGGCTAAGGAGTACAAAGTGTTGGTTTATTCCAGCCAACCACTCCTTAGTCATGCACTTACTTCGGCTAAGGAGTACAAAGTGTTGGTTTGGTCTCCCCATATTACCCTCACTTTGTCACGTGTCGAATTGTCACTGGCTTAGTACAAAATGTATAGCCAACAGAATATAATGACAATTAACATTATAATGCATGAGAATTACCAAAACATAATGACAGTCAATATAGAACCATTGTTTATTTTTTGTGTGTGTAATGAATATCAGCATTAAATATAAGGGTATAAGAGTCTAATAAAATAGTGTAAATCAAGAAAAAAAACCTTATGGAGTAAAAATATAAATACATAAAACTAAATTTCCTTCATGGACTTCTTGAATTAGAACACTCCTAAATAAAATTTATCAATAAAAATTCCAATTAAGTAGTTTAATATATTATTATGAAAAGTATTTTATTTTATTTTTCTGTTTTCTTTTAATTTTGGAGGGGAATTAAAGTACTTCAGATGTTTGTAATCTCTCCTCCCTTAAAAGTTATAACCCGTCCATGCATTTCCCTTTTCTTCATTTAATCTAAACATGATTTTAACTAATTTTATTCCTCTAAATCCTTTTCTCCTAAACCATCACAAAAAGGGAGAAAGCAAACACATGATGGCCCACTTTATCCAATTTCTTAGATTATTTTAAGATTGGATCTTCCATCCAAAATCTTTCATATTTTTGGCCCTAAATTACATCTTTCATATCTTTGGGTGCTAATTCACATCTCTATACTACAATTCGTCCGTTTGACTTGAATAGTGTGCCAGAAAAAAAAAAAATAGGGCAAATTACATAGAGTTCTTGTAGTTTATTTTTTTATTAATTTAATTTTTATAATTTTAATTGGACTAAATTCATACAATATTAAAAAAATTAAAAGACAAAGTTATCATAATTAAAATTATAGAGATTAAACTGACCCAAGAAATAAATAACAAGAACTTCAGATATAATTTGTTTTTTTAAAGTGAAGAGAAGGGATCCTATGTTCTTGACATACATCCATAATCTTTTTTTTGTTTTTTGTTTTTTTTTTTTGTTTGAGTGGACAACAAGGGAGGGTGTTGTCCTAAAAACCTATGAGCTCAATAACTTAGCTATATATAAAAGTTTTATATTTTTTTATTTTTTACATCAAATTCATTTATATTCAATTTGTAAATAGATTCAATGCACTTAAAGTGGCTTTAATATAAAAAAAACAAAGTATATATATATATATCTATATAACAATGGAAGGGTTCATTTGAAAATGTCTCTCAAATTAATGGTTCAGATCTATCTAATTTGGAAAGCAATGGCTCAGATTTATTTGTAAAAATATCTCTCTCACAAACTATCTTTAATGGTTTAGATTTGTTCAATTTAAAAACAATGGCTGAGATTGAAAAGAGTTTCAATGATCTAGATTCATCAATGACTAAAATTCAATGGCTTAGATTTGTTTACCTATCAGCTCTCACCAACCCACTACACTTACCAGGTAAGGCACTCTTTGCATCATATGTATCAATCGAAAGCTCTGAAGAAAGCTCTCTTCTCCACAAAGCTTTGAAGAAGGAAGAACATAGCTCAATCGAAAGCTCTCTTCTCCACCATCACTAGGTAAGGCACTCTTCTCTCCTCTGTTTTTTTTTTTTTTTTTTTTTTTTCCTCTGCTAAACAATGGCTCAAATTTTTTTTACCTTCAGTTTGTTTTTTTCTGAAGCAAAAAAAAAAAAAAAAATTCTGAAGCAAAAAATTTACTTACTTTGTCTCTGCAAAACATTCTGAGGGTTGAGATTATATTTATCAAAATTCTGAAGCAAAAAATTCTGATTTGTTTGTTTTGGCTTTTTCCCTCCAAAATGTGTCTCTTCACTTTGTCTCTCTTTCCCAAAGTTCTGAAGCAAAAACTCTCTTCTGATTTGTTTGTTTTAGATTCAACTCTCCATTTTTCTCACTGGTTTTAGCAATCTCCAGCAAACGCTCTCTCTCTCTTCTTAGCAATCTCCATTTTTCTTCTCTGCTCTTTCACTCTTCTAACCTATGAAATGGGTTTCTATTTCTGTAAATATTGATGGATTTTGATGGATTTTGATTTCATTGATGGGTTCTTAGAAATGGATTTTGATTTTGATTTTGATTTCATTGATGGATTTTCTATTTCAAACTGTTCATTCGGACTGCTCCAGCAATTTTTCTTCTCTGCTCTTTCAATCTCCAGAATTTTATATGAGTTTCTATTTCGGTTCCATTTTTCCATGTTTTGATTATATATGATGGGTTGAAAATTTTGTATGATAAGTTTATATATTTCTATTTCATTGATGGGCTTTATCAACTAACCTATGATTATGATGGGTTTTCTATTTTGATTTTTGGTTTTGATTTCTATAAAATTGTATTTTGGTTTTGTATTTTGAAATGGGTTTATATTTTAGTTTCGATTTTAGGTTCATATTGGTGGGTTTCAGAAAAGTATTGAATAAGATTTTTATGAGTAAATGGGTGCTGATCACATGGGTTTCTATTTTGGGATTGAAACATTAACATTAGCATTCTGTTTGCATTATAGGGCTGTTTTCCTTTTCTTAATTCATTGTCTAGGGCTGTTTTCCTTTTCTGTTTTCATATATTACATTATAGGGCTGTCTTCCTTTAACATTAACATTAACATTAACATTATAGAGCTATTTTCCTTTTCTATCAGATTATATGGTTTCCACATATTACATGGTTCCTTCATGAACTATGGTGCAAACACAAACTTGGTTCTCTTCAGCCATTAACTTTGGCTCTCTTCAAAGCAAATATGTGAGACTCATCTGAGAGTATGTGAATTGCCAAATTTATAGATAATCAAATGTTATTGATTGTTTCTTAGGTCCTTGCATGCATTATATGGTTTCCACATATTACATGGTTCCTTCATGAACTATGTTATTGATTGTTTCCACCTATTTTGTATTTTTCTTTTTTCTCAAATGTCTAAAATTGGCAGTTTAACATTGCAATCCACTACAAATGATATAGTGGATGTCCAAGTGGTGCTTTTTTTTTTTAATTTTTTTTAAAGACAAATTTATAAATTATTGTGATGGTGTCTAATTAGATGATTTTATAAAAATTATGTATTTTGGTTTTTTGTGGTATGAAAGGTGAATTTATCTATACTAAGTGAAGGCAGGACTTGGTATCCAAGCCTTCTATTTATGCCACATGTCTCTCATTTTTCTATTTTGAAAAAATAAAAATTAGATAAGTGAGGGATGAGACTTGAACCTCTTTTTATTTTTGAAGGTGAGTATACTATATCACAATGAAGTTGAGTACACTACACAAAGACTCACACTCTTGCGTTCTATTTAAATACTTCAAAATGTTTTAGAAAGAAGAGAATAAATTATAGAAATATTATTAGTATGGTTTAGTGACTTTTAGACTTATTTGAGGAGATCAAGAACTAGATTAAAATAAATGAATGTTTGTCCAATAAAATTCAAAATTACCAGAATGCTTTGGAGTCCTAGGGATTGCAATGTTAAAAAGCCACATGGGCCATAGTATACAAAGGGGTCTAAGGAACCGAAATATTGAAATTCTGTATTGTGTTTTTTTCTTTAATAATCAATGGGTTTCAACACCCACTTCTCTCTCTCTATCAAATGGGGGTTAAGGAAAAATGGATTTCAAATTAAGATTCATTTTTATTTCATCTTAGTTAAATGGGTTGAGACTCTGTACAATTATCAATAGTCATATTTTTACTCACCAAATATGGGTTGAAAAAATGACGGTTTGTCAGAATTTTTAAAATTTTATCAAATGTCTCAAAATACAAAATAAAATTCTGTATTGTGTTTTTTTCTTTAATAATCAATTGGGTTTCAACACTCACTTCTCTCTCTCTCTCTATAAAATTCTGTATTGGGTCTCAATTGGATTTCTATGAGAGTATTTAATTTTTCTTCTATCCTTTTTAATGTATATTGAAGACAAAAAAATTATAATTTTTCTTCTATCCTGTAGTAGGTCAATTTCTCCATCTGTGATATTCATGCACAAACGAACTTCTTAAACTAGGTTGTTAACTATAATATGTTAGGAGGTTGTTAACTTTGTAGCGACTAATTTTTCTTTATGGCAATTATTAAACCTCATTTTGCCTTCATATAGTTATCTTTGTCAAATTTACATAACCAGGCACTTTCAGGTTGAGACATCATTGACCTTCAACCGCTGATTATGGACAACATTACTATTTTTGGTCACGTAAGTTGTTTTCTTTTTTATTTATTTGAAAAAAAAATATTTTTCTTATAAGCAAAAGTAAATTTTCTTTTCTTTTCATAATTTTTTATCTAATTCCTTATAACAAAATGCACTTTTCTTATAATTTATAGATGGATGGAGACCTACGTCGAACTGCAATACTGGCTCCTTTTACTCATTTTCTTACATGTATAATTTTTTTATTTTTTTTTACGTCTAATTCTTTTGTATTTTTAGGTCCAATTTCTTCAAGAAAGAAATGTTAATATTGTTATCCGTGATGAGCGTGACCTTAATGTCATCCGTGTTCGAGAGGTAGGCCCAATTTAATTATATAGATATTTTTTATTCAAAACACCGTATACACCGTATATTCTTATTTATATATTTTTTAAAAACTTTCTACATATATATATTTTCTTTATTCATTAAAAATTTTCTTTATTTATTGTAGGCAAAAGAAAAGGAAATTGCCAAGGCATTGCTGAAGAAAAACGAAAAACCACCATTTCGGCCAAGGGAAAGGAAAATACATGTTCAGTAGTATGGCTCTTCAACATTTTCATTTAAAGTTCTTTTTTTGAAATATTTATTTTGGACCATGAACCTTGATTATTTATTTTTATTTTTTTAAATGTAAAATTGACATACTACTTGTACAGTGACATATACTGTTCTTATAGTAAACAGTTTCATATAAATTTGTGAAATATTTTTTTTGAAGCATGCTAAAATAGCATTTGTACAAAAACATTATATTTGTTTTAAATTATTATTATTGTTTTTGGCTTTTTGCTATTGACATTAACATCTACAAGAGAAGAAAAAAGGAATAGAACAAAAAAGGAATGAGGGGAGGAGGGATACAGAATGAAAAAGTTTTCAATTTTATTACAAAATATCATAAGGAAAGGGAATTAAGATAAAGTAAATTAATAGAAATGAAAAATAAAGAGAAAAGTATAAAATAGTAGATGATAATATTCATATTTTAGGCATCTTATGAAATTAATCTTCATGTTTTAGGCACATAACAATAATGTTATATCGAAAGCTGCATTTGCTCAACGTGCACGGCGAGAACGCGAAAGAAACGATAAGGCAAGCTCTTCATATCAATTGGGACAATGTTCACGACGTGAACGAGAGAGATCAAGAGAATTGATTCCACCAAGCACAACTAATACTCCACCGGCTCAGAAAGGAGTAATGTTTACATATTTTACGTCGCCAAGCACATCTTTAGATTCACAAAGGAATTGGTAAAACATTATATTTATTTCTACAAATACATATTCTTATTGTTAAGATTTTATTTTATAAATTTTATTTTGTACACAACAAATATTTGTAGGCCTACCCATGCAAGCCCATTCCTCCATGAGACTAGGAATATCGGTGTTGTTATTCGTGATGAGTGCAATCTTAATATTATCCGCAATTCTAAGGTAAGTATAAATATCAAGTTCAACATATTATTTTTTCGTAATCTTAATAAATTCTATAAATACATGTTCTTTTTCGTATTCTGAATAAATTTTATTTATTTTTGGTAGGCAAAGGAAAAGGAAAAGGGCAAAGTAATGTGTAAAGGAAAAGAAAAGGCAACTTCTTTGACAAAGGAAAGGAAAACACATGTCCAATGGTATATATTCAACACCTTTAAAAAAATATTTATCGAGTAAAACAAAGCCAATCATATTGTTTAAGTGAACATTGATCATGTATATTTTTAAAAATGTAAACTGTGTTGTCAATTTTTTTTGTGTGCTCTTTGTTTTCTGTACACTCAAACAAAGTATTTTTAGCTTTACATTTCCTAAAAATAATTGTAACATTTATCAACTCCAAGAAAAACTTTATAACATCCAAGCAAAGGAACAGAGGAACATAGGCATAGAAAATATTTTTAATTTTCTTAAAATCATCATGAGGCAAGAAGAAAGAGAAAACAATTATTAAAAAACAAATTTTTATATCACAAGGCATGAAGAGGGAAAATGAAGCAAAATGGAAAAGGAAGAAATGTAAAATATAAAAATATTCTTAAAATTATCACAAGGCAGAAAGAAAAAGAAATAAAATAGTATACGATAATATTTGTATTTTAGATATCAATGATGTAATGTTCACATTTTAGGCACACAATAACAATGTTATATCAAAAGCGACGTTGGCCCAACGTGCACGACGAGAACGGGAAAAATTAAGAGAATGTATTCAACCGAGACAAACTTCTTTAATACCGTGTCGTCGTAGTCGTGCTTGCTTGGAACTAGGAACAAAGGCAACTGAGGATACTCAGTCGATGCAAAAACGAACAATGGTTGCACATCCTTCCACATGTTCGTTCTCAATGCCAAGCACATCTTTAGCTCCACAAAGGAATTGGTAAAAGACTGTGTTTAATTCTTCAAATATATACTCTTACTATTACCATTCTATTTTAATTTACAACCTACCAATATTTGTAGGCCTACTCTTACAACTCCTTCCCTTCAAGAGGATCTATGTACTAATGAGGAATTAGAGGATATGCCTATGAGTCCAATGGTTGGTACTCGAGCACATATAAATTCATGTCGTCATTCTCTTGGCAAGATGGATGTATTATGTCCTTTCTGTTCAACATTACATTGGATGGATGAAAAATTAGTAAAATCATCTCTAAATCGTCCTCTATTCGGAACATGTTGTTCAAAAGGGAAGGTTAAGCTTCCTCTGCTTATTACACCCCCTTCACTTCTTCATGCATTATATGATGGGAATGATGATAAATCAAAATCGTTTCGACGTTATACTCGAGTGTACAATGCAACCAATGCTTTTACAAGTCTTGGTGCTACATTAGATCCAAGAGTACTTACTGGAAGAGGCCCTACATCATTCACTATCCATGGGGAATTGCGACATCGAACAGGATCACTACTACCACAATTAGGGCAAGATGCAGCTTATGCGCAATTGTACATTTATGACCCTGATTCAGCTTTAGAAGTTCGCAATCGTAGAAATCCTCAATTAAGAAGAGATGTTCTAAAAACTATTCAAGATAGTTTATTACAAGTTAATGCATTCGTTGATAAATTTCGCCAGGCTCATGCAATTTTGAATCAATTAGCCTTGACAGGACGAAATTTGCCTGCTCATCTCCACTACAGTTCATCAACAGATCGACGACGGTATAACCTACCAACTATAGATGAGATTGCAGTTGTAATATCAGGTGATGGAACCAAGGTTAGTGGAATGAGAGATGTTATCTTACATCTACATAGAAATAATGAGCTAATGCAAATCAATGAATGTCACCCAGCATATTTGCCATTACATTATGTTTTATTATTTCCACATGGTGAGCTTGGGTGGGAACCTGAGACGAAACTGTGGGATGTAGACGAAACTGTGGGATGTTGAACGTGATCGGCCTTCAACTGATCGGCTTACTCAAATGGATTTTTATAGTTATTGTTTGTTTGAACGGCCCACAGAGTATTCAACAATTTTGAGAGCTGGAAAATTGTTCCAAGAGTTTTTGGTTGATGCTTGGGTTGCAACTGAACAAAATAGGTTGACTTACTACAAGCTTAATCAAGGGAAGATCCGTGCTGAACTTTACCAAGATTTAATAGATATTGATCCAAATGACCTTCAACCCAATCAAATTGGTCAAAGGTTTGCTTTGCCATCTTCATTTCCTGGAGGTCCTAGACACATGTTTGAAATCTTTCAAGACTCAATGGCTATCACACGATACAACCAACATCCAGACATTTTTCTCACCATGACTGCAAATCCTAATTGGACAGAAATTACTTCGGCATTATTACCGCACCAAAAGCCTATTGATCGTCCTGATTTAATTGCCCGTGTTTTTGAGTTAAAGAGAAAGTGCTTGATGAAGGAGATAGAAACAAATCGAGTGTTTGGTAATAAAGTTGCGCATGTTTTTACAATTGAATTCTAAAAGCGAGGCCTTCCTCATATGCATGCACTTCTATTTCTTAAGGGTCTAGACAAAATTCGGACATGTGCTCAAGTAGACAAATTGGTTTGTGCAGAATTTTCAGATCCAAAAGATGAACCTATGCTTTTTGAAACTATCAAGTGTTGTATGGTACATGGACCATGTGGTGCCCGAAATCCACAAGCACCATGTATGGAAAATGGTAAATGCACTAAGAGATACCCTCGAGCGTTCGCAGAAACAACTACTATGGATCAAGATGGATATCCTATCTATCGTCGTCGCAATAATGGTCAAACTCATATTGTGAGGGGGAAAGAAGTTGATAACAGAGACATCGTACCATACAATGCATATCTTTCTAAACGTTTCAACTGTCATATAAATGTGGAAGTTTGTGCCGGAATGAGATGTGTCAAGTATATACACAAGTACATTTATAAGGGTTATGATCGTCCAACGATGGTGTTGGGATTGATAAATGAGATCCAACAATATCTCGATGCGAGCTATATTGGACCTCCATAAGCTGCTTGGCAAATATTTGGTTATCCATTGCATGCAGAGATACTAACAGTTGTACGCTTAGCACTTCATTTATCTGGAATGCACCGTGTTCTTTTTAATCCTGATGAATCATTAGAAGCAATTGTTTCTAGAGCTGGCCAACAAATGTCAACTCTTACTAGTTTTTTTGCATGTTGCGCTTCTATGGAAGATGAATGTCCATTCACTTACCAAGAATTTCCACAACATTTTGTTTGGCTTAATTCAGAAAAGAGTTGGAAACCAAGGCAGCAGGGCTATGCAATTGGTAGAATGTACTTTGCTAGCCCTAATTATGGTGAGAGATTTTATTTGCGTTTGCTATTAACTGTTGTCAAAGGACCAAAATCATTTCAATGTTTACGCACGGTCAACAATGTTTTGAATGATACATTTAAATCAGCATGTGTTGCAAGAGGACTTTTAGAAGATGATGAAGAATGGATATAATGCCTTAAAGAGGCTGCAGTTATGAAAACTGGTTATCAATTAAGGAGATTGTTTACTATTATTCTTACTCAGTGCTCTCCACTGCAACCATATGCGTTATGGAATCAATTTTCAATGCATATATGTGATGATCTTGCACATAAGATTCGAACATTGTTTGCCATTTCCGAACCAACTGAGGCTCAAATTGAAAACTATGGTCTATATCTTTTGAATAAAATGCTCCAAGAATCAGGAAAAAATTTAATTGACTTCCCACCAATGCCACAACCTTCTACAAATTGGAGTGCAATAGTTGGTAACAGGTTGATATTCGAACATCAACAACTGTATAATGAGGCACAACAGGCAGATGCAGAAATTATTATTGATCGCCTCAACAATGATCAATGAACAACTTATGATGCAATCACTTCCTCAGTCTTTGAAAATAAAGGAACTATTTTCTTTTTGAATGGAGGTGTCGGAACAGGGAAATCGTTTTTGTACAATGCGATTGCATTAAAATGTCGCAGCCTTGGCCATATTGTTATTATTGTGGCTTCATCTGGAATTGCATCATTGTTATTGGTAGGAGGTCGTACTGCTCATTCAAAATTTTCCATTCTGTTGGATGTATTGGAAAATTCAATTTGTAGATTTAGCAAGCAATCATTACAAGCTGAATTGTTTAGAGAAACAAAACTTATAATCTGGGATGAAGTTCCTATGCAGCATAGACATTGTGTTGAGGCAGTTGATCGCACACTTCGGGATACTTGTGATAGTGAAAAGCCATTTGGGGGTATCACTGTTGTTCTTGGTGGAGATTTTCGACAAATCTTACCAGTTATAACCAAAGGAGTCAGTGAGCAAATTGTGAATGCATCATTAAGACACTCTTTTCTATGAAAGGATATGCATGTTCTGTCTTTAAATTTGAACATGCGCTTGAATCATGCAAATCTTAAAAATGCTAATTTTGCAAAATTCTTGATGGAGGTAATATTTCTTCAAACTTTTTCTCTATTGTATGGTTCTTTTAAATTGACGAAATATATTTACGTTTATGTACTTTAATTGATTTTACTTACTATTTTATTTATTTATTTTTATAAATAGATTGGGACTAATCCTCAGGAAATTGTTAAACTTCCATCAACAATACACAAATGCCAAGATCTAAAAGACATAATCTCAGTAGTTTATCCGCAACTGGATGTGGCAATGACATCGACTGCAACATTTTTAACTGAATGTACAATTTTTTCTGCACGGAATGATGATGTCAGTGCTATCAATACTGCAGCATTGAATATTTTTCCCGGCAACACACATACTTATTTGGCAGCAGACAAGATGTCTGAAGATGGTGAAATTGATCGTATTATAATAAATAGATATCCTAATGAATATTTAAATTCATTAGATCCTCCTAGGCTATCGGCTTTTAAGGTAGAGTTGAAAGTGGGTTGTCTTATAATGTTGTTAAGAAATATTGCACCAAAAGATGGACTGTGTAATGGCACAAGATTGATGGTTTCTAAATGCAATACTCGCATAATTGAAGCTCAAATTTTAACTGGAGAAAAATGTGGCAATTTGGTATTCATACCAAGGATATCCTTGACACCGTCTTCTTCAGAAATGCCTTTCCGAATGACAAGACGTCAATTTCCAGTTCGATTGGCATATGCCCTGACCATTAATAAATCTCAAGGGCAATCTGTGAAATTTGTTGGAGTTGATTTGCGCACACCAATGTTTAGTCATGGACAATTGTATGTGGCCCTATCTAGATGAACATCCTTTGATCGTATAAGTGTCCTCCTTCCCAATGATGAGCCAGATTCTACTACAAACATTGTTTATCCTGAAATTTTGTTATAGTGTTACTTATGGATCAAACCACTTTTGTCAAAAGGTACAATTTATTTATTGATAAATTTGTTTCTATTGATTACAAATTGTTATTTTTAAAATATTTTACTATATGTGTCGACTTTTGTAGGATAGGGTTAAAAAATATATGGAGCTCAAAAATATAAATACAACTAGATTGCTTCGATGGGGATGTAACAAGGTAATTTCAATTTGAAAGTGTTTTGATATATATATAAATTTTCTTTTGCTAATATACTAACTTTTTTTATTTTCATAAATTAGTAGATTGTCGTGCATGCTCCTCACTGGGGATACATACAAGTTGATACGAGGACTTTTTGAAAAGTGATGAGGCGCTCCTAGGATTTCTAAGAAAGAACAAGTTTGAATCTCATATTTATTTTTGTGAAAAGCGTACATATGCTAGCTACGATCCATATTTTGTAAAGTTTCTAATCGATGTGAAATTTATTACTTACAATAGTTTTGTAAAGCCTTTTATCTATGTGAAATTTATAACTAAGTTTAGATGTATGTTAGATAATATTCATTTGAATTATTGATTTATGCTATGAGTTTACTTTTGTAAATGTAACACACTAGGTGATATATGTTTTTTTGTTTTTTCTTCCTAATATGCTCTTGAATTAGGTTAAACAAAACTAATCATATTTTTATTTGGTTATCTTTTTATCAGGAAGGGTGTTTCATTTTCTTTTTATTATAGAACATTGGCTGGTATACTTAATTTGTTATTTGGCATTTTTTTTGTATTGCAGAGCACTGGCTGGTGTACTTAATTTGTTATTTGGCATTTTTTTTGTATTGCAGAGCATTGGCTGGTGTGCTTAATTTGTTGTTTATTTTTTTCTATTGCATAACATTGGCTGGTGTATTTCGTCTAATTTTTATATAGATGTTTCTGTGTTGTGGGATTTACATTTTGTTGTTTGTTTAAAATCTTAAACTTTTGTTGTGCTTGAATTTTACGTAGTATTTATGTGTTTACTTTTCACTATTTCGTTTACCTATAAATTTGGAAAATTTATGTTCAAATTGATTTATTTAGCACGTAGCATACAGTTTATTTATTTTTCATTTATTTAATTTTCTGCACAATAAACTGACCACCAAACAATAAAAATTGGTAGATTTTAACCATTACATTAAAATTGATGCAAAACTATAGCTTTGAGATCTCTCTTTTTTACTTCAACCAAAACTCACTATCTAAAAAAATGTGGATATAGAAATTTATTTGGGTACTGTTATTGGCTAGGATAATAAAATGCTTATTTTCTATTACAAATTGCAAGTGGGTTACATAAACAAAAAATACTACACTAGTAAATATTTGGTGATATGATCGTTGTTTGCATTTGTGTCATCATACTACAATACTCCAAACTCTTTTCAAAAATCTAATTATAAAATTCATTTGAAAATTCAAAACCATACGGATCATCTATTTATATTTTCACCTCAAATTTTTTTTCCCAACAAATTAAATAAATTACATTTTAACTCAATAACTTTATATTCAATTATATTTTCATATATTAATGGTCATCGTGCCTTCAGGAACGGGCATACCCTAGTATATATATATATATATGTGTTTGTGTGGGGGGGGGGAGCTTAGCACTGTATATAAAGCCTAGTGCATGAATTTAATCCCAAGAAATAAATATGATTTCAGGATAGTATTTGATTTATGAAAATAAAATGATTATTCTATTAAAATATGCATTTTTATATTTAATTTATTAAAAAACATATTACAAAGAAAATGCCATTCATCATTAATATAAAAAGAAAAAATAAAAACTATCATTCTCACATAGAGGCAATTGATGACACTTGAATGGGGGAAATTGAAACAGTTTCACATTTCACATCCTTGATTTATTTAGTGATGAAATTGGTGTCCCACTGGGTGGGTGTAGTTGCATGAGTGCACTAAGATCACGTCGGCGGATTAGGTTAGATATGATTATTAGTGAGAGAATGATTAGTAAAAAGATTGTTAATATGTGAATTATTAGTGAGAAAAATTTAGTAAAAGTGTGTTTATTTTGATGATAGTGTGAGAGATGATTAGTGATGAGATTGTTAAATTATTTTTATATAAAATAAATATAGAAAAAATTATTTCTATATTAAAAAAACTTTTAAAAAAATATTAAAAAAAACGGGTGTACTTGATAATTATTTATTTATTTATATAAAATAGACTTAATCCATTCACTATTTTTCTAATCTTATCCAAAATCTAGCCAATTTAATCTCCTTCTTAAGGAGAATTATTAAGCCCCTCATACTATTAATCCCTCCTCCCCAATCATCACCAAACAAAATATAAATGAGATCCACACCAATACTAATCCAACGCACTCCTACCCCGCTAAACAAACATGGCCTAAGTGATAAGCTCATTTGACAAATTGACACCCCCACAAGATTGTCTGCCATGATACTAAGGGAGACCCTTTAAAAGTGGTCTGATGTCATTGCCATGTTCTCCCTCTCTCTCACATTCAATATTTCAACAACACATAAATTAAGAGCATGCATGCATGTGATAAAGTAAAGTAAAAGCCAATGGGATTTCTGTTTATGTTAGGTTTTGAGAGTGGTTGAAGCATTACCAAAAAGTGATACAAATTGTAGGTGGTGGGACGTTAATGGAGTTTATTATCACACCCGTGAAAACTGTTATAAAAATAACTGTCTAAAGCCATTGCATTCTTCAATTAATAAAGGTAGTGGATATACACTGTGTTACTAATACAAGATTAATAATGTTAAGATGACTAAATTTTTTATACTCTCAATTGAGAATGAGGCTTTTCTCTAATCTAGTAATTAGATTGAAGGGTCAGATTGATGGGTCTAATTAAGATGATTTAAATTGTTCAATTTTTAATATTATTTATATAAAAAATTAAATTAATCAAAAATCATTAACCACATGTTTGAATCACATTTTGTTTTATTAAAATAGGTGGTTTATTTTTTAAATTATGTTGTTTTGTTTTTAAAGAAAAATGTTACATACTAATATAGTTACAGATATCAGATAAATTTGATTTTTTGTATAAATGATCTACATGACAAACATTATATGTTGATTAATTTAGATTATCAAAGTGAACCTATTGTGCCGACGAAACCCTCAACTTGACCGTCCAATCCAATTATTGAATTGAAGGGATGTCTCTTACTTTTGTTTATTGTTGGTTAAATGTCATTCATGTATTCCATGGTCGAGTCTATTACACCAATATAATGATAGCACTCATGAAATAAATAGTAAATAACTTTAGTACAAAAATTTGGGATCAATATAGACATGCAATGCCATCAGATCAAATTAAGTATGCACTGTGTTACTAATTCAAGATTAGAACTAGATTTTTGTATTAAAATTTTGAGTTATGCTACACAAACAAACTTAGTTTGAAAATTGATTGTTTCCATCCTTTTTGTGGGTTCATTTCAAATGCCAATATTTTGTTATTGCATCTCAAGTCTATTTATTTACAAAAAAAAAAAAATGCATGAAAAAATTTTGGTTGTATAATAGTTTTGTAAATTTGCTTATCTCATTATAATATATTTGGCTTCATTTGATTATGGCTAAAAAATTAATTTATTAACTAAAAAAGTTTATTTTTACTAAAAAAAAATCTTAACTCATTTACTAAACTAATTTTCGGCAAAAGACAAATTTTCTTATGCTTGAAATTTATTAGAAAAATCCAAAAAGTTGGAAATGTACTAAACAAACTAACTTTTTTTAAAATTAATTTTTTTAAGCTTATATTTAGAAAAATTATTCTTATCTTGAAAATTTGTAAAAAAAAATAACCACGAATGAAAAAGTATAGTTGAGATTTAAGTGGTGTATCGTATGATCCACATATAGAATAAATCTAAGTCACACATTAATTTTTGATAAAAAAAATATGATGATGAGGTATTACTGTAATTTTAGTCCATAAATTAATTTTTTTTAACTAGCTCCCTAAAAAGCCTGGGAGATGAGCCTAATAAACTAATATATTGATAATATCATAAAGAAATTTGATACAGATATTTGGGGTTAATGTGCCAGTTTCATGCAGTTTATTATAAATTAAAAATTAATAATTAGAAAGTAGAAATCGAAATAAAGTACCCATCTCTTAGATTTTTTAACTTATTTTTTTAACTTCCAATTATTTCCCCTTATTTAAAAGCAAGTGTAGCCTCTTCGGGCCAAGTGTTGGTAGAGTCGCAGGTCATTCCTCATCCTGTCGGAGGTAACAAAACAGACAGATCTACCTTGTTATTTTTAGAAAAACCTTTCATCACATCACAAACTCTATCTATTTACACACACACACACACACATAAATCACTACTACTAGATAAACCTTCACTCTTCATCTCTTTTGCTTTTGATTAGGTGCTTCTGAAATTGTTTGCACCAAAATTGTGGAAGCAATATTGTGTGATTGCCGGAGAGAATAAAGAGAAGAAAAAAAAAGAAAAAAAGATGGAGAATGAAGAGATAATCAGCAACAACAACAAGAAGCATATGATGATGATGAAAGTGGAGATTACATCAGAGAGTGAAAAGTCTGAAATGATCTCACCCACCACCACATCCACACCACCACCTCCACCACCATCAGGAGGAGGAGGGCTCTCTAGACAGGGAAGTATAGCAAAGAACTGCTGCTGCCTCTGCTCTCCGACAACCCATGCCGGTTCATTCCGGTGTCGGCTCCACCGGACTCCAACCCTTCAAAGGACCAAGAGCATGGACTCTTCTGCATCCCTCAAGGACTCACACTCACACTCCCAAGCCTAATACACACATACTATGGAAGAAATACAGTGGAGGAGGCTCTTAGTTTATCCTCCGTATAATCAAATTGTTTGTTGTTGTTGTTGCGGCTTAATTATATGTACTTATTTTGTAATTGCTTTGCTTGTTCAATATTTTGTTGGAAAATTTGAATTTGAATTTAAATTTACTCAAATAGTTGTGTCTCTTGAGATGGAATAGTGTGTCCTTTTGAAGAGTCACAACCTTTTTAAAAAGTTATGGAGGAATCTATAATTCCATCCCGCCCCCCCTTCAATTTGGATAGAGAATTGCTTTTTCTTCTTTACTTTGCATTTATTCTTCATATTTTTTTTAGTCTAATTTTCCTATAAAGAGAGTACTTGCACAGTGAAATTCGCTAAGCTTGCAATAGTAGTACTGTTGGTGCAAGACATTGATCGTTGTATCCTGGGAGATAGACGTCCATTGAATCTTAAGTATCAGTGGGAGGATGGATTTGTCTTAAAAAAAGAGTATCAAACACTCGACTCGATCAGGTTTTATCTATTTATATATTGTAAGTTTTGTTACGTTATTTTGTCAATTTATTTCAATTTTGGTTTTGCCCAAAAACTGTTTATATATTTTTAATTTATATTTTCTATATAATTTGGTACCATTTTTCTAACAATCTTAAGACAGACTTTGTGCCTATTTATGGTTTTTGGGAAAATATAATTAATTTATTGATTTTGCTGTGTGGCCTTTTGAAGAACGAATGTCAATTTATGACATTCCTAGTCAAATGATGCATTGGTTAGTTTTTCCATGATTAGTTTGATATGACTTGTAGATATATAGATATTTACATATATGTCTGTATATATAGTTCTGTCAGTTATTTAACCAACTTGGCGTTTCATTTGTTTGGTCATTGGTTTTCTTTTGATCTAATTATTATTATTGGTTCCATCCCAGATTCCCTGTAATGATCATGATAATTTTTTGCAACGGTTCCCCTGTTCAAAAACTTATTGATTTTGTATAACATTGGTAAAACATACATAAACCTCCTGGAGGTAAGGGTCGCCGTCCTCCCCATTGCATACGTATTGAAGGTCTCAAACCAATGCTTCTTCACAACCGTACCGTCCGGTGAAATGTTGTCGTCTTGGCACAACTTCGTGTCTACAGGAACTGGAGGGTATAGTCTCATTGCCTCCGAAATCGCTGCGTGGAGTTAATCCATTTCGTATAACTCGTCGAAACTGTATGTTTCGTTGTTTCGCATTTCGGATTCGTACCATTTCAAGTTCTTGGAGACACTGTATGTCCTCGTCTTCCATTTTCGATTTTTTGACGTGATCTGTCAAATTAGTTAGTGGATTCATATTAATTTCTAGTGTACTGTGTTTGGGATCATGATATTGAAGGGAACTAACATATATAGTATATATAGTTACCAAGCAACTGGATGATGCACAAAGGGTGTTTGATGAAATGCTTGATCGGAATACAATCACATGGACCTCTCTTATTCATGGGTATTCCCGGGTTCATGGTGTTAAATCGGTTACTAGAATAACTCTTCATTTGCATAAATCTCATGAAGAATTTAACGAGCACACTTGTTCGGTAATTTTGCGGGCGTGTGAGTCACCGGACAAAAGGATTTGTGGTGAATAGATTCATGGTTTTGCCATAAAAAGCGGTTTTGTGATAATGTTTTTGTTGGAACTTCTTTACACTACAAAAAAAAAAAAGTACTTTTGGCGACTAAATTTTCAGTCGTCAAAAGTCCATTTTTAGTCGTCGAAAGTCGAAATTTTACTTTCCGACAAAATTTTTTAGACGCCACATTTGTCGCGTATACGTGGTCGGCAGAGGTATTGGCGACCAAAACTTTTTTAGTCGTCAAAATACAGGTCTTTAGCGACCAAAGTTTTAGTCGCCAATAGTGTTTTACACTTTTGAAAATCATACATTTACCGACAAATAATTTAGTCGCCAAAACTCACGGAATCGCCGACTAAACCGTTTAGTCGCCAAAATAAAGACTTTTGGCGACTAATAATTTTAGTTGCCAAAGGTGTTTCCGTCGAAAAAAAAAAACCCACTTTTTTGCTTTTTCTAAGTTTCAAACCGTCAATCGTCCCACATTCCAAACCTTTATCAACACACTCCCTCTACTATGCCACTACAACATCACATGAATATATATGCAACATATATTATTTATATAGTATATTGACCAGTATTAATACAAAACAATATATATAAATATAATTATTTTTATTCAATAAAATTTATGTAAAAAATAAATTATTTACTAAAAAAAAATTTAAGCCACTTTTGGCGACTAAGTTAAATTTTTAGTCGCCAATTCTATAATTTTCGGCTACTAATTATTTTTTAGTCGCTAAAAAATTAAGTTCCGCCTAAAAATAAAGCAGTTTTGGCAACTAAACCTGCTTTTAGTCGCCAAAAACGTCCCCTTTTGGCTACTAAACTGAGTTTTAGTCGGCAGTTGACTGTTTTTAGCTACTAATTTTTTTTTTGTAGCCAAAAAGCTTCACTTTCAGCGACCAAACTGTTTTTAGCCGGCAAAACACCTATAATCGGCGACCAAACTGTTTTTTAGTCACCAAAACCATCACTTTTGGCTACTAAATTATTTTAGTCGCCAAAAAGCCTGACTTTTGGCTACTAACCCTTATGTTTGGCGACTAAACTCTTTTAGTCGGCAAAAGTGATCAATTTTGGCGACTAATTCTATTTTAGTCGCCAATTCTACTACTTTCAGCGACGAAAAATGCAGTTTTAGTCGCGAAATTTGCTTTTTATTGTAGTGTTAGCTTCTATGTATTCAAGAAGTGGCCACTTGGATGATGTAGAGAAATTGTTCAATGAGTTGACTTACAAGATGTTCGCTGTCTGAATTATGTTTAAAATTTAATTGAAAATTTATTTAAATTATCATGTTTAAATATTTTCAGTGATCCAGATTGCGTTGATAGTGCACGAATACTACTACCACAATCAAACAAAAGTTATTTACATTTTTTTCCCCTCATATTACTCCAAAAGGATTTCATTGCTGATGTCATTATCACAATCACAAATTAATTGAAAATTGATTGAGAAATCTCTTGTGCTGATTATTATTTTTTAATAATCAATTGAAAGTTATTTTTAAAGTAACTTTAAATTTTGTGAGATAGCATGTTTTCAATCTTTATTTTACTTGTGTGGTAGACTTGGTTTAACCATGAATCATGTTTTTAATGTTGGATTTTATCTTTTGAATTAAAAGAGATAATTCCATTTTTGTCCCAAATATTTTTGAATGAGTTATTTTTTGTGACAATGTCACTTGTCTGGAAATAAATCGTGTTGTTTGTGTTAATTTATGTATTATCACAAATGTGAGGGGAGAGATTAATGGAAAAATTATGATTATGATTGACTTGTTAATCTTGTCCATGTCTACATATGTTGTAGAGTTGACAATTAATAGCATTTTTTTTATTTTATATTTTATATGATATCATTAATATCAATTTGGTATGTAGTGTCTTATAATGGATGTCAATTATTTATCAAAGTGTTGATAAAAATGTGAACTTATGTGTTTTCGCATAAGAGGAATTCTAACTATTCTTTGGACTAATGACTAAAATTGGTGTGGTGATTGATCCGTAATGAAATATTATATGAGTTAAAATATTTCATGGGTAAAAGTCACTTTGGTAATTGTCGACGTAGTCACCAATACTAGATAAGACAAATAAGATGTACATGTATTATATAGTGATATTTATATTCCATGTTGAGATTGGAATTAAGGGTTGCAGTAAACAAAAATAAATTAATTATGGCTAAAGAAATGTTATTTGACAAAGTGTTGTGGCCATAACCGGTATTAGTCATTCCTTCTTTGTACTGCAAAAGCAAGTTATGAAGTCTAATTGTATTTTAGACAAATTAGTATAGTGATTATATTCATAAAGCAATTTACATCTTATTATTGAGTTCAAGCACACCAATTAATGTTATATTCTGATTTATCTCAAAATTGTGGGCGTGTATTTATTATACACTAGCAAGAGAAATTAAGTTTCCTTGAAATGCTTAAAATGTGAGGGTGCTTGGAGGATTTACCAAAGTAACAGTTCCAATTGGAGGTCCACAAAGAATCTCAATTCTTTTTATAAGACAAAGTTGGAGTAGAAGCAAATATGGTTTCATTAACTCCTAAATAACACCTCTATGTTTATTATTTAAATTTGAAAATAGGAGTGACATAGAGTAACGGTAAGTCTCGAAGTAATAAAAGACTTAATACCGTAAGACGTTTGCTTTCAGCTGTGCATATTGTCTAAGGAAAATATAGTGGATCCACGAACTACTCAATGATATATAACTGAGATGGTCAAACGGAAAAATAGCGGCCGTTAAACAAAAAGTTTGACCAGAGAGCAAATGAGGGAAAGTTCATCGATGGGAATGTGATTAAAGCCTATTACATCAGAGTCATCATAATGGTAACCCTATTTAGATGACTGGAGATCCCAAGAACTATGTTCAAAGGGACAACTAAGTTATGTGTGGCTCGCCAAAAATCACTAAAGGAGTCTAACTTTTATCCATTCCTATGATGAAGTGATATCTGCAACATGTGTTGTATGTAGGGAACTTAGGATACGCTATACTTTTAATGATCACTTATATCTTGAAAACCCTAGGCGAATATCTTTCAAGAGGAGTATTTAAGAGACTCAAAATAAGGATCACCTATATGAGTGTGAAGGGGCCGCTTCTATGAGAATTAATAAGGCAAAATTCTCTAAAGCACTCATGAAATACTAGGAGATGCCCAAGGCCAAAACGAGCACAAACGTGAGAACTAAACTGTGTCTGGAGATATTCTATGTGAATTCTATTGTCTTGGCTTATACAAATAGCTAAACAGTTCAAGGCATCACATCCACTGATTAGCTAGTAAGTCCGATAGGCTTTTACTAGGGAAGGTTTAAAGCCAAAAGCTACCTATCCTGATGCAGGGTATTTCCTTAATGTACCCTCTCTTTGTTTGCATGTTGTTACATGTCCTTTCTGTAAATTTCTTTCATGTAGGGGATTGTTAGAAAATTTGAATTTGAATTTAAATTTATTCCAATGATTGTGTCTCTTGAGATGGAATGGTGCGTCCTTTTGAAGGGTATAGCGATTCCGGTTGTCCCTTTACTATTCTGTTGTATTCCGGACTCGGTTCCGTAGAGTTGGTAGTTGTATCTATCTTGTTGTCGTCCTTTAATTCCATTTGTTTGAGTTTTTGGATGTGTTGGGCATGTTTCGAAACATGTGGGTTGAACCTTGGTCTAAAATCTTGTTGCCAGATTTTTGGTCGTTCCGCTCGAGCAGGCCTTGTTGCGCTCGAGCGGAGATTGCACACTCCCAGTATTTCGTGTCCCTGCAAAACTTCTGCAGGTGTGATTTTTACGCTCGAGCGGGTTTCTTTACGCTCGAGCGGTCGCGCTCGAGTGGGTACTCTGGCGCTCGAGCGAGTAGTACTTTTTGGTGTAAGTTCTGGAAAGGGGAAATCCACGATCGAGCGGACTAGTTTTCGCGCTCGAGCGGATGTACTTTATTCTTGTGTCTTGGTGCTCGAACGGGACTTCTTGCGCTCGAGCGTACCTAGTTTTTTGTTCTTGACGCTCGAGCGTTGTGTTCTCCGCTCGAGCGGGAATGTCGTATATCAGTTGGCAGCTGGGCATTTTAAAATCACTTTTTACATTCTCTCTCTCTCTCTTACTTTCTAAAAAGATATTTTGAGAGCTCCTCTCTCTAGAAACTCCCTTCTCTCTAGGGTTTGATCTAGTTAGAGTGTCTCACTATCCTCCGGCCTTTGTAAAAAGTGTGTGGATCGTCGAGGGCTCCATTTTGATCCGTGAATCTTTGAG
>NW_021026295.1:158841-240108 GCF_004153795.1 Camellia sinensis | reverse complement strand
CTCGAGCGGAGATTGCACACTCCCAGTGTTTCGTGTCCCTGCAAAGCTTCTGCAGGTGTGATTTTTACGCTCGAGCGGGTTTCTTTACGCTCGAGCGGTCGCGCTCGAGCGGGTACTCTGGCGCTCGAGCGGGTAGTACTTTTTGGTGTAAGTTCTGGGAGGGAGAAATCTACACTCGAGCGGACTGGTTTTCGCGCTCGAGCAGATGTACTTTATTCTTGTGTCTTGGCGCTCGAGCGGGCCTTCTTGCGCTCGAGCGTACCTAGTTTTTTGTTCTTGACGCTCGAGCGTTGTGTTCTCTGCTCGAGCGGGAATGTCGTATATCAGTTGGCAGCTGGGCATTTTAAAATCACTTTTTTCATTCTCTCTCTCTCTCTCTTACTTTCTAAAAAGATATTTTGAGAGCTCCTCTCTCTAGAAACTCCCTTCTCTCTAGGGTTTGATCTAGTTAGAGTGTCTCACTATCCTCCGGCCTTTGTAAAAAGTGTGTGGATGGTCGAGGGCTCCATTTTGATCAGTGGATCTTTGAGTTTGGAACATTTTGATTTTCTTCAACTTCCTCGTTTGAGCTCTAACTTCGAGGTAGGGATATCCTACTTCTTCTGTCTTTGAATTTTAGTATTTTGATGAGTTGGGAGTTGTTGGGTAATTTTGAGAAAGCTTGGGCCTTTGTGTAATTTTTCAAAAGTTGGGGTTTTATTTATATAAACTTATATGCATGTTTGGCATAGAGAAATGAGATCGATATTGGTTTATTGGTGAAAATGGAACCTTAGGGTTGTGATGTTAATTATGGGAAATGCCCTAATTACATTGATAAATTAATTGGTATAATTAATTTGAAGAAAAGAAGAATTAAATTGAGGATGTTGGAATTGGATGTGTATGGGATTAAAGGGTGTAGTTTGATTCGTTCATCGCTCACCTAGTTGAAATGTTGATTATATATCCATTTGGAACATTTATTTTCAGTATAGAAATAACTGCTTTGAGCTATCGGTGGAGGATAGTCGTGATTGTTGTAGACACTTCATGATGATTAGGCAAACTAAAACTAATCGATTGGTATACTATTAATTATAGCAACTGGTAATAATACATTAATTCTATGTATTGTGATTGTATATGATCTATGTTTATATACATTGTGTTGTGTGGGAGGAGATGGGGGATGTACTCCACGGTTTAGGGGAAGATAGGGGATGGACCTCTAAACTGGATTTTGTGTGACATTGATACAGCACTACAATGTGTATCAATTGTTGATTATGGAAGGTTTGAATTGATTTGATATAGCACTAAAAATGTATAATCGTTATCAATTGTAAGGTATAGAAGTGATTCTATGTTATTGTTTGATTCGAGCACCGAAAATGTGTATCTTTCGCAAAGCGTAAGGAAATGCGTTTATGTGTTATTGATACAGCATTAAAATGTGTATCCCTCATGAATTTTGAAAGTGTTTTAAAGATGAGTCTAAACCTCATTAAGTTATTTGGCTAAAAGGTGAGCCTTGTTTTCAAACTCAAAGTTGGAAAGGACATGGGAAATGAAATGTAACATGGACTTAATGTCATGAAATCGAAATGTGATATATGTGGATGTATCTGTGTTGACCATCTATCAACTGCTAATCTTTTAGTCATTGTTCATGGCTGGTTTAGTGTATTTCTACTGGGCTGTGGCTCACCCTTTATGGGACATCATTTTCAGGTACAGGTAGCATGCCACCTCCAAGGACATAGCTTGGGAGGCTAGAGGCAGACAGACTGCTTTGTTATTTGCTTTCTTTTGATGTATTACATGTAAATTCAAGCCAATGGCTTAATATGTATTGAGTTAGCACTCTTCTTTTTGTAATCAAGTGTTAACTTGGAAAGCTGTAAGCCCGTAGGGCATTTGTTTTTGTTGTTAACATGTAATACTCTTGTAAGGAACTACTCTGATGAATAGAAGAATATTTATCTTTTATACCAATGCATGTCTAAGTTGATGGGTTTTAATGTTATTATTTTGAGGGCGTTACAAAGGGTCACAACCTTTCTAAAGAGTCATGGAAGAATCTATAAATTCCATCCCCCTTACTTCAATTTGGATAGAGAATTGCCTTTTCTTCTTCACTTTGTATTCATTCTTCATATTTTTTTGAGTCTAATTTTCCTATAAAGAGAGTACTTGCACAGGGAAGTTCGCTAGGCTTGCAATAGTAGTGCTGCTAGTGCAAGACATTGATCGTTATATCTTGGGAGATAGACGTCTATTGAATCCTAAGCATCGGTGGGAGGGCGAATCTGTCTTAAGGAAAGAGGGAAATAGGTCAAAACACTCAACTCGATCAGGTTTTATCTATTTATTTACTGTAAGTTTTATTATGTTATTTTGTCAATTTATTTCAATTTTGGTTTAACCCAAAAACCATTTACATATTTTTAATTTATATTTTTCATATAGTTTGGTACTATTTTTCTAACATATTTGAACAACATTGATCACTCTTTTTTTCTTTTTGAGTTGTATTTATAATTTTGCGTCCGCATTCCTAATATAAAATGGGTTGAGTCGGTAAAAAATATTTTGAATTGCTTAATATTGTATTTGGTTAAGAGATTTGAAAAGAGAAATGAAAATATATGTGAAATGTGAATAAAATATACTTACATTTTATCTAATTTCACAAACATTTTCACTTTTTTTTTTTCTTTCCAAATCCCTCCCAAAATTATCAACCAAATACTGTGTAAGTCAAATTTTTTAATATTAAATTAGTACTGGCTTATATCTCCAAAATCGTTTATGTAAACTTGCGATGCAGTACAAGGTTGGTACAAATTCTCTCCTTTGTACTATTTGTGTCATCGAGAGAGGTTCATATCAATCGCAAATATCACAATAAGATTTTGGTCAATGTTGTGTATGAGTCGATTTTGTTACACCAACAGTTAACTAGCCTAAATTGCTTGAGGCAATGGGTTGTGGGCAGGACGCTGGGATTTATCAATTTGGCTCTATCTTGATGAGGTTGTTTTATCCAAAAACATCAAAATAAAATAAATAATATTAAAAAATAATAATTGAGTTGTGTATGACACCTAACCTAGCGAACCCAAATTAGTTCAAATGCTTGTTTATTTTTTTTATTTTTATTTTTTAATTTTCTTTTAGATGGGTAAAGCAATTACAAAAGAACAGAAGCCTCAACAATAAAAGGAAATTTACTTTTACCAGTTGGATGAGGAGGAAAAAAAATTAAAATTCGATAATTCAGGGTAGTACTAGCTAGTATTGAATTCAAATCATCTCTCTCTCTCTCTCTTCTTTTCTTTTCTTTTTCTCTTTGAATTTAATTGGTTGTAAAATTATTTGTGTTAACATTGATAATCCTATGAATAAGACTGAATTAGTTTCTTCCAATCAAACAATGGATTAGGGATATAGGGAGACATGTCTTCACAACAAGTTTTTTTAGTCCCAATGTAATCATTTTCCTTGATCCAGCAATCAATCAGTCCTAATTACTTGCTAATGTGATACCTAATTCACTACAAGAAATAAGGGTTTCTGCGACGTTTTTTTAACGGCGTTTTCTTAAACATCATTTTTATTAACATTTATGGACGTTTTAAAAACATCACATGTTTAGTTAATTAAAACGACACCGTTTTATGATCAAAGGCGTTTAAAAACGCGTCCAAATGCGGTATATCACACGCACTTATTTTGAATCTGACAGTAAAGCCATTGTAAACCCTCAGTCTTCAGACATAAACATTGAATCCTCACGTCACCTCTCTCTCAATCCTCTCTAAACCCTTATCCTCACGTTGCCTCTCTCTTAATCCTCTCTAAACCCTTATTTTGAATCTTACATTCAAATCTCACAGATTCACCGATTTTGAAGCTCCACCTCGACCACCATCTGTACCGGCGAGGTAGTGAGATTCACTGATTCACCGATTTCACAGATTCATCGATTCAAATCTCACAGATTCACTGATTTGAGATCGATCTGCACCGCCACCGCGATTTCGATTCAGATCGGTCTGCACTGTCACGCCGATTTTGATTCTCTCTCTAAATCTCTCTCTCAGAGATTCATCTTTGATTTCATCTCAGAGCGATTTCGATTTCTCTCTCTCTCGATTTCAAAGCTCCACCGTCACCACCATCTATGCAAGCTTCCATTGCTTAGCACCTCATCTCCTTATCTCTTCCACTTTGTATATACATATACATATATGTATATTTATCAATTCTCTCATGTACATACACATATTTGTATAGACACCGATCGATAATGGAGCAGAACTTCTTCGATTTGATCTATTCTCTATACTGCCCAGGCCTTACCGAGACATTCCTCGACGTTTTGCTCTCCTCAGTCCTGATTTGGCTCGCTGTCATGATCGGCCTTGTTATCAGCTGGTCCTAGCACCCTAGGTGGGCCAGTCTGCTCTATCTCGGTCTAGGCTCCAAGCTCCAGTTCGCCTGGACCACGCCACCGAGATTCAGGGCTCGAGGTTCTGGCTCACCTTCACAGCATTTTCGGTTGGTTGGAGACTTTGGTCCAGGTTTATTTGGAAGGGAAAGACAGTTCTTCGATGGCGGCGGCACAGCTGGTTGAAAGTGGCGGTGACGTCAAGTGAGAACGGTTTTGAAATTTGGTTTTTCATTTATTTAATTGTTTATTAATGACTTTATTTATATATGCATATGTATTTGTGTATCTGTTATGAGAATTAATTTAGGGTTTTTGATTTAAGGCTTCTTGGTGATTGTATGCAATTTGATGTCTTGAATTGATTGGGGACTGTGCTCTGAAACCTTATTTGTTAATAATGCAACTAAATCTATGATAATTATGTGATTAGGGCTTTTATGTTTCTAAACTTGGCATGAATTTATTTGTAAAGTATGTAGGGAATAGTGTGGTCTATGGTGTGTGGCCGTTATACGCGGTTATGTCGTTGAAATAGTTGGAATTTTTGGATAATGTGTGTCGGTTTGTGGCATCCGTAGTTAAGGTAACAATTTTGTCGTGGCGTTACTGGCTTCGTAGTATGCCCTTGGATTTTCTGTTTTATGTATAGAACAATGTAGTTGACGTATTGATTTATGATTGTGTTGCTGACATTCGTCATTGGTTATGTTGGTAGTTGATATCGTGGTCCACTTAACGTGTTGTAATACCAGCGCTAGATGAGTCATAGAGTTTGCTAATTTTACTTTCTATTGGTTAATATATTTTGGGAAAATTTTCTTTTTTGCAGTCGGTGTTTTGTGTGTCTTTTCGAGTTCTTGGCAGCCCTTCACTTGATAGGTTTATGTGTACGGTTATTTTACTAATCTAGTGGCGGTATGCCACTGACAATGAGGTTACTCCATTTATAACGATATGGTATCTTTGAAAATCCAAACATGTGGAATGACACTTGGAATTATTTAAAAATAAAAAATAAAAAATAAAAATAAAAAATTGAGGACTAATCTACTAGAAGGAAATTGCCAATTATCGCATCTTGGTTGTGTTTGAAAATTTAAACTATATTGAACCACAAAGTGGAGGGTCACTTCGTTATGTTGTGGTTGCAAAGTTTCGAAAGTGTCTCTAAGTCATGTTTTCTCACTAATTAGTATTGACAGAAACAGATGGTTGTGGCACCTAACTTAATCTTTATGAAGTCTAGTCAGGGATATATAAAAACATTGACTTTGTGGTTTAGGGAGATTGAGGTTGTCTATATTTGTAAGAAGCTACTGCAAGAACGGTAGAAGACATTTACCTAAGCCTATCATTTTGGGACCTTTCTTAACTTAGATTAGGAAACAGGGGATTGTTGTGTCCTAAGCAAATTATATATATATATATATATTATTTTTTGGATTACCACCAGGTATGTTTATAAACTTTTGAACCTTAACTTATTGGACATGTCACCATATTTTGACTTAACTTTTTTTAGCAGGCCCAGCACAGGAACCTCACAGGTAGCGAATGTTGTGGTAGAGAAAGATCTAGAAAACCTATTGTAACTTATTGAAAACAAGGGTGGAAAAATGGAGTGGCAGAGTATGATGGGACAATCCACCTCAAACTTGACATACCAAGCTTGGCGCCATGATCTTGAGGTACAATTTGACCTTGACTTTGTAAGATGTGTATATTCTGTGTGGCGGAGAAATCTGTGGGAATTACTTACATGGATTTTGACCTGTGTTTGATGCATGTATTGTCTTTCAAGTGCTAGAAAAGTGGGCCCAAGTTTTGGCATTTGCATTGTAGTTTAATTAGAGTTTTTCATTAGTAATAGGGGACATAAATTCTAAAGAAGCAAAATTCTCATATTAAATATGAATTGACTTGGATATGGATATGGGATAACAATCACAATTCATACATGCATCCATTTTGTTTTTCTATGGAAAACTAGTTGGATTACACAGCTTGACTAATTAAACAATAATAGATTCTTTAAAAGCTTTCCGTTGGTTACAGGAATATACTAAGATGAGGGAAAATCCTTAGTTGAGCAGGAAATGTTTATGCTTCAATACAAGAAATATGTATTTTAGTGGCGTATTTTTAACGACGTTTTTTAAAATGTCACTGTTTATAATATTTAATGGCGTTTTATAAACGTCGTATTTTTATTTAATTAAAACGGCACCGTTTTAGAAATAGAAGACGTTTATAAACGCCTCCAAATGAGTTATGTCTCACGCGTCCCCTCCCTCCCTCTTTTCACCCTTATTTTGAAACTCAATTGAGATTCCAAATCTCTCTCTCTCTCTCTCCCTCTCTGCTGTCTAAACCCCATTAATATCTCAGAGCCATTTCGAAATACATCGGTGAAATATTAGCAATTGCAAACAGATTGCTGTCAGTGAATGTGAACCACAACTCTTTTTTGCTCTGCTAGAACTAGAAGCTACATTATCCAAACAGAAGTTTAATGTTGTGTTTATGTATGAGAATGGAAAACATTTAGTTAATTTGTTGAATTTATGTTTGACATATTTCTTGAGCTGGGCATAAAAAAAACTCTAAAAACTTAAAACTGATATATTATTGTGCCTATTTTCTGTTACTTGGGGTTTCACATATTTACAAAAACTTAAAACTCCAACAATATTTATAGAGCACAATATTTACATATTTATATTTGACATATTTGTGCCTGTTTTCTTTCAGTATTGTTTCCACCTAGGCTTATTCACCTGTTTCTGAGCTTTGTATGAACTGTGAACCTGCTAATTTAATTGCTTTAAAATGGAGTTGTGTAAAAAAAAAATTATTAGTTCCTAGAGCCACAGCCTTTGTTTGAGTGTTGATTATGCCGTATTTCTTTCTATATGAGACCATGTGTCATATTTCTCAATGTACTAAAGTAGGAGTGGAACGGTTAAATTGTTTCTGAAGCTCTTCACATGATTTTATAAGTGTTCAAAGTAAAAGACACTTGAAGTCTTTGTTTATAACTAATTTAATGTTGGGTAGCCTGCATATATTTGTAAACAAATTTTTATTTGGTTATTACTGTGCTAACCAAGGTTTCAACCGGAGGCATTTTGTATTGTTCAATGAACCCTTTTTACCAAAAGAAAACAAAAGATCATGTACTTATGTTTCGAATCAACTCCAAAGTCCTGAAATATTTTTGCAACAAAATGATGATGAGGTATATCTAACCAGTTCACATAATACAGAAGACTTTGGAACCTTGCAGTCCAAGCCTAAAATGTTTAAAAATCGATTTTTGGACTTTGTACACCTTGGTTCAGTCCTCAATAATGCTGCTGAATCTTTTTTCAAGAGTGAAATACGGCGGAGATTTTTTGTGACAGCTGTGTTAATTGTAATCAGTCGTGTTAGTTAGATACTGTGTGGTAGTGATATGGTATTTCAAGATGATGCACTGCCTAATGGAACTGAACTAGCTTATTTTGTTCGTGGGCAGGTTGTTAAGATGAGCACATACATATTATTATTTTGGTTTCAGGAAATGTTTATGTTGTTTTTTATAAAGATCAAATCTATTAAACAATTAACATATTTTTTTTTATTTTTGTGGAAGCAACGCTTTCCTAGTGAAGCACCTTGTTGTGATATGTATTTGTTTTCTAATTACTTGTCATCTACAGAAATGCGCAGAAGGTTATAAGAAAGGTTTTGGAATATTTTGCTTTTGCTGCCAAAGTGAGGTACTTTTTTTTTGCTGCTCGAGTTACATCTTTATTTGATTCTCATTTAGGTGTTTACTGTTTCAACATTTGTGAGCAGGTCAGCCCTTCTCAGTTTGAAGCACATGTGGGTTGGGCTTCTTGTCGCAAGCCGTGAGTGTTCTTTTGATATTTTTGGGAGGTGTAGTGAACATGCGGTTTCTGTGACCATTTATACATCATTAGATAACTTTTTTTCTCGTAATTCAGTTACCTACACATCTATACATCAAATGGAGTGTCTCTCTATGAGTTGTCTTTGAAATTGTCACAATTGCGAAAGTTATTTGCCGAGGAAAACGATGATCTTTTTGCTAAATTTTGCAATTCAGTTTTGTCTCTTTCTCTTTTATTTATTTTTTTTCTTTCGTAATCAACATTTGTGAGCTTATATTTTTCTACACATTGATGATGCATGCAGGGGCCATGGTTTCAGCAAATCAGTATTTGGCGCTCAGACAGTTATACTGTGTGACCAGGTATTTCGTTGATATACTAGTTTTTAAGTTTACTAATCAACATTGACATTACAGGTGACACCTTCCCTCTTGGTTGTGCTTTCGACGAATCGATTGTTCATCACAAGGTGTGCTTCTTCAACCCCAAACTTAACAAGAAGTTATTTAATTAATAATTTGACTCTTAACAAACTTGAATAAATACTATTTATGCAGTACTTCGGGTACAATCTGGATTCAAAAAATTCTACTTACAGCACCAAGAATCGAATTTACTCAGAAGGTTGTGGACTAGATAATGTAATGATATCATGGGGGCATGACGATTACATGTATTTGGTATGTGCCTCAGTTTCATCCCTTTAGAAAATATTCAAGTATTTAGTCAAATTTCGATCTTTAATGCTATAAAAACAGGTTGTTAATGTAATTTGGATTTTCATTTTTCAGGTGGCTAAGGAACATGGAACGACTTTGCCTCCAGCTGCATTGTTCATCATCCGATACCACTCTTTTTATCGTAAGCATTTATGCCAAAATATTTTTTTCAAATTCCAAAAATTAGTTTTTAATGAATAACATGCATATCTGGATCATTCATCTTGTAGCATTACACAAGTCATGAGCATACACACATTTGATGAATGTGGATGATGTTGAGAATTTGAAGTGGCTGAAAATTTTCAAGTAACCCCTTTTTTTTAGCATTTTGTTTTTAATTTCATGTGTTATGCCAATATAACTAACAAAGTTTACTGTTTTGCATAAAATTTCTCAAATTTATGCAGCAAATATGACCTCTATAGTAAGAGCAAAGTGTACATTGATGTTGAGAAGGTCAAGCCATACTATCTTTCTCTTATTGAGAAGGTAAGCACTATACTAGTCAGGAAACTAGGTGTGTAGAAACCATTTACAGAACAGTTCACTCACAAGGAGCATCTTATGAGTTCCGTGACTAGTTTCTATGCACATCTATTTTTCGAATTTTTTCTTTTTTTATCTTGATTTTTCGCATTCTTAATTAGTGAACTTTTTTGTAGTATTTCCTAGCCAAGCTGAGATGGTGAACATTCTAAATTGAAGACATTGATTTGAGAAATCACAGATTTTATTTTATTTTTCTTTTTGTGATTGATTCATGAACTTGTATAAAACACAACAGAGATTTGTGAGTTCTTTGTAAATCCTCTGATGTGTTCTAGAAATGTTCTATCAATAAACAATTTAAATGCATTTGGCGGGATGTAATTTCATTCATTTGGCATTTGTTTCTTTTAATTTCTACTGGATTGTTGATGATGAGCTTTTTTGTAGATATTATACTCTCTCTCTATTTAATGCTTTTGCCCAAGATAAAACATACACAGGTAAAATGATGTTGGGATTGAACTTATTGGATTTTTTTCTTGAAGGATGTTGTATTGGGTACTATTATAGATGTGAGGGAATAGTAATCTCACAGAAATATGTGTCTATACAAAGTTTTATTCATTATTGCTATTTTACAAGTGTATTTTTAAAGTTAAATCTTACAAATTTAGTAGTTTAAAAAAAAAAAAATCTATTGAGGCGTTTTTCAAAACGCCACTATAGTTATATTTTTAAAATAACAAAAAAGCTATTGCAACGTTTTTGAAGCGTCGCTGAATGCCTGTGTGATGTCATGTTACCGTTGGCTGCCACATTTAGCGGCGTTCGCTTATAGTAATTTTACGACGTTTTTAAAGCGTCATAAACTTACAGCAATGTTCGCGTCCTCGGCGTTTGGTGGTAAGCGTCACTAAAGGAATTAGTGGCGTTTTTAAGGCATATAGCGGCGTTTTTAAAACGCTACTAAAAGTCGTTTTTCCAGTAGTGATTGGATCTCATGATTCAGGCCCAAAAAATAAAAAATAAAAAAATTCCCATGGTTGAATTTCATGCCTACACTATATGCATGCACTTAATCCAATATCAGATAAATTAAGCCCTTTGGACTAATTAAATAATTTGATTATGGAGATTTGACTGCAATTACTGCATGAACTTAATCCAATATAAAATAAATAAGGCACTTTGGGCTAATTATCCCATTGTGATTGAAGAGATTAATGATATAAAGTGAAATTTCTCTTAAATTACAGGTATAACCTATCTTTTTTTTCCTTCTATGTTTTTTTCTTTTTTTCTTTTTTAGGCAAGTATAACAACTTGTATGCTCAATGACACGTGATTTTCTTGCTTCTTGGGACTCCATAATTCGAAATTGTTAATCTTAGTTTTCCATCATTGATTAATTTTTGAAAAAACATGGGGCATGATCTTGGTATATATGCTGACTAATTCAATTGTAGGGTTTTTTAATACCAAAATGGCAAAATTTTAAACTTAAATAAAAGACAAATAATGAGAGTATAAATAGGAGTGATAAATTATAAGAGTAGCTTGGACTGTTCATGTGCTCACCAGACAATATTATGAGAGCATCACTAAGAATTTATGTTTTATACGACTGGGAAAGCTTTGATAGCACACATGGAACAACTAAGAAACATTTTATCAAAAAAAATTTATTAATGAATTTTATTTATTTAGAATAATTATTAGTTGATCCTATTGATTGAATAAATTTATTTGTTTTCTATGTATTTGTCCCTCGTTTTGGTAATGAATTTGTTTTTGAGACTTTAAATGTGTTTGTAGAATGATCGTTTGGTATTGGTAATGATACTAATAAATTTATTAAAATAATAAATGATTAGAATATTTTAGTTTTTGTTTGTGAGTTATGATTTATTTGTAGTTTATTTGTGTTAATTTATATTGAAATATGATACTTTCTAAATAAAAAAAAAAAAATATTGAAATATGATGTTTGAAGTATAAATAATTGAATTATGTTTTTAAAAAAAACATTTTTATAGTGATAAATTTAACACTGAAAATTGAATAGAATTTCTTGATAAATAAATTTAGTGGCCAATCTATTTTAAATTTACACTATACATTTTACTTTTAATATAAATTTTGAACTACAAATAAACATTTATCAAATAAGATTTATGCAATCCATTAATAAAAACATGGAAAAATGATGACAATGATTATGATAAGGGTGATGATATGAGTGAATATAATTTATACATTGCATAACTTTTGTTGAAAGATACACCTTTAATTTAATCCAACCCCACTGCAAAGATAGGGATATGTTATTTCATCATGTAAGATCAATGGTATAAAGTCTGCCTATAAAGTTGATGGGGGTATAATTATGAAGTAGCATCAATATTATAATAGTGTATAGTGTAAAGTTCATAGGGGTACATTGAAGTAACATCAATATTATAATAGTCTAGAGTGTAAAGTTCATTGGGGTATAATGAAGTAGCATCAATATTATGCTAGTGTAGATGTGATGTATGCTTGAATAAATTTAGTTTTTTTTTTTTTACTTAACATAATATATATCGGTAGGGTTAGTTGTTAGGTAGAGAAAGGACCTCATGTTACACAACCATTAGGGGTATAAAAATGGCTCGAGACTCGTGGATGACCCGAAACTCATCCGAGGTAGACCCGGTCCGTTTTGGCCCGATTAGGCGCGGACCCAAGCCCAGCCCAGTACCTTGGGCCTAGGCCAGTACCTTGGGCCTAGGCCTTCCATTTGAAGCCTGGCCCGACCCACCCCACTCGGCCTTCTCTACCAATGGTTAAATTTCAAAAAATAAAAATAAAAAATAACTTGCAACGGTTAAATAATTAAAAAAATATTTAAAAAAAATATAAACAAACAAAATAAATAAAAGATTGATCAAAATAATTAAATACAAATTAATCTTGTAAAAATAAAAATTTATATAATTAAATAAATAGCATTAATAAATTAAAAATAAAACAAAAAATAATAATAGTTTATTAAATTAAAATCAAACTAATAATAGTTTTATCTTTGGCCGAGAGAGAGAAAGAGAGAGAAACAGAGTGTGATGTGACCCACTGGTACACAGTTACTGTGGCTAGCTGCTATAGCAGCCGAAACAAGAAAGGAGAGAGAGAGAGAAATAGAGTGTGGGAGCCTAGCCTACTCTACTATAGCTGCCTAATCTAGTCTGTCCCGTCCGTCCCTACTAGCCTAGCCAAAATTGGTCTGTTGCATCATCTCATCAATCACTCAACTTAAATGGTAATATATATACAAACTTCACTCTTTCAAACTACTATAAATATTTTTCATTTTTCAAAATAAATCTCACAAATAATTTTCTCTCTCTCTCTCTCTTAAACTCTTTCAATCTCTCTTCAACTCTCAATCTCTCTTAACTCTCAATTAATTTTGAAGTGTTATCTCTAAGTGACAATTGCAATTGTGCAAAAAAAAAATTTTATCAGAAGAAGCTAATTTCTATATCACATTCGTCAGTCGGTAACATTAATTAGTTTAATTAAATTTATTAGCTACTCATTTTTTTATTAATTATTTGTGCACATATATTAATTATTATTATTTACTTATTGTATTTACACATTATTTAAATTAATTGTTAATTCTTATATATTGTTTTACTTACATTACTATGGATCCTAATATTCCTAATGTTTATGTCAATGTTGATACATATACTACACAACATGAATTTGTTAATTCTCCTTCTAATATCCTTCTTCCAACAGTTGAATCATCATCTAAGAGCAGAACTAGTAGTGTTTGGGAACATTTTAAAAAAATATCTATAAATAATCCTGATAGTACAATTACATTTAAAGCAACATGTAAATATTGTGCACAAGTGCTGCATCTGTAGGGGTACTAGTCATTTAAAAAGGTATGTTAAAAAATTTTTACAAAGTTAACAATTTGATATTCAAAGTCAAATGCAATTAGAGGTTTCATAAACGGGTAATTTGCAAACATTTTCATATGATCTTATACATGCACAAAATTATGTAATTGATTATATTATTAAAATAAAAAATAACCTTTTACTACTAGTGAATATCCCGATTTTACTAACAAGGGTTGATTCAGTTGGTAAGGCTCGTTCCCTTCGCCCATTTAGCTTAGGTGCGAGTCCCACTTTCGACAGTCCTTTGTTAGGGGGCGACAATGCGTAACGCTTTCCCTGGTCCTAGAGTGGAGGTAGCCTCCCCTCCTCCTGAAATTTTTCTTGAATAAAAAAAAAAAAAAAAAGAATGTCTCAATTTTACCAAAGTGATTCACGAAAATTTTGCATCGCAATATCAAAGTTTTTCAAAAAATACTACTAGAAACAAGATTTTAAAGAAATTTGAAGACTTTAAAAGTGAATTATTTGATAGAAACAAGATTTTAAAGAAATTTGAAGACTTTAAAAGTGAATTATTTGACATATTTAAAAATTTGAGTAGAAGAGTTTGTTTAACATCAGATTTGTAGTCAAATAATGGTTTTGAATAACAATGTATCACTGCATATTTTATTGATAATGATTAGAAATTAAATAAAAGAATTATTTCATTTAAATTTGTTGAACTTCTATACACTGGTTATTCACTTGGTGTAGAAATAAGAAATGTATTATATGAGTGGCCTTTACAAAATAAAATATTTACAAATAGTTTAGATAATGCAACATATTATAATCAAACTGTAGCCCATTTAAGTCAACTTTACAATTACTTATTGATGGTGATTTATTTTATATTCGTTGTTATGTCCATATTTTAAATTTGATTGTTAAAGAAACTATGCATGTATACAAGATTTTTGTACTTGTAATAAAAAATGCAGTTATTACTATTATAACTTCTGTTAATCAAATTTCAGAATATAGAAAAATTTGTCAACAAGAAAATATGTCATTTAAAAAATTAATTTTAGATGTAAATAGTAAGTAGAATTCAACGTATAATATGTTAAAAATAGCTTGTAAACAAAGAAGAGCAATAAATTTATTTTTTGCAACAACATCAATAGGAGGAGTACTGACTCCTACATAATTTAATTGGTGCCAAATAGCCTTGTATAATTTTTTTTTTAACAGTTTTTGACACTTTAACAAAATTATTTACTTATATATATATATATATATATATATATATTCCTATTTCACCATTTGTTTTATATATGCTAGCAAAAATAATTAAAATTTTCATAAAATATATGGGTAATGAATATTATGTAACAATTATTACTTCAATGAAAGCAAAATTTGATAAATATTTTGATCTTTTGTCTCGTCTTTTAGGTTTACCCATAATAATTGATCCTAGGCGTAAGGAAATTAGTTTACAAGAATTTTTAAAATGTGTTTTCGTTGATCAAACGCAATTTGCCCCTATTTTACAAACATACAACAGATTATTTGAAGAATACAAGGTAGCTGTATCTGTAAATATACCTACACACACTACACTAGCAGTCTTATCTCGAGGAGGAAGTGTTTTTTCGGCAATAAAAAGTAGAAGAATATTTCAACATATAAGCGTAAGTAGTTCTGAATTACAATGTTATTTGGAAAGTCCGTTAATGGATGATTCCGATGATTTTGACATTTTGGAATGGTGGAAACAAAATGAAACTATGTAGCCTGTTGTTTCACAGATAGTCTATGATATGCTAACCGCTCCTATTTCTACAGTTGCTTCGGAAATAGTTTTTAGTATAGGTAGACGGGTGTTGAGCGATTACCGGAACAAGCTTTCACCCCAAATGATAAGGCACTGATGATATCCAGAAATCATATGCATGCGCGCGTACAAGAAGACAAAATTATAGTGAAAAGAAGTGAATTCAAAATGATTTGGATGACATATCCTCGAGTAACGCGACTGAAATGTTTGTTGATTGATCAATAATTTATTTTTTACTAGTTTATTTCATTTCATTTCATTTCATTTCATTTCATTTTTTTTTTTTTTGTATTAGATTATTGAGGTGGAATATAATGCAAATGATTGGTATGCTAGTAGGTGCCAACCTAGTTGGGATGTACTTAACCTATAGTGATGCAATTGCTCTACTATCATCAATAATCTACACCTATTTTATTTAATAATATAAATTTTTGTAATATTTTATTTCATTTTGAAATAAAAATTATTCATTCAATAAATATTATATAATTAATTTAATATTGTAATATTGAAAGTTTTATTTTCATATATATATAAAAAAATTACATAATTGCATACTTTTTTAATTATAAGTTCATAATTAAAAAAAATAAGTCATACATAATTAAATTTAAATACCACAATGAAACATAATAAAAAAAAATCTCATTAATCTTAACTAAAATGTTCTAGTACAATTTTTTTATTTCTAATAAATAATCTACATAGATAATGTATTTATCGTTTATTTATAATAATAAAAAAAAGGACCCGCCTAGGCCCAACCCACGGCCCACGGCCTCAGTCCTATTATGAGTGGGCTTGGGCCTGAGCCCCACTTTTTGGCCCATGGTCTGACCCGCTAAAAAAGCAGAAGCCTATGAGGCCTGGATAGGCTAGCCCGAGCCCAGGTCTGGATGGGCCGGGCTAGACCATTATTATATCCTTAACAACCATCAGGTGAAAAACTTTGGTTGTGTTTGGAGCAGCTTTCTGAAACTAATTATACCCTTACATTCTAATGTTATGTTTGGTTGACATTTTCAAATCATGATTCCAAATCAATTTCAAAACACATTTTGAAAACACGTTTCGTAAACCAGACATTTTTTTGAATTTTTGGCCTACCCAGTTGTCCGCCTACATGTCTAGCCAGTTGAATGGAAAAATACTTCTTTTTTTTTTTTTGGCAATTGCCAATCACCAATCGCCTCCTTTTATTTTGAAAAAAAAAAATTATATTTGTTTTTGATATTTTTTAAATATAGAAATTAATTTTTTAGACCAAAATGACAAATTATTTTTTGAGTTGAATTTTAAAAAGAGTTTAGTTATGAGTTTTGAATAAAATTCTTAATAAAGTTTTGAGTTGTGTATTTGGTTGTGAGTTATAAATTTTTGAATTAAGTTTTGAAAACTTTTTTAAAAACTTATAACCAAACAACTTTTCTCATTTCATATGTCACATCAAAAATTCAAAATTCAATTCAAAACTCATAACTAAACAATTTTTTTTTTCTTTTCATATTATAATTCTAAAATTCTACAAAACACTATATATCTTTGATTCGGAATATATTTAAATTATTTATTTAATTTTTTAGAAGAATTTTGGGATAATTTTTTTTTTTTTTGGGTGGTAGTATTATTGTATTACCAACAATCAAGTTTTGCCAATGTCTTAAAACATTGAGTATATCACAATTAGCTTGTCCAAAATACTTGATGTGGTTTTCATTATTTCAAGAAGAGATGAATTGCTATCGATTATGGTAAATAAGAAAAATGCATGGGAGCACTAATTAGTGCTCCCACTAATTAGGTGGCAGTGGGTCCCGTCATTAATGATGTGATGTTTTGGTCTTGGAGTTGTGTTTTTTTTTTTTTTTTTACTTTTTTAATGCATTAGTGCTATTAGTGGTGATATTTTTAGTGGGATGAATCATTGTTGGGTAAATAATAATGGGAGTGTCAGAATGATAAGTGTTCAAATTCGAGTGATGTGATCATGAATTTTTATAAAATCATTAGTCGCGAAATATGTTTTATAAGAGTTGAATCAGTTATGAATGAGGTTGTAAATCAATTATGAATCTATATATGTTACAAATATGACGATAGGTATATGTTTTTTCTATTTTCATTGTCAAGCCGAGATGTATCGATATAGGAAGGCCAAAAAACTGATACATTTTATTAGCAGAATAACGAAATTTTAGATAGTATTTGGTAGGGTTTTAGAATTATCATTTGAGAATGAAATTGTGTTTTGAGTTTGTGAGTTTTAGAATTATGATTCGAAAAGAGAAAATTTGTTTAGTTATGAGTTTTGAAAAAAGTTTTAAATTTTTGATGTGACATATAAAATAAGAAAAATTGTTTTGTTATGAGTTTTGAAAACAATTTTCAAAATTTAATTGAAAAACTTAAAACTCATAACCAAACACACATCTTAAAACTCTATTGAAAATTTTATTCAAAACTCAAAACCAAATTCTTTTTAAAATTCAATTCAAAAAAATAATTTGTTATTTTGGTCTAAAAAAATATCAAAAACAAATATAATTTTTTTTCCCCCCAAATAACAGGTGGCGATTGGCAAAAAAAAAAAAAGAAAGAGAGAGAGAGAGAGTATTGTTCCAGTTAACCTGTCGGATGATCGGGTAGACCAAAAATTCAAAAATTATTTGCTTTACCAAACATGTTTTTAAAATGTATTTTGAAATTGATTTGGAATCATGATTTGAAAACTCAAACCAAACATAACGTCCGGATGTAAGGGTAGAATTAATTTTAAAAGACTCTAGCAAACACAAAATGTTTCTATTAAAATACACTACAACACCAGAAGTGTAAAAATGGCCCGCGGCCCGTGAGCGGTCCGAAGCCTGTCCTTGGCCTGGGGTGGGCCCGACTCACTCAAGGCTTGGCCCGGCCGAGGTCCAGTGTTTTTTTTAATAAAAAATAATAAAATTTTGATAGAAAAATAAAAAATAAAAAATAAAAAATAAAAAAATTTGTTTAAGCCTGCTCTAAGCCTGAGCCCGGGCCCAAGCCAACCGGATCGCCCAAGGCCCGAATAACCCTTGGGCCTAATTTTTTGACTCGTGACCCAGCTCAAATTTTGACAGGAGCCTGTGAGACCGACATGGGCCGAGCCAGACCAAATTTACACCCCTCCCAATATCTGGTAACTTCATGATCTATAACTCGTCTTTGTTCTCAGAAATTAAGAAAAGAAAACTGTTAATTTCATCCTTAAATACTGCCAAACCATGAGAATTTCGATTACTATCTCCGTCCCCCCCCCCCTGATTCCAAATCAATTTCAAAACACATACATTGTCTCGACAATAGAATGTGAAAACAAAGGATCTTGATTCAGTGCTCACCAGTTCAAAATGATCTGTATTATACATATAACATTTTGTATACAACTCATTGGTGTACTTAAAATATAACAGTATGATAGAGGAATCAACAGAAGATTAAACAGCAGAACACAACAAAATTTGAAAATGAATTTGAACTGTCATGTGACAATTCAACGAACTGTCACCAAGCAATTAAGACTCATGCTGACAAATCTAAAGACAAATCGCTAGAATTTTTGGCCCCGCGTTAAGACAATTCCATCAAAAGATCCTAATCAATTTCCACAAAAGTAAAGTTTCTCGAGAGATTTTCCTCTCATTTCTCCAAAAAAAAAAAACCAAAAAAAAAAAAACATGTTTCTTATTAACATAGACTACAACAATTCACAGTGACTTTTCCCCTAAAAATACAAGGCATTTTGCAACAACAAATACAAAAAGAGAAAGTAAGATTGGAATTACACTTCATACTAATTAGCATCCCAACTGGAAAATAAATAAATTTCTGTCAATTCCTTTCGCTCGCGCTTCTATTGATGGACCACAACTTACTGAACATTCTTTTAGGCCGACCAGGAATCGAACAAAGCGCTTTAACTTTCGATTGTTTCCCAATTCCATCAGAGTAATTCTCCTCCAAATCATCATCCTCAGCCAGCTTCATCCTCAAAGTTGAAAGCTTCGATTTTGGTGATTTGAGACCAGAGATGCTCCACTGATCCTCTGCTTGAGCTGTCGCATTGGTGCTTAGCGATGCTGTAGGCCTCCTCGAGTCATCATTTGCAGCGAGAAGTGCTTTAATGTTGCTAGGAAGCTCGGTCATCTGGCCACCAGCCATGGCAACCCTAGCTTGCTCGAAGAAGAGGACTTGCACCACTACCCTCAGTGGCAGCATCTCGTTTTGAGCTGCGTGCATGCACGCTTCCATTGACAGCTTCTTGCAGTCTAGAATTCGACACAAACGCTTTCTTTCACTTTTGTTGAGGTCCGGGTGTGCCTGGAATAAGGGTAGTAGTGTCATTTTATACGGGTAAATTTTACATCTCTAAATAAGTTCTTCTAGAGGCGAATATATTCCAAGAAAATGCGACACAAGCACAAGATTTGGAGACCATTCAATGTGTGACATTCCAAAATAGAAAAAAAAAGGAACATAATTGCATGTTCGTTCATACATAAATGTTAAACTGCTAGTATATATTGACTTTATTCTTCGACTTTTTTTTAAAAATGTGAATATTCATATTGTCAAATTTCTGATTATTGAATGTGTAGAACTAAGTGAAAGTCAAGTAATAAAAAATCTTGAATCTAGTTAGTTGCCAATTAAATTACCAAACCCTAATAACTACCAAACATTGAGTATGACTAATAGGATCCAAAGGTCAAGGGAGTTGGTTATCTACTAAAATGATGGTGACCCACATTCTAATTTCAAACCATTGAAATGTGTCGGTTATCTACTAAAATGATGGTGACCCACATTCTAATTTCAAACCATTGAAATGTGTCTTGAGGATATTTTTTGCTTTTAATTTTAGAGTCACGGGGATTATGAAAGGAAGGATATCAAAATCAAACCAGAAAAACAAAAACAAAAACAAAAACAATGACATTTTAAAAAATTATAAAAAAAAAAAAAAGAAAAGAAAAAGATCAGAAAAGATCATATGGTATTATACTCCAAATATCAGTATTATATTATTACCTTGAGATAAATATCAATTGCTCTGTATAGATCATCATGATCAAGCCTTGCAAAGTCCGGTAAGGCCTCGGCTAGTCCAATGAATTTTGACAGCGGCAAATTCGCATCTCGAGCTATGTCATGAAGATACCCGTCCACAAGCTTCGCCACCTTGAGTTTCGAGCTATGGGACGCGGAAGAGGACCTTCTACTCTCTTGAAACTCATAATCGACGTGCTCAGCTGAGCGAGACCGCCGCCTCCTCTCAAAACCGTCCTTGGTTCGCGGGGGACTAGTTGGAGGGCTCTGCCCCTGTAACATGAATTGTTCCAAAATAGTCATGACTATGTCCACATCATAAACTGTGTCAATTGTGCGCGACAAAGAGGGAATCAACAAGTCCCCGACTTTCGCTTCCTCTAATTGAATTCCAACTCTCCGAGCCAATTCCATTTTCGAAGAAGACGAGGCGTTAAGTATATTGGCTGCTTTCAAGAGTTTAAGCAAGAAACTGCACGAAACAGCACCTCTCTCCGGTGGGAGTAGGCTTATAATGGATTCCAAAAGCAGCCTATGCTTTGAAGTCATATCCCCAAACCCAACTGTGTCCGAGTCTGGGTCTGAGTCTACTACTTGCTTGTAGTCTTTTGAAATGTTAGGTAGCCATCGCGACGCATAAATTCGCAATGCGTCTCCCACGAGGTTCGAGGGTATTTTCCCACCGGATTTGATTGCTATAACAGTCCTCCAATATAGGTCTATCCCCAATTCTGCCACATCTTCAGCCCACCACCCTTTTGTCATAAGTTTGCTATGCCTCTGGCTCTCTCCCCCGTTGCATGATGCATCGTCCCTACCCCTACGCGAATGACTATGCGACAAGTTCACTTTCGAGGGATGGGCTAAAACTTTCGAAGCAATCGCTTCAATGCACCGGCTCGTGATTCCAAGCTCCTCGGACCACGAAGGGAACGCTTTCGTGCTTTGTAGCGTTGCGATTGAGTCCTTCCAACCGTGAAGTATGCAAGAATTGAAGAAGACTTCAAGCTTGTAAACTAGGTTCCCCTTTTCGACATCCTCGGTCATTTGGAGGTACTCAGCAGCACACCTGGCAGATACAATGTTGTAGGCACTGAGTGTGATTGTGATGCCATAGCAGAACTTAGCACACAATTCGAATGCCTCGATGCCGCCAGGGAAATCAGGGAGTTGGACTATTTGGTGGTGTTGGGAGTCTGGGCTTTCGGAGCACAGCCTCTGGAGCCGCAAGCACTTGGAAAGCAGGGGAAACTGCAAGAAAAAAAAAACACAAAAACACAAAGACAAAACTTGTCAAAAATTAAGCAACACCAGAGACATCATTCAAATGAATTGCAAGATATATCAAGATTTAACCTTGTGAAGCAAATATCTGCTTCCCTTGACTTGGACTATGAGATCACTAGAGACTTCTGAGGACACTGACCTACATTAGCACAAGTAAAACCATGTTACCCTTTACATCATATGATGCTTAAATTATGTCCAAAAACAAAAACAAAAGCAAAAACACAAAAAACAAAAAGAAAAACATCATGTTTCCAGTGAATTTCTTACCTTACAGCGTCAGTAGTGTAGAAAGTATCAGGCCGAGAACCGAGTTTCATAAACTTCATGTTTGAGTCTTTTCTTTTTCTTCTTCTGAACTTTCTCTGATTACCAGATTTTCATCCTATTAAGAACACTTGAGTTCCTGTATTTAATTTTCTTGACTCAGAAACCCAAGAGAAAATAAATCAACCCAACAAACTAGAAAGAGGGGGGAGAGAGAATTTTCATGGAGGAGAGAGAAAACCCAAGAAACACTTCCAATTACTTACTTGTGTGATATATAAAATTTATATAGAACGATAGATACCCAGAAGATCAAAAACTCCAAAATTCAATGTCATCTCAGTCAAATTCTAGACCCCATTTTGATCAGGACATGAAAATGAAGAATCAAAGCCACACCAATCCCATCAAGATCATCAATATTATACCCAAAAACAAGTCAATCAAACAAAACATTCCCCCTATTATGTCTTATCCCCCCCAAAAAAAAAAAAAGAAAAGAAAAGAAAACACTAGACCACACTAAAACAACCATATGGGTGTGTGATGAAATTAAAAATTACTCAAATTAGAAAGAGATAGATAGAGAGAGAGAGTATAATATATAAGGAAACATTCTAAAGACTAAAAAGCAACCTTAAAAAACTCAAAATCATTCGCCGGAAAAACAGAGATGAAGAACCCAAACTGTGACGTTTTGTGAGGTTATGAGGTTTGGGTTCAGTTCGGTGTGCCAGCGTGAAGGCAATGAGAGAAAGGCGACGCCCACGTGCTTATCCTGCGCCCACTTCTGTCTTCCTCCCACTCATGATCATTGCCATTTCTCCATTCTTATTCCCTTTGGAAATTTTTATTCTCTCTCTCAAATTTTCTGTAATGTTCACCCCGGATTATTTTAGTCAAACCCTATTTTATACCTAACATCGTACGCCGCTCTGCGCTTGATGCTTATTAATATAAATGGAAATTATGTTGAAAAAATTATTACAAATATTTTATAATTAAAGTTAAGGAAAATTTACTCATAAGTCCTAGTTTTTGAAACGTTGAACCATTTAATCTTAAAAGTTTTCTTATGCTCCATTTAGTCCCATTTTTACATCAACATGATGTGAATGATGTAAATGATCTGATGTTTCATTCTATAATTTCAAAATTTATTGAAATCTGATGAACATTAGATGTTTTTCATCCTATATTTTCAAACATTATTGAAATTTGATGAACATTAGATGTTTGAAATCCAATGTTTGTAACATGACTCTGATATTATTAACATTGTATCTGATGTTATTAACATTGTAATGGGACCTTTCAGTCTATAAGAAAACTTTTAGGACTAAACAGTGCATAAGTTATTAATTTTGAAAAAATTATTACAAATATTTTATAATTAAAGTTATTAATATTAATAAAATTTATCATTAATTTATAATTATTTTTAAAATTTTACACTGAAATGCAACTTTCCTTTAATATAACCCATTATGGATATAGGGTAATATTTAAAAGGAAATTTAGTTAAAAATAAATTATATAAGTTTAATATATACCGTGCAACTCATTGGGCTCTTGTGAGAATATTTTAATAATTTAAATCGTTTATTATAAGATTTGTCAAACTCATTATTTATATAAAAAATTAAATTAATTAGATATGTGTAATTTTTTAGTCAAATTCTAACTATTTTAAAAATTATATTAATATATTATTATTAAAAATTAGTCAAATTCTAACTATTTTAAAAATTATATTAATATATTATTATTAAAAAGATAAATGTGGTATTATTTTACGGTCATAGATGGGGCATTTGGAAAGAAGTTAAAAAAGTTATTTTTTTTGATTTTTTAGCTTTTTTAATAAAAAAAAGTCAATGTTTTAGCCAAAGAAGTCATCTTTTTTGCCAAAAAAGTCATAAAAAAAGTCAAAAATTCAAAAAATTAATTTTTTACCAATTTCTCAAAACACTGTGACTATTTGTACCAAAAAACCATTTAGTACGCTTAATTTTTCAGTATTCCTTATTAATTGTTTAGAGTTATAATTTACTCTCAATACACCATTATTTATATTTTTTTTTACAAATTATCTTTTAAGGTACACTCAAATAATAAACAAATTAAAAATCATAAATTACAATACTTTAAAAAGCCCTTTGAAGGGATCAAGAGTACTCTTCATGATTTCGGAGCAGCGAAGTGTTTGGATGGAAGAGGTCCCAGCCTCTCTTCTTTCTTATGTTTTGACTGATAGAATAGTAGTTGTGTAAACTGTTTGGCTCATACTTCTCATGAAATAAGAATATTAAAAAAAAATCTTTTCTATTATTATTTTTATTTATTGTTTGATTTTGTTTAAATTTTATTCTATTTGAAAGTAACAATACAATTAAAAAAATAATAATAATATTGATGATAATAGTGAGTTTGGGTGTGCTGGATTGGAGTTTTGAAATGAGAAATAAGATGAAAAAAAAATAATTGAAGATCGGAAAAGAATATGAAAATACTTGAATATGAACAATATATATAAGTGATTAGGATGTACAGTGAGAAAAAAATATATTTTATATTAGGGTTTAATGTGTATTATCCTTATTTTTGTTTAAATTTTATTCTATTTGAAAGTAACAATACAATTAAAAAAAAAATAATAATATTGATGATAATAGTGAGTTTGGGTGTGGTGGATTGGAGTTTTGAAATGAGAAATAAGATGAAAAAAAAATAATTGAAGATCGGAAAAGAATATGAAAATACTTGAATATGAACAATATATATAAGTGATTAGGATGTACAGTGAGAAAAAAATATATTTTATATTAGGGTTTAATGTGTATTATCCTTATTAGTAAATTTATATTATGATATAATAAGAATTAAAATTTCAAAATTTTAATTAGGCTTACTAAGTTATTATTTAGGTAATAGGCTGACTTTCAATTAATTTAATTTTTTTTTTATAAATAATTTTCTTAACAAACTTTATAATATAAATAATTCGAATCAATCAATGAGATGAGCTTGGAACAAGGGTCCAATAGATTGCACAGCACCGTGATGTGCCTCCCCAATCCCGTTTAAACCTACATACTTCAAGTTGCATATACATAGGATCGGGATTTGAGTAAAAAAAATATTTTTTAAATAAGTGAAAAAGTAAAAGATATTTTGTATTCAATGAAAATTTTATTTGATTTCAATAAAAAATTATATCATTTTTATTTTTTTTATTTTTTCTTGTGTTGAGTATTGGTTAACAAGATTATATATATATATATATATATACATTAGAAATGGGAATAGTTACATATGAAGGGTTGATTTTGAATGAATAGTTTTTAAAATTTTAATCGAGGTACGTGTAAATTGATTCAGACGTTCGTTTATCAAAAAAAAAAAAAAATGTTGGCCTTGTTTAGTATTGTTTATAGTTGTCTATAGTTTTTTTCTTTTTTAAAAAAAAAAAATTGTGTCAAAATATTTTGTGCTACTTCTGTTGATAATTTATAATACAGAAATGAATTGAATAAATTGAAAAAAAATAATTATGTAGAAATTGGAGAGAAATGCTTTTATTTTCTACCTTCTAATTATCGATTTTCAATTTGAGAAAAGCTCAATCACATTGGTACTAAAACAAATAAAAAAAGTTCCAACAAAATATAATTTTTGTTGGATAAATTTTAGAAATTAAAAAAAAAAATTGTTACATAATTATAAAAACAACAATGCCTATATAGAAAAAACATTGTATTGTGGAGATACATTTCATATGTGGATCATAATATTTAAAAAATAAAAATAAATTTGAATATGCAGTACACATTCTAGTGAGCATAAATTTCTTGACATATGTTTTGAGTTTCTATTTATTTTATTTTATTTTTTTCAGAAAAAGTATCAATGCCAAAAAAGAATCAATAGAAATTGACTTCACTTTATAAAATAGTATAAATATATTTATTAAAAGAATATAAAAAAGTTGTATAGTTGGGGATAAAAGAGATGCTTAAAAAGAGGAGCAGGATGTATATATCACTATCAACGATGGGCTTTTTCTCGCCCACGGCCTATACGGAAAACTATACACAGTCCACATAATATATAAATGGCCCAAATGAAGTTGCCCTTGTTTTTCACCATAATTACAAGATTACTTTGATGTTGCATTATTTATGGCATGAGGACCATGGCCAGTGAAGAGGGTCCATTGCTTGTGTGAAAGAAGGAAAAAACCCTACTTTTGATCTTTATTTTTTAAGTTCAGATCCAAAAATTATTTTTTTAAAGCATAGAATGATGTTAGTCTGACGTATCGGCCGAAAAGCTTTGTTTAATAGATTTGTTTTCTAAATAAAAAAATTAAATTATTAATTTAGCAGTTGAAGGTCTTTTTCAATTGGTTTTTCTTGCTTTGGATTCTCTTATTAATAATCTTTTGATTATTAAGTGTATTATTATGATGATGGCAATGGTACAAATGAAAGGATGGTTATTTAGAGCGGGCCAGGTCCATGGGTTGATATTTGATCAACAAAGCTAGGAGTGATGAACACATTGATGTTAAAGTTTGAGGCTTTTTTACATTTATCTTCTTATATATGCAAATATCTTTAGTATTTCGGATAATTATCACCAAAATAGTTACTGTATATTTTTTAAAGACATCTAGTTTGATTATCAATTTACGAATGTCTGATTAATTTAATTTTATTAGATGAATAATTTTTAAGATAAATTTTATAAATTGAATGATTCTCATCACCAAAATAGACCTACAGGTGGCTTACAACTAGCTCTCCATAGCTACTGCCACCATTGAGTTTTTTGAATGCTTGTAGCCTGCATTGAGTGAAAAGTCGATTGAGTCAGAATTCAATATTGATTGGTGAAAATTTAAAATTGCGAATATTATAGGAAAGTAAATGAAGAATTTATGAAAGAAAATTTGTATTACATAATAATAAGACTCGAATTTAAACATTACAACATATTATTTTTTATTTTTATTTTTATTTTTTCACTAGTGATCGAAGTCAAACTTGATTAATTATCTCAAATTTGGTATTCATATCATATGATAATGAAGCGTGCTTTTGGAGAAGAAGAAAATTTAATCTTTTCCTATAAGCAAAAGTGGTAGCTTCAATCATTAATGTCCTCTTCACATACATTCTATACCACTGTTAAATTTGAATGGCTGCAATAATTAGATTGGGATGATCTCTAATCATCACATTGCAAACTCCTTAAAAAAATCAAAAAAAAAAAAAAAAAAAAAAAAAAAAAAAAAAAGAAAGAAAGAAAGAAAAGAAAGCATAGACTATTGGGGATAATGTTGTCAATTTGCAAGAACCCTATTAATGTTCACAAACTAGTTAATAGCCCCTAAAAGGCAAGGACAGTTGGGAAAAAATAGTGAATTGATTTATGTTAGAAGAGGGGTTAGTCTTGCATTATTTGCTAGGCAGTCATAAGGAGTGCCCCACTTGGAAAACCTACTGTTAATATAGTTAGACACAATTGATTAAAATGTGCAACAAACAGTTACGCTACGTGTACAGATAAAAATTAAGACTAAGATCTCGTTTGGGAACCCTCTTTTTTAGTTAAAAAGTTAAAAAATTATTAAATTAGTCAAAAAGCTAACAATCTATACTAAAAAGTCAAAGATTCTTTTTTTTCTTTACTTTTTGCACATCTTTTCATAAAAAGTCAAAAAGTCATCCCAAACATACTAATTTTTTTTAGCTCATATTTTAGCTATATAGCCAAAAAATTACTAAATTAGCCTGTTGCCAAACGAGGCCTAAGTATATCTGTTATTTTTATAATTTATATTTTATGTCAATTTAGTTTTTGTAAGTTTAGTTATATTAAATTTATTTTTGAAATCATCACATTACATCAATTTAATTCAATTGGTAATACCTAATTAAAAATTGGAATAAAATCAGGATTAAATTAGTGCATTCACTTCGAAGTAATTGAGAAGTTGGAATCTAAATTGAAAATGGTCCATTCCCTTTAGAATAGACCATTTTGCCATTGATCCTAATAGATGTTATTAATTAGATTAAATTGATATAATGTAAAAAAATTAAAAAATTAAATTGATACAGTTCAAACAACATGGATCAAATTAACTCAAGATAAATTGCAGGAACCACATATATAATTTTTCCTAAAAATTAAAAAGATTTACATAGAAAAATAATGTGCAATCGAGATTTGTTATGGGTTTGATAGCAACTTTTATAAAATGAATTTAAATTACACATTTTTTTTAATTTATAAACTTAGGATGAATTATTATTATTATTACGACAAATAATTTCATGGCAAGGCCACATTCAACTCACAACAACAAAGTAAGTTTTAAATATCTGTAATCATTTATCAATTACAAGCGGTTAAGCCTAAGAGACATTAACAAAAATTGAATTCAGAATATCTAGGTTATTCTAAAGTTGGCTATAGCATGAATTACTTTTACAAATGCAATGGGTGTACCCAACATCTAGAAAAGCTGCAATATAAACCATATAAGTACAAACATCTTCTTCCAGGTGGGGAATTCTAGACTTATGTTATGAGTCTGGTGGTGGTGGTGGTGGTGGATAGAGAGGGGGTGTGGACCTGAATGTTGCAGGGAATTGGGAAATGACCTCTGGTATTGGCTCAATCAATGTCCACAAAGGACTAACAAAACAAAAGGGGGGTCTCTGAGAGGCAGACGTGAGCTTTGTTTTTGGTTGGACATGGACCATTGTCCTAACCCAACCCAACCCAAACCAAATATGGGGAGGAAAATTCTCTGATATTTTGGGAGAAAACAAAGGGCAAAGTGGTAAATGAAGAAAATGGATGGTGGTGGTGGAGGAGGTGAATAGAGTGGGTCAAATGGTCCGCTTTCTACGGTGGGCAATGGGATTGCGGGTGACGGTCCTCTCTACATACGGGTCCCTCTCCTTGTTACCCAACAGGCCGGCCACCCGACACCTGGGACCCGCTACTTATTCTCCTCTTCTTCTCTTCCCATTTTTTTTTTTAGCTGGGACCCACTCCATCTCTCTCATTGCACACACTATTCAACGCCCGCAGAAGAATGGAATGGAATGGGCGAGAAGTTATTGAGTGATTCTGGGACATGATGGAATTGTCTTAAGAGTGTTGCGATTAATAAAATATAAAAATAATACATTTATATAATTTTGTTTTCCTTTACAATCGTCTCACTAATGACGTGATAAGTAAAATTAAAAAAATTCTTTTATATTCAAATTTTTTCAAAACTCTCTATATATACATTTTGTCTTGTCACCTCATTAAGAGAAAAAATATTATATAAATATATCACTACTGTGAGATTAAAAAAAAAACAAAAAAAGGTGAAATTTATGGTTTTATATTGAAATATAAAAAAATAGTAGAGTATAATGTTTAGTGATTCATGAATGGTATAACTACATAATTTATTTATTTATTTTTTCCAAAATGAGAACCATTTTCACAATTATGGTGGAGTTGCCAGCCAAACTTGGCCTGAACCCTCAAGTCTAAACAGGGCCAATTTAACCCTAATATGAGTTTTCGAAGTTGGAATGAGAAATGAAAACCGGAGAGTGTTGGTTTTATAGAGGACATCATGAGTTCGAGACCCGTATATATTAATCTCGATTACTGACTTCTTATCATTTGTGTCTTTAGTGAAATTAAGATCAAATTATGACTCAAACTGTTTTAAAAAATTGTTTGTGACTTCCGTGCAAATATGAGCAAACCCTAGATTTACGAGTCCATCAAAGCTCCTCTCTTCCAACTTTGTAGCAGTACTGGTTATGCTCATTTCAAAGGGGAAACAAAGAATGGCAAATTACGGTGGTGGTCTTTAGATTTTCTTCTTTATATTATTTTGGTTTATACAATTTCAATTGACTCAATTTTGACTATTAATCTTAGATTTATCAATTGATAATGTCTTTAGTGTTTTTGATAGAAAATAATTACTGAATTAGTTGAAATTAACTCATTGAGTTGAGTAGATTTCTAATTTTTGCTCTCAAAAAATATGACACATGCCACTTATGTGTGTATTTTTTATAATAAAAAAAATATTAAATGTTGTAATCAATTGAACCAAATTGAGACAAAGTCACAATTTTAATATTAAAATTAAGTCAATTAAAAATAATATAAAAATAAAAATATGAAAATTACTCTCGTAATTTGTCCTAAAAAAACGCACACACAATAGTCACCATCAAACTATCAATTGGTCTCACCAATTTTGATTTAATTTTTAATGTGACTATCAGACTTTTAATTTTTGTGTTTAAGCATTTTAACTTTTGTCTGGATTCAATGGTGACCCTTAACATTTTTTCTATCAAAGCCATCTAACTTTAATAATTAAGTCAATTAGTCTAGTCTATTAATAGAAATGGAAAAACCTATAGTTTACTTCTTTATTTATTTAATTAAAAGGGGGATTTGGTTATAACCCCTCACTATCTAATTTCTCTTTCAAAAGGACAAGAATTATATAAGTACTTTCAAAATTCCCCTGATATTTTAAAACTTGTTTCTTTTACTATATTATCCTCGTATCTATCAGCTCTCCTATTAAGACATTTTCACTATGTATTTCAGAGTAAAATTTTACTCTGAATAAGAGTAAAATTTTACATTCTGAAACTAAAAGTAAAATTTTACTCTGATTCTATCAAATGAAATTTGATGTTTACTCTGAAAAATCGATGGAACTTTGAGCTTTGAGCTTTGAATCAGGCCTATAATCCTAAGTAAAATTTTACTCTACATCATTCTCTCTACATTTTCACTATGTATTTCAGAGTAAAATTTTACTCTGAATGAGAGTAAAATTTTACATTCTGAAACTAAAAGTAAAATTTTATTCTGATTCTATCAAATGAAATTTGATGTTTACTCTGAAAAATCGATGGAATTTTGAGCTTTGAGCTTTGAATCAGGCCTATAATCCTTAAATCAATCAATGTTTACTTTGAAAAACATTGAATCATGCCTATAATCCTTGAATCAGGCCTATAATCTGAAAATTTGAGAGAAATCTCAATTTTTCATACCCCGGTTCTTCAGATTTTTCAGATTTTACAGATTTTTTAGATTTTTAAAACTTTGAACTTTCAAAAATCTATATATTCGAATTCAAATACAACGATCAATTCAAAGACGATCTGTTTCTTCTCGTAGACGATCTCCTTCGATTTCCGGCACCGGAGGACAATTTTCTGGCCCGTAGTTGATTTTGTTCCCGATGTTCTTGATGAGTTCATTGTAGAGATCGGTTTCGGCATTGTTGATTGCCAGAGTTTCGCCTGATAACTAACCGGACTTGGCTAAAAGAGTGATGACGATGACGCTAGCGGTGTTGGCGAGGTCTGAAGCTTCCAGATCTGAAGCTTGAAGGAGTTAGAGAAGGGAGAGAGGGAGGAGAAAGACAGAGAATGTGGGGAGAGAGTGGGTAGAGAATGTGGAAAAATTTAGTTGAGGGTATAATAGTCTAATAAAATATTTAAATAATAAATTTTGTCCTTTATGCAAGATTTTATAATTATGAGGGGGTTTAGAAAGTATAATTTTTTTCTTAGTCCTTCTAACAATGAAAGGAAGGTAAATGGGGTTTATAGCCAAATTTCCCTAATTAAATTTAATGTTAATTAAGATTTAAACTAAGAAAGTGATAGTTTAAATGTAAGAAGAAAAAAATGCAGAGTGAAAACTACCAAAATTGTAGATGAAATTATATACCTTTTAGGACAAAATAATAATTTATCCAAAACGAGTCAATAAGTTTACATGAAACTGTTTGCAATTTTCTGTGTCTCTCCAAAAACTCTAAAATTAGGTCAATTAAGAAATAAATGATACAAAATGATAATCTTTTCGCCATAAAAAAGGATTATTTAAATAGAAAAATTAAATTTGATGGTTACATTAAAAACTAGATTGAAATTGAAGTAACTAATTGATAGTTTATTCTCTTTTTTATTTTTTTAGAATACTTACTTGCGGAACATATGGTGGCATTACTGACGAGGTGTTTTAAATTAATCACGTAACGAAAAATTTACAAACAAGACATTCTAACTCACTTTTATTAGATAATTAAACATAAAAGATGATCAACTTATGTATTGTAGTTTTTTATTTTTCGACAATACTACATAAATAATACCACATCATATTTCGGAGTATCTAATAATTTTCCATTTAAATATTTAGTTAAAAAAATGCCAATGACAACAACAATCAACAAGGTAAGCGAAGGAGAAAAAGAAACAAAAAGAAACACATCAGCTGGACGACAAGCCTGTTTTAGTGAGAATCCAGTTGGTGCTTGCTTCATGTGGCATAGCTCAATGCATAGCTGTTCAATTTCAGAATTTAGCTCATTGGCTATAAAAAATAAAAATAAAATAAAAACTTATATATAGGCATATTACTATCAGTAAATCCTTATCCAAACAAAATAAAAAGATGCATTGAAATTGTAGGGCCATTAATAACAGCTAATGGCAAGAAATTTCAGATATATATCTGAGCAGTTCTACATATGCTATGCGAAAATGGTCCATACCTTCTTAAATTTCATTTTGGACCCTAAAAAGTTGTTAGCTCTAGGGTTGCTCTTAGATTATGGATTTTTGGAGATTTGTCATTTTTTTTCCTTCTGCTTTTTGATAAATCCCTAGCTAGTAAGTGGTTCTTTCAGAATTAAAGTAGTCTCTAGGCGCTACGGGCGGGCATCTCCCTCACTGTGGGAAAAGCAAGCAGCAATGTTCGCCACCACCCGAGTTTCTCTCGTTGGCCCTTGTCATTAGATCACTATCTAGCTTCTTCACTTCATTATCTTCTTATCTTTTCATTTAAATTTTCCTCCACAAATTTACAATCCAAATGCTCTCTAGATGAGCTGAAAATTGAAATCACACACTGACGCCAAATACTAGTTGAAGATTAGGTTTTATTTTACTTTATTTTTTAATAAAAAGACCCTATTGTGATTTGCTATATCATTTAAAAATAAACATACAAGCGGAGTTGTTTGGAATGATCTAAATAAGTGTACTTTTTGATTTTTTTAGAAAAAATATGCAGAAAAATAGAGAGATGATATGACCCAAAAAAATAAAAAGATAAGAAGTGTGCTATTGTAAGTTACCCCAAACAAGCTTTGCATTATCAGAAATCCCATCTAAGTTAATAGAGCATGTGTGAAACATGTGCCTAAATATAAAGGGGTAAAAACATAAAGGGCTAAAGTATATTTTGTTTCTCTAGAGGATCCTTGGTGCTCTAAAAAAGGGGAAAAATGTTCATGATGATTTACACAATGTGGTTACTTATATAAAAAGATATTTTAGTCTTTGTGCTTAAGCATTTAATGGTGAGTTTTAGTTTACAAATCTAAAGAGATTATATGTATTTATTTCTAAATGTCAGTGCATTAAAGTAAATCATAGGAAAGTATAATAAAATTGGAAATTGCTTATCTCCCGTTAAAATTTTAATTGGATTAAACAGTTGAGATTTTTCACCGATAAGAGATTCTTACCGGTCAGATTCTTTTAAAAAATTCATCCGGACCATGTTTTTATAAATTTTTATCGGTAAGCGTTTTTCGTTTAATAAATTTTACCGGTCAGAGACCTAACCATCTTATCTAATTCAATTTTCAACCGGAGACGAGCCCAATCCAATAAAATTTTCCCAAAAGATTTTTTTTTAATAATTTTATATCTTAAATTTTTTTTTGATAGTTGTGAGATTCAAAATAATCCTTCACATGGTAGACCAAAAGATTTCAATGAAGATAGTCCCACAACATAAAAGCACAGAGTCTTGTTCGGTAGTAGCAGCAAATGTTAAATGGCTTTTGTTTGTGTGATCACTGTCTGTCCCTCCCTCCCTCCCCTGTTTTGTAACTTTGTTCTAGGGCTTTATTTTTTGTATGTATTAGACTACACACACCCCCCCACAACTGAAATAGATATGTGATACTACTACTATTACTGCCAAGTATATACAGAGATATTGTATTGTTAGCTGTTTTTTTCCAGACTACTTTTTTAGTGACTTGTATCATTCAACATTCACCCTCACATTCACAAAGAGACATTGACCAACCAGTGAACTGGCAATTGATCAATATATGTACAAATATATATATATATATATATCTGTCCCTCTCATCTTTTTCACAAAGATGGACCTAACTCATTAACCTCCTCACTTTGGCAATCAAGATAGATCTCTCCATTCATTCAGCTTCTGGGGCCCTCTGCATACCAAATTGTATCAGCCGTACACCTGGCTATTGTATATTCAAGATAGATTTTTATATAAAGTGCTTGGTGGATTAGTAAGGATTAATAGCGAGAGAATTAACAATTTATAAGATTAGTATAGGATTGATTATTTAGCTATAATTTTCTCTTATCCAAGTTAATTTTGCAATAAAATATAAAAATTTATAATCCCAATTATATATATGTGGTTTGTGTTATTAGTTATAAGATTAAAAAAGTCATCAATTTTATTGAATAAAATGACTATTAGAATCTAATCCGAATAATAAATTTTGTAACCAAGCAATGGAATGTAATTCCTATATAGATTAATAATCTAAATCCTATGCTATTGTCCATCTAATCAAACAAGCCCCAAGTGTAATTACACAAAAGAACAAATACTGGTACATAAATATCTCACAAAAGGTGAGTTCCATATCATGTGCGCCTCACTCTTATAAGGCATCGTGTTTTATTCTGTACTTTATGTCTGTATTTCTAGCTTTATTGATTTCTATCTGAAGATACTTTGAACAATTTATTTCTGCTGCTTATAATTTTTTTTTATTATAAGATTATATTTGTCAAACTATTTAGTGCAACTTCTACTTATTTTTTGATAAAAAAAAAAATCATTTACATAAATTTAAAAAAAAAATGGTTATCTTGTAACTGAAAAATAGTGCTTTTGACTTTTATTTTTAATTATTTATAACAAACTATACTAAACTTTCCGAATATAAAGAATAAAAATGATTTAGGATAAGAGAACAAGAGAAATCATAGAACATCCATAGATATTTGATAGGAAAATGTCTCGTAACTCAAATTTTGTGGCTCAAAAGTGACTCAAATGGCCAAAACGACGTCGTTTTGGCCATTTTTATGTTGTTCTGTACTCAAAACGACGTCGTTTTGGCCATTTGAATCACTTTTGAGCCACAAAATTTGAGCTACGTAGCATTGTCGTATTTGATATAGCAAAGATGCCCACTTTTCTAGAAAATGGCATTACATATATATGCAGGAGTATACCCATTTCCCAATTACTACACAGGAACTACCTTTCTATTATCCTGATGAAGTCTGAAATCTGAATAATATGTGTTTTTATTTATTTATTTATATACGAGTAATAAGAATTGGCTTCTGGTACAGAAATGGTATGGTAACACATGCATGATACATGCCCCTTAACTTACTGCATATCCAGGCTCCATATACAAGTTGATTTTGTTGGGACCCATTTGGGTGCCACTGCCACTATTGGTATGTCAACTATTAAAATATAAATTTTCTAACGATCAAGATTTTTTTAAAAATGAATTAATAAAAATAGAGATAGTATTTTGTAGTTCAGCCTACTGTAGACTCATTTACCACCTGCCTCAACCATCAAATCATTCATCTTGTGAGACTTATATCATTCATATAAAAAATTATATTGATTAGACATTGATAATTACTTGATCGGATCACATTTGTCTCCTTTTATTTTTTTTAAACAAATGTGATTTGATCAATTTGTTACCGAGCTTTTGTATGAATAATATATTCGTAGGTTTGACAAAATAAATAGTTTAGATAATCTAGATGAGTCCAAAATAAGTGTATAGTAACTAGACTGGATCAGGGACGGGAAACAAGTTAATTCCTATTTTGTTTAACGGCTAAATGAATGTGATATACCTCACTATCTTACATAGGAATGAATACATATACTGTATAGCACGTCATTGTATCATTAAACAAGATAGTTTTTCAATTAAGCAAGCATTATTGATCTCCTTTATAGTAGTTGTTTTTTTTTTTTTTTGTTTTTCAATTAAGCAAGCATTATTAATCTCCTTTATAGTAGGTTTTTTTTGGGTAATCAATCACAGTTGAAATGAAAGGTAGGAACTATTGCAAAACACAAATTAGCCTTGTAATTTTCCAATTACAACATGTAAACACACTTATTATGTTTTAGAGTATGAGATTGAGAGGGAGGGACATGAAGTGAGAGTAGTGGGGTCAGAAAACAGGGGCAAGACAAGAGAAGAGAAGAGGTCAATGAAAAGCAAACAAAACTTGAATATTACAGTTGTTTTTTTTTAAAAAAAAATTAATTGAAGTAGGTAAATCATGAAAATGAAGAAAGAAAACAACTCTCGTTTTCCTAAGTTACCCACCTCATGAGTTTTGTCAAAGATTCGCGTGCAACGCATGGGGATAAGCACTATGATGATGATGAGTGTGACTCGACCAATTTGCCATTCTGCTTTTTTACTTTGTTCTTGACTCTCTCAATGACTCCACACTCTCATTAACACATGTAATTTTTAATCCAAAAAAAAGGGGGTACATTTTATTTTAGTTTTCTCTAATTTACTTCAAGTGTTATTTATCTTCAAATAAGCACATAACTCTATGTGTTTTTTTTTTTTTTTTTTTATCATTAATGACTTCAGCGAAAAGATTCTTTTTCGTTATTTTCTTAGAACTTAAAATGCTCTATTTTTTTGTGTTTTACTCAATATGTTATGTTTATGTATTTTACACTTGTTATTAATTCGTATGGAATGTCTTATAGCGCAAAAGTTATTACATAGTTCCGAAATACCCACATGATTGTGTGTTTATCTAATGATATTTTATAATTTATCCACCATTTTCTTATTTTTAATATCTTGTTAATTGGTTAGTTCCTTACTATTGGCTTAGTAAACAGTTAATATGAAATTCTCCAATCACTATAGTTATTTCTTACATGCACTTTAGTTTATAAACTTATTTTCAAATGACAAGGAGACGCACACTACAACAAATTAAGGTTTTAGAGATAAAAATTTAGGGATAAAATTAATTTTTAAGAATGAAATATTTTAATTACTAGAAGTGTCATTATTGTATTTTTAGCAATAAAATTAGATGTTTAGCCTTGGTTTGGCAAACCATTTTGGCTATATAATCACAAAAGACCAAAAAAAAAAAAAAAGGGTATAAAATCACAAAAAGACAAAAAAGTTACAAAATTACTAAATTGACTCATATACAAACAAAAAGTAAAAAAAAGCATCATTTCTAAGTAGAGGGCAATTTTGTCATTTCAAAACCAAAAAGTCAAAAAAGCCAAACAAGAATACCAAACGACTAAAAAAATCTCAGGCTAAAAAAGTCAAAAAAGTCAAAAAGTCAACTAAAAAAGCCAAAACCAAAAGTGTTACATTACTATATCTTTTGGGGCCAATTTTGTTTTTTGTCTCAAAAGCCACTAAATTGTTTTGTTCCTAAAAGTGCATTTTTAGCAATATTTTTTAAATTTGGTTGCTAAAAATCTTTTTTTTTTTGTACTCTTTAAGATGACTTTTTAGCGACGACTCTAAATAAAAATTAAATATTTTTTGTAACAAAATTTCACTTTCGAGCACAAAAAATTTGCTTTTAAAACTCTTTATATATGATGTAGTGACAACACATGACGTAAATTATAAAAGGAAAACGTAAAATTTACCCCAAACGATTAGCATAAAATTTTAAATATCGATTTGTGCCAACACAAATGTTAGTGTATATATGGCATATATTACTAGACATATTAGGTATTGATTCTTAGATATGTTTGTGTTGTCATAGTTAGATTTCTTGTAAGATACTCTTTTTTATAGTTATGTTTTTTTGTAAGATACTTTTATTAGCCTATATATACAGGCCTTCTATTGTATAGATTCATTTATTGAATACAATACATATTATTTCATCTCTATACTATTGTAATATGGTATCAGAGCTTTGGTTTTAAATCCTAACTCTTTTTCTCCTCTGCTCATTGCCCGTACACAGTGGCGCTATAGCATCACTATTCAATCAAACCAAACAACCATCCTCTGTCCCATACATGCGCCATCGCCCATACACGCGCTATCATGCCCGCACAAGCTATCTCCGTGTTGCTGACCTCAGCCTTAGTCGCACCAACCATCTACTCAGCCGCTCTCTCCGCGTTGATAACGTACACTCTCGTCAGCCCTACACGTGTTGCTACGTCACACGTGACGTTAGCACTCCACGCCTTTGCCACATGCCTGTTGACATTAGCAGCCTCCTGTGTGACGACAACCCTATTGGTTTTTTTGGCCTGTTTGGTCAGATTTTGATAATTTTTTTTTTGCCGATTTAGCTTGGTTCCCACCTATTTTGGACACTCCAAATCCACTCGTACACACTGTTTTCACTAGTTTTCTTTTGAAAGTGCTCTTACTATTTATTTGCCTCTCCCATACTACTATTATGGATCATCATGATACCTCTCAACCGATATCTATTATCCTTGATGGCTCTAATTACGTGTTATGGGTCTAAGCCATGTCTGGTTTTCTAAAAGGCAAGAAACTTTAGCGCATTATCATTAGGGATGTGACCAAACTGGTAAAAGAGGTTAGTGAAACTACAACCAAATATGAAGATCGTTTAGAGGATTGAGACAGTAAGAATTACCGGATCGTTACTTGGCTTCGAAATACATCCGTTGCCTCTATCAGTCTCCAGTTTGGTCGTTTTCAGATTGACTCTATTACTACTCCTACTAAACACATTTGGGGTTTTCTGAAAGACCGATACCAGACTACTGATCTTACTCATCAATATTAACTTTAGAGTCAACTGCACCTCATGCGTCAAGAATATGGTCAGTCCATTAATGATTTTTTTTATCGCATATATTCTGTTTCAGACCAACTTGCTCTCTCTGAGCCTGAATGGTCGCATATTGAAGATGCTACTTTATTCACAAAGTATTGCAATCAACAGCTGTTAGTTCAGTTTCTCATGGCTCTCACTACCCAGTTCGAGCCCATGCGTACATCTCTGCTTCATCGTACTCCTCTACTCACTCTTGAGCAAGTTATTTCGGAGTTTTTATCTAAGGAGACATGTCTTGGTACTCTCCATACTCATTACGCGGACTCTATTCTTGTGAAACCCCGTATTTTTGAGGTATTAATATTTTAGTGAGAGGTATTGGTGGTAGTTTGGTGGTGAGATTCTTAGGTGAGAATCTAACCTATTTTCTCCATTTATTTTATCTCTTTTTCTCTCCACCTTATTATTATTCATCTCCTTTGTTTTCTAATATTTCTTTTTCATTATTCTTAGGCACCAAGTAAATTTCCTTTCTTTGACCCCAAGTTAGTACCATTGCATACATATATATATATATATATATATATTTGTACCTCTTATTCATCAAATCTTTTTGTACATGATATCTGATAAGGTTCTGGTTCCCGGGTGGATGGGTCGGACCGGTCCAGGCTCTTCAGACTCCGGCTCAGGGTGATGACTCTGTCAGGTGACCTGCATGCAAGCCCAGAGGGGAACGGGGTAGTCCCCCAGTGAACCCTCCGGTGTGAGAATTAGTAGAGCAGAGTATGAGAAAAACTGTATAGAGAGGGATTGAGAGAGAGAGATAGCTTAACCTTATTCTTGCAACCATGCATGCAAGAAATGAGCTTCAATTCACCCTTAATGACCCAAATCATGACTTAGTTCTTCAATGAAGCATGAACCATGCAAGAACTAGTTCAATAGCATCAATAAGAAGATAAGATCCTTACCTAGAGCTTGAATTAGAAGACTAGGAGCTCAAATATGCAATCTATACTTCAATTCCTTCAATTCTCCAAGCAAAACCCAAGGTAGAATTCAATTCCTCTCACTCTCCCTCCTCTCTTCCCTCTTGGTCGGCAATGAGAAGGAAAATGGCTGAGGAAGTGTTGTTCTTGGCTCAAGTATGTGTGTGAGATAGTGGCCCACTCAATGGCAAAACGGTAATTAAGTCCAACTCTTCAATTGGCTTATTTTAATCTAATTTAATCACACCTAATCAGTTTTCCGATAATTATACCATAAAATCATATTAATTATGAGGGTCACGGAACATCAATCGGTTTCTAGTTCGGCCGCCGATAAGGCCTTCAATTAGCAGTTTAAACATATAAGCATGAACAGATCAAACAAACAGTCAACAGATAAAATGCAATTCAAACAGACGTATTCACTCAATTCAGTTTCAATTTCAGTCAGTCAGTTCAGTACTTTAATCAGTTCAATTCTCAGTCAGTTATCAGTCATTATCAGTTCCGTTTAACAGTAATCGGCGATTAACGGTAATCAATCGGTCATAAATCAGTAAACAGTACGAGGGTTGTTACATTAGTACCATTGTGTATATATATATATATATTTGTACCTCTTATTCATCAAATCTTTTTGTACACAATATCTATGGAATTTGTACACATAATAAATAGGAAAATCCCCAAAATCTTGAGCACATGGCTAGCCATCATACCTCCTAGGCTATAATCATTGTACTTTAGTACAAACAAATCCTTTGAAATCTTGGAGCAATGATGACCTTGGTATCAATTCTATATATATACATTGGAAATATGTCCATAGTACACATATATTGAATAAAATATTCTCCATTTCCCTTCCCCATAGCCGGCCAACCTAGGAGAGTGCGAGGGATCAATTTTCAAAGCTTGTAATCATGGCATTCTAGAAGCACGAGTACCAAATACACCCCTTTCTTGCCCACCAAGTAAACTTTATTTTATTATCTTTCCTTTTCTTTTGTCCCAAGCATCCTTCCCTATAAATTAAGTTCACCTTTCAACCGTTTCTATCATTCTTCTTCTTGGTCCATCCATATCTCTATCTCTCTCACTTTGTTCTCTCTTAAATTATAGAAATTTTGAGTTTAGATTAAGAGTGTATAGAGTGAGTGTAAGTATTTTCATAAAGGCAGAGAGTTGTAGATTTTGTGAAACCTTACATACCTTATGCCACTTTGGAGATTCATGGAGAAAGATCAAGATTCGAGTATTGGAGACGGAGGAGATTGATTTGAGGTAATTCGGTGGTATACAATATGCTTCCCTAAATTCTCTTTGCATAGAGTTTATTTTTAATTCCCATAAATTTGTACTCCTCTTGATTATTCTAATTGTTTGATAAATTCTGTGGAATTATTCGTTATTGATTCATTTGATTACTCTAGTCATTTGATGAACTCTGTGTAGTTATTTTGTGTTGGGAATGTTGATTTGTTTGGCTAAATAATGTGAAAATGTTCTGTACATGGATCGAGTGGACTTTGCCAATATGCTCTATACCAATAGCCTGGATAAGCGGTTGTGCTTGGGTAAGGGGGGTGAGACCAGTCACTGGTCATGTACCGAGTAGGACCGAGTATTTGGTTCTGGATAAATTATCATATGTCAAGTTGACTTGTTTGTAAAATTTAGTAAATTGCTTGATTATCGAATCTAATTGGTTGTGTAATTGTCGGATGTCTGTTGATTTATTTTATGACTGAGCCTTGTTATTCCTATTTTATTGTATACTTCCCGAATTAATGTATTTTTCAGGCGTGGAGCAAATTTAGTGGCGATTGGAGTTGAAGTATCTAAAGAGATTATTTGAGTTGGAGTTTTTTTTTAGTCCACAACTATATATTATTTTGGAAATTTGTATAATTTATATTTTGGAGACATTTGAGTTAATTATTTATGGAGACGATTTGTATATTTGAGATTATGAGTTATCTGCAAATTATAAATTTGAGTTGATTTGATTTTTTAGCGGCCCAAAAGTTGGGGCGTTACAGAATGGTATCAGAGCGTAGGAATTAGGTCTTACATGAGATATATTGGGTGATTAATAATTGGGTTCAGTATTTGAGGTTAAAAAAAAATGATTGATATTTGAGATATAAAATAAAAATAAAAAAAAATCATTGTTTATTTCAGAGTGTGTAGCGAAAGCATGTTATTCAAGGAGATAGCAGTTGTTAAATATTTTGGAGTATTAGAGATTGTGAATTTCGAGGACGAAATTTGTTTAAGGGGGATAGATTGTGAAATCCCGTATTTTTGAGGTATTAATATTTTAGTGAGAGGTATTGGTGGTAGTTTCGTGGTGAGATTCTTAGGTGAGAATCTAACCTATTTTCTCCATTTATTTTATCTCTTTTTCTCTCCACCTTATTATTATTCATCTCCTTTGTTTTCTAATAATTCTTTTTTCATTATTCTTGGGCACCAAGTAAATTTCTTTCTTTGACCCCAAGTTAGTACCATTGTATATATATATATTTGTACCTCTTATTCATTAAATCTTTTTGTACACGATATCTATGGAATTTGTACACATAATAAATAGGAAAATCTCCCAAATCTTGAGCACATGGCTAGCCATCATACCTCCTAGGCTATAATCATTGTACTTTAGTACAAACAAATCCCTTAAAATCTTGGAGCAATGATGACCTTGGTACCAATTACCAATTCTATATATATACATTGGGAATATGTCCATAGTACACATATATTGAATAAAATATTCTCCATTTCCTTTCCCCATAGCCGGCCAACCTAGGAGAGTGTGAGGGATCAATTTTCAAGGCTTGTAATCATGGCATTCTAGAAGCACGAGTACCAAGTACACCCCTTTTTTGCCCACCAAGTAAACTTTATTTTATTATCTTTCCTTTTCTTTTGTCCCAAGCATCCTTGCCTATAAATTGAGCTCACTTTTCAACCATTTCTATCATTCTTCCTCTTGGTCCATCTATATCTCTATCTCTCTCATTTTGTTCTCTCTTAAATTATAGAAATTTTGAGTTTAGATTAAGAGTGTATAGAGTGAGTGTAAGCATTTTCGTAAAGGAAGAGAGTTGTAGATTTTGTGAAACCTTACATACCTTATGCCACTTTGGAGATTCATGGAGAAAGATCAAGATTCGAGTGTTGGAGACGGAGGAGATTGATTTGAGGTAATTCGGTGGTATACAGTATGCTTCCCTAAATTCTCTTTTCAAAGAGTTTATTTTTAATTCCCATAAATTTGTATTCCTCTTGATTATTCTGATCGTTTGATAAATTCTGTGGAATTATTCGTTGTTGATTCATTTGATTACTCTAGTCATTTGATGAACTCTGTGTAGTTATTCTGTGTTGGAAATGTTGATTTGTCTGGCTAAATGACGTGGAAATGCTCTGTACATGGATCGAGTGAACTTTGCCAATATGCTCTGTACCCATAGCCCGGATAAGCGGTTGTGCTTGGATGAGGGGAGTGAGGCCAGTCACTGGTCATGTACCGAGTAAGACCAGGTATTTGGTTGTGGATAAATTATCATATGTCAAGTTGACTTGTTTGTAAAATTTGGTAAATTGCTTGATTATATGTCAAGTTGACTTTGTTTGTAGAATTTGGTAAATTGCTTGATTATCGAATCTAATCGGTTGTGTAATTGTCGGATCTCTATTGATTTATTTTCTGTCCGAGCCTTGTTATTCCTGTTGTATTGTATACTTCTCAAATTAATTTATTTTTCAGGCGTGGAGCAAATTTAGTGGTGATTGAAGTTGAAGCATCTAAAGAGATTATTTGAGTTGGAGTTTTTTTTTAGTCCACAACTATATATTATTTTGGAGATTTCTATAATTTATGTTTTGGAGATATTTGAGTTAATTATTTATGGAGATGATTGTATATTTGAGATTATGAGTTATTTGCAAATTATAAATTTGACGTTGATTTGATTTTTTAGCGGCCCAGAAATTGGGGCGTTACAGTTCTTGCCACTACTCTGTCATGGGGTTCTTCTTCGACCACCTAATGGTCCAATACTTGCATTTACTATCAAAATCGAGGCCTTCCTTCTACTCATCTTCTTATTCATTGCCCAGTCAGATTCTGCTGTACTGTAACCAGATTGGTCTTGGTCATCTGCAACGAGATTGCTTTCGTAATCCATCCTGATAATCTCCTCCTAGTCAGTCCTCTCGTTGTGGCTCTTCACGGGGGGGAGGAGGGGTCCACGTCATTCTGGGAATTAGTCTCGATCTCTGCTAATTTATCGTACTATTGTTACTGCCTTTAGATTCGTCTACTCCTGTCTTTTCCCAAACTGATGTTAAGGCCATGTTTAAACAATTTCTTTTCACCTTTGGTAAACCTTCTTCTACTGCTTTTTCTGTGACTTCAGGTACATCTTCTTGGTATTTTGACTCAGCCTGTTGTAATCATATGACTTCCAATTCTATTATGTTTTCTTATATTTTTTCCTCTTCTCATATTCTTTCCATTCATACTGCTGGTGGTTTTCTTATGTCTGTAAGCCATGTTGGTTCTATTTTCATATCTCATTTGTCCTTATCAAATGTTTATCTTATGCCTGCTCTCACCTTAAACCTTATTTCCACTAGTCAATTATGTGAGTTTGGTCCAGCTGTCACATTTTCTACTAATAATTGTTTGGTGCAGGATCCTCAAAAAGGACAAACTCTTGGGATCAGCCATAAACATGGACGTCTCTATGAGCTCATCTACCTCCATGTTCCGAACTCCACATAGTTCACTGCTTCTACATCCGCTTCCACCTTGACTCTTTTTTATCTTTGGCATTGCCGTTTAGGGCATATTTCTGTTAGTCGATTGAAGTCTTTAGTTTCTACTGGTCAATTAGGTCATATTATCCCAGATACTTTAGATTGTTTGCATTGTCAACTTGCAAACCAGCCTACTTTATCATTTAATAAAAGTATTTATGTTTCTCATGCACTGTTTGGTCTTATACATGCTGACATTTGGGGCCCGTCACCTACTGCTACCATAGGGGGATCATGTTATTTTGTTTTTTTTGTGGATGTTTTTTTCTCGGTTTACTTGATTGCATTTCATGAAAAATCGATATGAACTTAAACAACTTTATTACAATTTTGCAAAAATGGTCCGCACTCAATTTTCTAAAACTATTAAAATTTTCCGCTCTTACAATGCTATGGAGTAAAGGGATCTTGATTTTCTCTCTTTTCGCTAAAGTCATGGTACTCAGCCTCGTTGTTCCTGTTTCGGCACGACCCAACAAAATGGACGTGCTGAACGGAAACATAGGCATGTTCTCGAGACTACTTGAGTTTTCCTAATCTCTTCTTCTTGTCTTGAAACTTGTTAGGGAGAAGCTACACTTACTGCTGTCTACACCATCAATTGTATACCCACTCCTATCATTACTAACCAAACTCTCTATGAACGCTTGTATGGCACTAGTCCTCCATACACAAATCTTAGGGTTTTCAGGTTTGCATGTTTTGTTCTCCTTTAGCCTCATGAATACACCAAACTTGAACCTTGTTCTCGTTTGTTTTATTTTCTAGGGTACGAAATTGAACACAAAGGCTATCACTGTTGGGATCCTATCTCTAAGCGTCTTCGTATCTCTCATCAAGTGATTTTTTGGGAACACATTTCCTCTCTATCATCATTTCATTTGTCTTCATGCTCCATCTCCATCCTGTTTACTAATCTTTCCATAGATCTCTTTTCTAATGAGTTTGATGCAAGTTCCCTTTCTACATCTCTCGAGACGGCTTACACCTGATCCCGCTAAGCCTACTCTTCCTGATGGTCCTGCAGCTACTTCCTCGAGTCCTATTGAGTCTTCTTTCTCTAATGAACCTGTTGAGTTTTCTCATGATGTTGGTCTTGCAAATCGTCCAAAACATGTTATTCAACCCTCTATGCGTCTTCGTGGTTATATTGTTGGCATCATCGCTTTTAGCACTTATGAACCTACCTTCTATCATAAGGCTCGCTCTAATCCTCTTTGGCTACAAGCTATGAACAATGAATTGCAAGCTTTAGACAAAACTCATACTTGGAACATTGTTGATCTACCCCCTAGAAAGATTGCGATTGGCTGCAATGGGTCTACAAAATCAAAACACATTCTGATGGATCTAATGAGTGCTACAAAGTTTGCCTTATTGCAAAAGGCTTCACCCAAGAATATAACATTGATTATGAAAAGACTTTTGCTCCTATTGCTCGGCTTACCTTATTCGTAGCTTAATTATTTTTGTTGTTGCTGGGCAATAGAATCTTTTTCAGATGGATATGAAAAATGTCTTTCTTAACGGTGATCTTCTTGAGGAAGTCTACATCTAATCTCCTTCTAGGTCTACTTATCCAGCAAATAAGGTTTGCAAACTTCAGCGTGCTTTATATGGTCTTAAGCAGAACCCCCCGTGCTTCGTTCGCTAAGTTCAGTACCACCATTCATGATTTTGGCTTCACCTCTAGCTCATATGACTTTGCCCTATTTGTTCACAAAACAGCTCAGGGCACCACTCTTCTTCTTCTCTATGTAGATGATATGATTATCACTGGCAATGATACGAATGGCATTCTTAGCCTCAAGCAATTCTTTCGTCAGTATTTTGAGATGAAAGACCTCGGTACTCCTAGTTCTTTCTTGGGTCTTGAAGTCTCTCATGATTCTACTGGTTGTTATCTGTCCCAGGACAAATATACATAAGATCTTTTGACATGTGTTACCCTTATAGATTGCAAGACTACTTCTACTCCGATTGATCCTCAAACTCGTCTTACTCCTCTTGATGGGACTCTCATTTCTGATCATACTCTCTATCGCCAATTGGTAAGCAATCTTGTCTATCTTACTGTTACTCGCCCTAATATTGCATATGCTGTTCATCTTGTTAGTCAGTACTTGTCGGCTCCTTGCACACTTTATCATGATGCTCTGCTTGACATCCTACATTATCCCAAAGGCACTCTTTTTCGTGGACTTCATTATTCAGCTCGCTTATCTCCTCAGTTCCGTGTCTTTTCTGATACTGATTGGGCTGGGGATCCTACTGATCATCGTTCCACTACCAGTTTTTATTTCTTCTTGGGAGATTCTCTTATTACTTGGTGTAGCAAGAAACAAACTCTCACAGCTCGTTCTAGTACTAAAGCTGAGTATCGTGTTCTTGCTAACACTACTCAAGAATTTATATGGCTTCGATGGCTTCTTGCAGACATGGGTGTTTCTTCTTGTGGTGCAACCTCTCTCTATTGTGACAATTAGAGTGCTATTCAGATTGCTCACAATAATGTCTTTCATGATCGCACTAAACATATTGAGATCGACTATCATTTTACTTAACAGCATGTTGCTTGTGGCACCGTTCGTCTTCTTCATGTTGCCTCTACTGATCAACCGGCTGATATTTTCACCAATGCTCATCCTCCTGGCCGCTTCAGTGACCTTGTTTCCAAACTAAAGTTGGTTGATATTTATCCTCCTTAAGTTTGAGGAAAGATATTAATGTAAATATAGTATATATTCCTAGATATATTAGGTATTATTTCCTAGATATGTTTGTATTACTATAGTTAGATTTCTTATAAAATATTCTTTCTTATAGTTAAGTTTCTTATAGGATATTCTTTCTTAACCTATATATACAGACATTTTATTGTATAGATTTATTCATTGAATACAATATATATTATTTTCTCTCTCTACTATTATAACAACAAAAATGAATAATATTACTATCGAATCGGCAACTTTTTGGTAAACACTGTGAATAAAGAGGTACGTTGATTTGTTTGAGAAAGGAGCAATCGGTGGGGACAAAGAGACAAGGATTAAGAATGATTAGTAGTAATCTGATCCCAAATCCCAATCATTATGGGCTGGCATTTACTACTTAATGTCCCCCCACCCCGTTCTCCTTTGACTTGAACGGTTTTTGTGTCATGCATTTTTGCTGTTATTCCCATCCTTCCTCTCTACTTACACTTTTCACTGTTTTTGCTGACGGTGGAAAGTTCATATTACAGCCAAAAATTTAGAATTATTTTACAAAAGTGTATATTTCTTTACGCTGTGTCAACATATACATATGTCCTGTGCTCAAAAAAACAAAATCATATGTGTGTCATGTGTTTGTTGTTTCGGTGAAAAATGTTTCAAAATTGCTGTCACTAGCAATAGCTATTACTGCAATTTCTATAGGATAAATCACCAATAGATTATAATAGTTAGATTTAATTTTTATAAAATTCTATTAAAAATAAGTCTTAATAAAATTATCGCTAAAAAAATAATATTTTGTAACGATTTTTTGCATATGTTGCTAAAAATTGATAATTAGTGACTTTTTTTGTCACGATTTTTGTAAATTATAGCTAAAACTTATAATTAGTGAGTTTTTTCTGTGATGAATTTTTTAAACGGTAAGAGAAAATTAAAAATTAATAGTGTTTTTTTGTTATGATTTTCTTTAAATGGCGCTATAATTTATAATTAGTGACATTTTTTGTGACAATTTTTAAATTATCGGTGAAAATTAACAATTAGTGACGTTTTATAATAATATTTGATGAAAAAATGACATTAATTATCAGAAGACCTATTGAATAATAAGTCCACATATTAAGACCTACATATAAGTCTTCTATTTCTCTACTACTACTACTCTACTCTGCAATTATCATTATCAGTGTCACCACTATGACTACACTAGTGGCGGCGATTCTAAATTTATTTTGTTTCTGGTATCAATTAGAAACTTTGCAAAAATCTCATCAAATATTCAAATTTAGGAACTAGTTAGATTATGATTTTGATTTTGATAGGGTGGAGTTACCCTTGATCACGTCACCAATATCACCACTATGTCACTATTACTATAGTCACCACCACAACATAGTACCAACACCTCTAAACTATCATTATACGAGTGATCACCAGTACTATTACCATTGTTGCCGCCGCCACCTCTGTCACTTCATCACCAGTTGTAAATGACAACTATTAACATATCCTTTTTAAAGTTGCAATCAAACATATAAAAACTTTTTTGTCATTTTTTTCTTTTTTTTTTTTGTGGAGAAATTTCAATTCAGTTGAAGTTTTTGAAAAAAAAAATCAAATCAAATGGAAACATTATAAATTTTAAAAATTAAAGTTTTAAATTTTTTTCATGAATATGTAATTGTTTTGTAAATCTCCACTGATTTGTAAAATTTTCCTCTTTTTTTTTCTTTTTCTTTTTTTCAAATAAATGTCATCCGCAAAAAAAAATATTTTCCAAAAAAAAAAAAAAAAAATCCGTCGAAACAAATGGAGCTTGCACAAATTTTTTTTTTTCCTTTGTAAGCCCCATCTCAATTAGAGAGGTTGTAAGGGTGGTATTTAAGAAGTAAATTTTAAATTTACTATTTTAATTGGAGAAATTTAACAAAATAATTAGGGCAGCCTAGTGTGGACATATTTGGTGTTAGTCCTATCTAAATTAAAGACTTTAACAAAATAATTAGGGCAGCCTAGTGTGGACATATTTGGTGTTAGTCCTATCTAAATTAAAGACTACTTTCATCATTTACCAAACAAGATCATATGAAACAAATTGACATTCCTATAGTGCCTGTTATTTCAACCCTGATCACTATAGGATGAATGACCCTACTAACCAAAAAATAAAATAAAAAAAATTTGGTACAGTGTTGTGCTAATCTTGACCAATCTCTTAATTATTGGTGAAAGATCATATCATCTTTATTAAAGTTGGGAAGATCAATTTTGAAGCTAAAAAATAAAGTTATAGCACTCAACAGGTTTGTGATAAACTCAACCTTGATGACAAGATCATCTTGAATGATACGTGTCATCGAGTTGCTTTGCTTTTTTCAGTTGGAAGGTTATTTTTAATCATGACATTGTTGATTTTGTGAAAATTCTTGTTTAATTGAAGTCGGTAAAGGATATAGAGACTTCAACTTAAAAATAAATAAAATACTTAAAAATAAAAAAATCGCAATTCTAGGTCAAAAAGAATAGGGGGTTGGCTGGCTGCCTGTCCAAATACATCTTTTTTCATTTTAAGAAATTTTGATGGCAAAAGGTATTTTTATCATTTGACAGTGCCATGGAACCAATCTTAAAGTTGTATATTCATGGCGAAGATTCTATATGACATATCTATATGGCTAGTTTTTCTTCATGCAAAAGACCTATGGTCCAACCTCTTCACTACTTGCACTTTGGAAATCATAACAATATTATTTAATATAAAACAACCTCGTTATTTATTTATTATTTTAAAAGCTCTAGTAATGTCACTATAAGAAAAAACACTTTTGGCGACCACCTATTTTTTTTGGTCGCAAATAGTCCACTTTCTGCGACTAAAATTTAACTTTTGGCAACAACAATTTTTTGGTCGCGGAAAATCACCTTTTGGCGACCAAAAAAAAATGGGTATATGGACATCTTGGAATTTTTGGAACATGTTAAACTGATGTTCTTTCATATTTGTGATTAATTTTGTTATATTGTCAGTCTCAATTGTTTGATGCGTACTACAATTGAAAGCTGTAAATTCATGACAATTTGATTTGTAAATTCTGTGAAGTATGTGATTGATAAATTTGAAATGGTAGTCTCACTACTACAAGAAAAAACACTTTTGGCGACCACTTATTTTTTTTGGTCGCAAATAATCCACTTTCTGCGACTAAAATTTAACTTTTGGCGACAACAATTTTTTGGTCGCGAAAAATCACCTTTTGGCGACCAAAAAAAAAAGTTGGTCGCGGAAAGTATACTATTGGCGACCAAAGGTTTTTTTGGTCGCGGAAGATCACCTTTTGGTGACCAAAAAAAAAGTTGGTCACGGAAAGTATACCCTTTGGCGACCAAAAAAAAAGTTGGTCGTGGAAAGTATACTATTGGCGACCAAAGGCTTTTTTGGTCGCGGAAGATTATCCTTTGGCAACCAAAAAAAAAGTTGGTCGCGGAAAGTATGCTATTGGCGACTAAAGGCTTTTTTGGTCGCGGAAGATCACCTTTTGGCGACCAAAAAAAAAAGTTGGCCGCGAAAAGTCTACTATTGGCAACCAGAGGCTTTTTTTGTCGCGGAAGATTACCCTTTGACGACCAAAAAAAAAAAAAGTTGGTCGCGGAAAGTTATGGCGGGATAAATTTAAAAAAATGATACTATAGTAATTACATGCTATTTTTCTATTTAGGCATTAAAAGTTTTATAAAATAATATATAACCCAATTTTTATGGGTTATATATTTTTTTTGTCAAATATGAACAAGAAGTATGTTATTGGTAGAGTGGCAAAGTGGATTGGGTGCATGGTGACTCCTTGGTCAGGTGTTCAAGTCCCAGGGAGCACAAAAGAATTATTTTTTCCGTGTCAAGGCGCTGACTTTTGGCGACCAACTTATCTTTGGTCGCTAAAAGTTTACTTTTGGCTAATATGAATTGGACTTTCCGCGACCAAAAAAGTTGGTCGCGAATGGTCACTTTTAGCGACCAAAGGCTTTTTTGATCACAGAAAACTATCTGTGACGAGGCTTTGCGAAAAGGTTTTAGCGACCAAATATGGTACTTTTCGCAACCAAAATGTTGGTCACGAAAAGTGTTTTTTTTTGTAGTGTGTGTAGGCTGCAACCAGTGAAAAGGGTAATTGTGGTGGAAGAGAGGACTGTCTTAATTTTAATATGTTAACTAGCTATATAACAATTTGCAAACAAACAAACAAACAAACAAATAAAAACAAAAAGAAAAGAAGAAAAATGAAGTACAAACAAATTTTTTTTATCTTTATTTGTAGTAAATTACACCCGCAATCTATATAATTTGCCTCTTTTGTCAATTTTGTTTTGGTAGTTCTGATTCTAACAATTTTACTCTTAAATTTTTCAAATCATTTTAGAAATTAAACTGCAATCAAGGGGCAAAATAATCAATTCACTCTCCCCAAAGTGAGGGATTGTCCTCCAATTCAAAATGGCCAATTCATTTTTTTAATGAACAATTTTGCCATTTAACAAATGTTCTCAAATTGGATTTAATTGACATAATTTCAAAAATTAAAGAAAAAATTGATACAATTTTAATTTTTATGACTAAATTGACACATTAATGAATTATAATATTTTTTAAAAATTTAAAATCTGAAAACAGTTGAAAGTTCACCACAAAAGGAGAGAAAGCATTGATGGGATTTGGAAATGTTGATTGAAGTCCATGTTCTGTGGCTCTTTGTGGTTCCAATATTATGGAATTGTAAGTGTAGTTAGGATTATTATAGTTATGAGCTCTCATTGTTGACACTGGCTTTGTGGCTGAAATTACACAATGAATTAATACACCCACTAGGACATCCAAGAAAAATAGAAGTGATCAATCTTGTTGGACCACTCCCCACCAGCTAGGCTTGTTTAATATAGTACTCTATCAACTGTTTACTCTCTCCCTTTCTCTCTATCTATCTATCTCGCACATACACAAATGGCTAAACTTGATTGTTGGAGGATTTTGTTGTTGTGAGATCTTGTTTCCTTTGTCTAGCTTTTATTCCATGAAAGTTGTGGTCCTCATGATTGTGCATTTCATGCACTACAAGAAAAAGCACATTTTTTTAGTTGCCAAAAGTCGATATTTAGTTGCCAAAAGTCAACTTTTCACTTTTCCCGACTAAATATTTTAGTCGCCGGTTTTGTCGCGAATACATGGTCGCCGGAGGTATTGGCGACTAAAAAAGTTTTAGTCGGCAAAAAATAGGTCTTTAGCGACCAAAGCTTTTGTCGCCAATAGTCAATTACATTTTTAGAAATTATACATTTAGCGACTATTCTTTTAGTCGCCAATAGTAAATTATTATTTTTTATTATTTATATATTTGCCGACTATTTTTTTCGTCCCCAATAGTCAAGCTTTTGGAGACCACACATTTTAGTCGCCAAAAGCATATTTCCGGAAAAAAAAAAAAATTACCCTCTGTTATTCCCAAGTTGCGAACCACCAACCTCCCACATTCTAAACCTTTGGCAACACACTCTCCCCACTATGCCACTACAACATCACATGAATATAAATGCAATATATATTATTTATATAGTATATTGACCGGTATTAATACAAAACTATATATATATATATAAATAATTATTTTTATTTAATATAATTTATGTAAAAAATAAATTATTTACTAAAAAAAATAGGAGACCACTTTTGACGACCAAAGCTATTTTTTAGTCGCCAATTGTATACTTTTTGGCTACTAATTACTTTTTTGTCGCTAAAAGAATTAATTCCTGCCTAAAACCTCCCCTTTTGGCGACTAAACTGAATTTTAGTCGCCAATTGTTGACTTTTAGCTACTAAATATTTTTTAGTAGCCAAAAAGCTTCACTTTTGGCTACGAAATTTTTTTTTGTCAGTAAAACACGTATAATCGGCGACCAAACTATTTTTTAGTCGCCAAAACCTGTACTTTTGGCTACTAAATGTTTTTAGTCGCCAAAAACCTTGACTTTTGGCTACTAAAATTTTTTTAGTCGCTAAAACCCATATAATTGGCGACTAAATTGATTTTTAGTCACCAATAACTATACATTTGGCTACTAAACTGTTTTAGTCTTTTGGCTACTAATTCCATTTTAGTCGCCGAAAGTGCTACTTTCAGCGACGAAAATTTTTTTTTAGTCGCCATTTGTGCTTTTTGTTGTAGTGATGTAACCCGTTGTCATATAATTTTAGTATGATTTCAGCTTTAAGTGGTAGATAGCTTGATAGTTATTGTTTTTATCATTTTCTAACAATTTAAATATTTTAAATAAGTTGTCATCTAAAATAATATTAGAGTCTATCTTGAGGAAGTCTTGGATTTAAGTCACTCTATTTGCATTATTTCTTCTCTTTATGTACAGATGTTTAGATTTTCTAGTGCAAAATGAGATTGCATGTGATGGAGAGTGTTAGATAGCTTAACGTATTTTCTAACCGTTTAAGCTATTGGCACTACCAGTGATCTAACATGAAGAACCCTGTAGGTTAAGATCAAGTTCCTCTGCTATGAATCTTTCTAGTAGTTGTGTTATGATAATCTAACAATCTTTAATTAAAACAAAACGACTTTGTTTTAGGGTTTGTGGTTTAAAAAAGAAATATATGATATTTTGATTTCATTTTACTTCATTTTAAACCCGAAATGTTAGATTATTTTATTTACATGTTATGCGCTATGATATAAAATACAATAAAATCATTACACAAAAGATTATGTCAAAAGGGGCCATAGTCTATATCAGAAAATTGTTTGAAAAATGAGGAGAAAAAAAAGAGGTACTATAGATGAAATGAGCGACGAATCTAAATAAGATAAGCATTGCATAAGACTGCTATCATTATCGAGTCTAAATAAGATAAGCATTGAATAAGACTCCTATCATTATCGAGTCTAAAGATGATTACATCTATGCAATTTTGTCGTACATGCAGAGAGGTTGTTTCTAATTTCTAAAACAAAATTCTTCATTTGTCCTCAAATATTTTGAAAAATCTAAAAACCCTTGAGATATTGATTTGTGATTATGTTTCAATTTTAAACCATGAAATATCAATCCTAATCAAACAATCAACAACAAATCAACATGAAAAAAACTACAATTGGAGCACATCCAATTGTAATAAAAAATCATAGGCTAAAGTCACAAAATAATCCACTAAGAAGACAAAAAAGAATTACACACTAGTACCCTCAATTATAGCAAATCTACACCTGAATTGAACCAACTCCGATGTGCCTCTTCCACCACCGTCTTCACTTCAGAATTTCTTTGGCCAACGTTGAATCCACAACGCCAATGTCGAATCCACAACAATAAGCCACTCCAGAATCCACCAAAGCTTCAGGCCCAAGTTTCCCAGAATCCACTGATGAACACCTCTCTCGTCATGTGAATAAAAGAACGAAAACAACTCTTGATGTTTGACACTGTATAGTTCATTGATCAATCAATCAATCACTTTCTATACATCAAGGAAACTCATGTAAACCACCCTCCAATATAACACACTTGGTATTTTACCTCTGTGAGAATCTGGATGGATTAAACTCTTAAAGTAGCAAACAACGCACTTTAAACTAAATAGAGTCATGATGACCTCTTGAGCACACACTTCACCGCCTAAGCCGGGTGAGTAAAGGCGGTGCAAATCATATAGGCCAACCGCTCCAGCACAACATCCAGTGCTCAAGCGGTGAAACATATTTACCATAAGTTCAGTTTGCAGGCAAAGATACTAGATAATTCACTTCAGTGCTTGAGCGGTATAACAAAAAATGCTCAAGACACAGAATATCAATACAAACTCCTCTACACTGATACAATTTGGGTTGGATTAGCATCTAACCACTCACACCCTCATTGAAACAAAAAAGCGAATAAAATTATAACTAAAAAGACTTTTGTCAAAGGAGATTGTCAATTATAGAAACCTAACATATTTCTAGCAACTCCTCATCCTTTAGTTGTTGAGGCATGCCTTTGACATATGTTGTTTGTTTGAGGAGCAAATCTTCCATGATGATCCCTATAAAAAATAATGGAAAACATTAAACTGATCATATATGTTTACAAAACATATGCTTTTTTTTCACATTAGCAAACAAACATGTAAAAACCAACATGTAATTTTTTTTATTGTCTCGAGCCGACATTAGATCAATCAGAATTGGAGCTCCATGTGACAATGAACTCAGGAAGTTTTGTGTCCAGTAAAGGTGGCAACATAGTTAGCCCTACAAAAGATGCACTTGTTGCATTAGTGGCTATATACATAGACAAGACTAGGATAGCTAGCTAGGCATACCTAACTAAAGTCACTACAGTTCTACTACTAACATAGAAATTGATTGCAGAATCAGATACAGAATGTATATGAATAGACAAGATTATACTAGATTTATTAATGGGATTTATTTTTAAAAAATACTCATTTGCTTGTATATATTTTGTATATGATTCTACTATTGGTTAATGTTTTTGTAAATAAAGACTATTAAGACATGTGAGGTTGATCACTTGTAATTTACTTTGTTTAGCTTTGTTTAGAATTAGAATCCAAGTAAAGAGTTAGACGGCTAGTTGGTGAGGGAACATTGATAAAACAATCCCCCACCACCACCACCACCACCAAAGGTGGTTGCTGAGATGCACACGTGTGTGTGCAAAGCAAGATTTGATTTGTCACGTGCAATCATTTGAGCATGCCATGGGTAATGGAAGCCCTGGGCCATATGGATGGGATTCATGACAGTACTAGAGCTTCCACTGATTGAGCTGAACTGGTCATGGGGGGGTTGTTTGATGTAAACTAAAAAACAAAGGGAGAAATGTGGGCTCTCCTCATTTGAGTCTCAAAGCTCTTAATTGGCCTCTTTTTTTTTTTTTTTTATTCTTTCTTTTTTGTGGGTAAATTGTAGATTGTAATATGGAGATGGGAAGTCTAGGAAGAAACAAGACTTGACGTCCTAATAAGATACAGTGAATTTGGCCAATTAAACTAGTCTCAGTTAATTTCTTATTTTTTGCTTCAGTTGCTAAAATATTCTTGTTATTGTTGCCTTTCTCTATATGTGTGATTAATTAATTATTATTATGAAGAATAAGGTTGTTAAGCTAATGAGTGAGTGATTTCGGACTTGTCTGGTATAAGTTGAAAATTGACAATAAAAAAAAAAATCTAATTCTCAGTTTTTTGATAATCAACATTTTTTATTTTTTATTTTTACACAATATAGAATGTTAGGAAATTAGTAGTTAGTTTACAACGTGAGTTAATGTCTTTTCGTATATTTAAATCTAAAGCCTCATATGGGCACTGAGTATTCTCTCAAAACAACTTGGGGTGTAGCCGAGTCAAATAGTCAACTTATTTATGTTATATTTGTCTAAGCATAAGATATACTTAAGGCATGATAAATATTTTTAAAATAAAATAAATTATAAACTATACTAAGGGGACCTTTGCCCTCTGTACCCAAAGTTCTACAATAAAATACTTGACATGAGTAGATGAGACTAATATTTCTGTTATAACGTTCAATCCATTTATCCATACTACTAAAAATTCTGACATGCTCAAATTCTCTCATTCTGTCCACAAAATACACACACACATATATATATATATATATATACTAGTGGTGAATGCAAACACATATGCAATAGCACATTTACACTTTTGGGAGATTTGATGAAGAAGTGGGATGAATTTGAAAACTGTTTTGACACTTTTTTTATTATTATAACTGTTTAGTAGTAATTTCGAAGGGTATTATTGAATAGAAAAAAATGAAATAACAATCGCACCAAATAAAATGAACACTTTATATAATAGAATATAGGAAAATATATATTATGTGTAAGTGATTTTCTGATCACACTGTCCGCCTAGTAATCAGTTAGAAAAGAACTGGCAGAATAGATGGCCTCTAGCTAACCTGCAACAGAAAGAGAAGTCTCCGGTGGTGGTTCAACCACCTGGGGGCACTCTGACGATCAAGTCAGTATATCTCTCAAAGATAATCAAGTGCTAAACTCACAAGCTTAAGTATCAAAAGCATACCTTAGACCCATGGGAGTGCCTCTCTTTTATAGCCAATATAAACCTAGTCCCATTAACTTCTATGGACTCAGGATTACTGCTAATCTTGGACTCCCAGTAAGATTAGAATAAACTCTCTAAGAGTCTTATCTTAATACAAACTGAAGTCTTCTCTCATTCTAGGACTCTTGTCCCTTATCCAAGTTGAGTTCCCTTTTCATTCTAGAACTCTTGTCCCTTATCCACTTATCTCGGATTCCGATATCTTCGGAGATAATCTCGGCCTTGCCGAGATCACCTCGGCGTCACGACCAGGACACGTGGCACCTTGGCTGACACGTCGGCGTCACCTTGCCACGTGTTGGTACTTAGAAAATATATCCCCACAACTGCCCCCTAGGTTCTATTACCTCGGTATTCTGAGGTGATGGAACCTACACTGTTCGTTCATCTGTGCCCCTCTGTCCGAGATCAAACTCGCCAACCCCAAAATTCCCTGGACTTTACTGTCCACTGGTGTCAAGAATCAAGTTTCATGCTTTCCAAGCTGCTTGAAATCGCACCTCCTAGCCGAGGTTCTGGTTCCATTAATTCGTAAACTCCAAGAGCTTTGCAACTGCTCCACTCACACTCTCTGGTGAGTTCCCGATTTCCAGTCATCTATTTGACTCCGACAATTTTCATATCGGCGTTCATTTCACTTTGTAGGTTCATAAACTCTTTACTTGCTATTAAGCTCAATCTTTCATAACTTTTCTGATTTACTTTGAATTTGTTTATTTTCCATCTGTGGCCTTCTGTTCTCGTCTGTCTTCAAGTTTTTGATTTCTTATTGCTAAAATGCCTGGAACTGTTCTTGTCATATCCGCTTTCTGTTGCTAGTATCATGTCTGGTTCATTACTTTCTTGTTCTTCACATACTTACTTAGTGCCTGTGCACTTGGCTTTATTGTTTAACTTTGTCATTTTCTTGACTCTGATTTTTCTCTTCCTGTTTTTCTTGTTGTATTTCCATATTCTTGCCTTCGTTTTTGTTTTCTGTATAGTCTTAGAAACACGTCCCTTCTTAAAATTGGTGCCGAGATAATGGTAGAGAAGCTCTCCCAACTGACTGCCAATGCTGAACCACCGTCAACCGTTGAAGTAGATTAGTCCGACGTTCTTACCCTAGTCCCTAGTTCTTAGGGTCTTCATCTTTGTACTTTTGTTTTCTTTATATATGCAACCTTTTTTGCTTTTGAAAAATGTCTGTTTGTTGTCCGATGTTAACATGCCTTGCTCCTTGATTATCATTCCTTCTTCCACTGTATTTGGTAGCCATGTCGGGTAATTGACTTTTCGGATGGCCCTAAGCTCCAGAAGTCTGTCTACTTCTTCCTCTACTGCTTCGACGTGCATCAACGTTGGCCCTTTTGCTCGTTGGATTACAGGTTTGGCCGACCTGTCGACGTTCAATTTGCAGCATGTGACCTCGGGGTCAATGCTAGGCATTTCATAAGGTGTCCAAGCGAACACCTTTATATTTGCTCTCAGAAAAGTTTCCAGTTTTCTTTCTTCTTCTTCGGCTAAGCCCGAGCCGATAAGAAAGAAGCGTTCTTGACCATCCTCCTGGATGAGGGCTTTCTTTAGTGCTTCTTCACTCTTCTCGGCTGATTCCTTGCCGACACCATCTAGGACCTTCATGTCCTCGTCTTCAATCGCTTCCTTCTCCGATTTTCGAATGTTGCAGGTGGATTTCATTGCTGCCATGGAGCAATTCTTCGCCTGCAGTTGATCCTCTCTGACTTCTTCAACCCCATGTTCTGTTGGGAACCGCAGTAGTTGATGCAATGTTGAGGGAACTGCCCCCATTGCATGCAACCATGATCTTCCCAAGATTTGTAAGGAGATGAAGTGTCGATGATGGTGAATTCTGTTGTGATCTTTCTGGTGCCAACCTGCATCTCCAAGCTTACCGCTCTCAGTGCCCACGTCGGCGTTCCTTTGAACCCAACCATTAGGCCATTGGGTTGCTCCATATCGTCTGGATGAAGGCCGAGCTCCTTGTAACATCGGACATACATGATGTCACAAGAGCTTCCTTGGTCAATCAAGATACATTTCACTTAGCACTCCCCAACCTGGAGGGATACTACCAAAGCATCATTATGCGGGTGCTGGACCATTTCGAGGTCGGCTTCGGTAAAAGACACTATTGGTCCCAAGCACTCATCTGCCCGATGTCTCTTGTCCCCGACTTGGTAGACATGTTGCAAGTGTTTTACCTTCTGAGTCTCTCCCTTAATTTCGTTCTCGTTGACCCTCGAGTGAATTATATTAATTACCCGAGGTCTTTTTGCCTGAGGTTGTTGTGCTGGGGGAGGCGGAGTTGCTGGCGCCTGAGGCAGTTTTGCCTGTTCTTCCTTTGTTCTGGTCTCATCGACGAGGTCCTTTCAGATTGCCTTGCCTCATCAGATCTTCTAAGTGTGCTCTTAGTGTATCTGCAGACCTGAGTCATATGCCCGCCTTCAATATACACTTTTAACTGTGCAATCTCCTCGGGGTATAACACCTTGGTTGTACCCATTAATCAGTTTATCTCGATTTTTGACCTAATACTTGAAAAATATTTATCATAACATTTCCACAAGTGTTATTTACAACTTGATACTTCACTTTTAGTAAGACTTCTGTCTTCACACTTCTTCCAAGTCTTGGCAATATGGTAATCTCGACAAGTATGTAGATACTTCTTTCAACATAACCTTGATTTAACTTGTAAATTTTTGCTCAAAAAATTTCAACAAGTATTTAACCATAGTCTTCAATCTCGTAAACTCTTCTCAAGTTTCACCAAGTGTTTGAGCATCTTCTCGGTTTAATCTAACTTGTAAACTTTTCTCAAGTTTCCATATCATCTCGGCTTAACTTCGGTTAAGCATTATCTCAGTTTAACTTCGGTTAAACATGATCTCGGCTTAACTTCGGTTAAGCATCATCTCGGTTTAACTTTGGTTAAACATTATCTCAGTTTAACTTCGGTTAAACATGATCTCGGCTTAGCTTCGGTTAAGTATCATCTCCGCCTAACTTCGGTTAAGCATCATCTCAGTTTATCTTCGGTTTAACATCATCTTCGGCTTAACTTCGGTTAAGCATCATCTCGGCTTAACTTCAGTTAAGCATCATCTCGGTTTAACTTCGGTTAAACGTTATCTCGACTTAACTTTGGTTAAGCATCATCTCGGTTTAACTTCGGTTAAACGTCATCTCGGCTTAACTTCGGTTAAGCATCATCTCGGCTTAACTTCGGTTAAGCATTATCTTAGTTTAACCAACTTGTAAATTGTTACAAATTTCAACAAGCGGAAAACATCATATCGGTTTAACCAACTTGTAAATTGCTACAAATTTCAACAAGTGTTAAACAATGATCTCGGCTTAACTTAACTTGTAAATTGTCCACAAATTTCAACAAGTGTTAAGCAATACTTTTCATTTTAACCAACTTGTAAATTGTCCACAAATTTCAACAAGTGTTAAACAATGATTTCGACTTAACTTAACTTGTAAATTGTCCACAAATTTCAACAAGTGTTAAGCAATACTTTGGTTTAACTTCAACTTGTAAATTGCTACAAATTTCAACAAGTGAAGGTAAACAATGACCTTGGCTTAACTTCAACTTGTAAATTGCTACAAATTTCAACAAGTGAAAGTAAACAATGATCTCGGCTTAACTTCAACTTGTAAATTGATACAAATTTCAACAAGTGTTAAACATTACTTCGGTTTAACTTCAACTTGTAAATTGCTATAAATTTCAACAAGCGGTAAACATCATATCGGTTTAACCAACTTGTAAATTGCTACAAATTTCAACAAGTGGTAAACGCATTCTTCTTCTCTCTGCCCCCTCAGTGTGAACTTAAAATCCACTTGGGTTCTCATCATACATGTAGCTTCGACCTTGTCGCCGAGGTTGAATTCAAGCCGAGGTTGTCGGCCTTGGTTTTTCTATTGATCTTACTTGGTTCCAACCTGAGTTTGATTTTCGGCCTCGCGTCGACGAGCTATTTCTCTTTTCTTGTTCCAACGTCTTTCTTCCCGACATGTCCTCCTCGGCCCTAGCATACTTCTCAATTCTAGCCAACTTTAGTCTGATCTTGTGTGTTTCCTTTTTATCTTCTGGGATCTGAGATCTGCTCATTGTGCTCTTCTCTTCTCGGACTCAGGTGCCGAGATCTTATCTTCTGGAATCTTAGATATGCTCACTCAGGTTGAGCTCTTCTTTTCTCGGACCTACTCATCTAGGCCGAGATCATGTCTTCTGGGATCTGGGATCCGGGATCCGGGATTTGCTCACTCAAGTTGAGCTCGTCTATACTTGAATGTTATCTCCTTGGGAGCACTCATGCCCCCTGTCTTTGCATCCCTTCTGGAAGGATCTTCGTTCCTCCGCAGGTATCTATCCTTCCATACGTGGAGGTCATCTTCGTTGTAGTATCCGCTTTAATCTGTTGTCTTTGGTGCGTCACCATTCTGGCCAGCGTCTTTCACTCTGTGACTCTGGTCATGAGTTTCTGTGTTGCGGCCGTCCCCTTCAACGTCGAGGTTGATAGGTCTCCCACTCCCAGCAGGAGCGTTGTCTCCAATCTGATTCTTTCGTCCGTCATTAGCCATCTATTTTTGTTTCTTTCTTACAGACGGCGCCAAATTGTGTGAGTGATTTTCTGATCACACTGCCCGCCTAGTAATCAGCTGGAAAAGCACTGGCAGAATAGATGGCCTCTAGCTAACCTGTAACAGAAAGAGAAGTCTCCGGTGGTGGTTCAACCACCCGGGGGCACTCCGACGATCAAGTCAGTACATCTCTCAAAGATAATCAAGTGCTAAACTCACAAGCTTGAGTATCAAAAGCATACCTTAGACCCATGGGAGTGCCTCTCTTTTATAGCCAATATAAACCTAGTCCCATTAACTTCTATGGACTCAAGATTACTACTAATCTTGGACTCCCAGTAAGATTAGGATAAACTCTCTAAGAGTCTTATCTTAATACAAACTGAAGTCTTCTCTCATTCTAGGACTCTTGTCCCTTATCCAGGTTGAGTTCCCTTTTCATTCTAGGACTCTTGTCCCTTATCCACTTATCTCGGATTCTGATATCTTCGGAGATAATCTCGGCCTTGCCAAGATCACCTCGGCGTCACGACCAAGACACGTGGTACCTTAGCTGACACGTCGGCGTCACCTTGCCACGTGTTGGTACTCAGAAAATATATCCCCACATATTATAATCTAGGCGCTTGTCTCTTATAAATCCTTCTTTTTGGCTCTCTAGATAGAGATTAGGCGCTTGTCTCTTATAAATCCTTCTTTTTGGCTCTCTAGATAGAGATTAGGACACAGTAAGATCCATAATGGCCAGTTGGTAAGGGAACATCGATAAAACTAATCCACCAAAGGGGTTGTTAAGGAGCACACACTTTCATGAACAGAGCAGCCTGTGATTCTCATACCCAATTCAATTCTAGACTGATTACCTTCAAGAATGGGACCTTGGCCATATTCATAAATTTCAAAATTAGACATTTGGAATAATATTTTGCTTCTTTTATTTGGCACCTTTGTATTGTTATTGTTGTTTTTATTTTTAACTTTTTGCAGTCAAGATTTATTGAGGTATAGTCTTATAACAAGAGCTTTAAATTTATATTTCACTACAACAAATTAAGAACTTACGACAAAAATTTAGGAGCAAAATATTTTATTGGTTAAAAGTGTCATATTTTTATTAGAATGACTCTTTTCCATGCCACTATCTTTTGTACTTGACTATACTCTATTTTGTGGGCCTCATTCCGGATCCACAACATTGTTCATCTTATAAATCTCATACTAAAAATCATTTGTGCAAAAAATAAATTTCATCGGATATCAATAAATAGATGAAAAAATCATATTTGTTTTTAAAAAAATGAGTGGTTTAAATTTAAACTCATAGTTGTTGTCCATATATATATATATGTATGTATATATATAATTTGTTCACGTATCTTATGATATTCGATGAAGCTAATTTTTTATACATACGTTTTTATTAGGAGATTTACAAGATCTACGGTTTGGATTATCATTGTGGACCTAGAATGAAGCCTATAAAATAGAGTATCATGAAGTATGGAGGATAGTGACATGGAAAAGAGTCATCCCCTATTTTAAGTGAGAAAATTGCACAATACTATTCCCTTGGGACTAAAATTTTCATTTACAAAAGTAAACGTTTTTTACAAGAAATTATTTTTTTCCTAAAAGTGTATTTATTAGCGGTATTTTAAAAAAAAAATTTATTAAGTCTTTTTTTAACATTTTAGGACAGTCTTTTCGGGTTGACTCTTATGATAATTAGCTGTCTCCTAATTTTTTTGCAACAAAATTTTTTACTTTTAGAAATGAAAAAAAGTTAGTCTGTAACACTCTTATTTGTTGTAATGCCTTAAATTTGAAATTCTGCGTAATTTTAAATTTTTTTTTTTTTTTTTTTTGAATAGACTTTTCCATTTTTTTTCTTTGGTTTTTTATTTTTTATTTTTTTTGATAAACAAAAAAAGGGTGGCTCAAGCTTGGCCTGACCCCAACCTCAGGTAAGGCTCCCTTAGCGTTAGGACCAACAAGCTGGAATAAGGGAACTCAAGGGCACCACATTGGGAGGCAATGGAGGCTCGAACATGAGTTGAAAACATTTTAGTGCCTAGCCCTATCCACTAAGCCAACCCCAGGGACTTTTTCTTTGGGTTTAGTGTAAAAGCAATTGCAACCTAGACTACATTAATTGTTGAAAGGACAAGGTTCATGTTTGACCCAGATTGTTGAAGAGGATGTGATCCACAGAACACCCATTATCTAAGATGACTCTTATTTCTAAGTTCTTACTGATCCAAATTAGATTCTTATTTAGGCCTTTGATTATTTGGGCTGGATTTGAAAATTAAATAAAAAAAAGAAAAAGAAAAAACATAATTGGTGTCTTGAGCCTTGCATTGGATTTGGTCTAAAGTCCAGAACTACATAAATGTGGGCTTTCATTTTCATTCTGGGTCTTGGTCAAAGTTAAAATTGCATCCACAAAAATGAATTGACATTCGCCAAAGCTGTGAATATCAACCAGCCCTCATTGGTAACTGGCAATTTGGTTTCAATTGGGGCAGTTTCACTGCTTTTAACATTATTGGTACTATTACTTACTAGTTAGGATATTCAACTGGACGATGCTCTTATAATAGTTGCAAACAAAAATTTCAATATCAGAATGAATTTATTTTTCAAATTCATGTCCTTGAATCTTAGAGGTTGAATGTTTTACATTAGAGTCAACGGGGCTATAGCACTCTTAATTAGGGATGGACATAGGTTCGGTTTGGCGTAGATTTGTAATAACCTAACCCGCTCCCTATCATATTGGGAGTGGGACAAATCAAGGGGTGATGAGATGGGACTAGAGCGAGAGAGGGATTAATTTTGTATATTAAGGAATGGAAATATTAATAAAAATTATCGATAATATAATATATTACGGATAATTATTTATACTTAACGAGAAGTATGAGATATAAGATGAAAAATAAAAGAGTAAAAATTAATAATTGTATAATATTTTAGTATTTTAATTATATTATAATGAAAAAAATTAAATTATATATTATATACATATAAATATATTTAATAAATATAATTAGGGCGTGGTCGAGTAAAATGGAACGAACAAAGAATTATCTATCCCTACTGCACTTCCTTATTAGTACGGAAAAAACTTGCACAAGGTGGAATGAGAGATGCGGGAGTAGAGCAAGGTAGGAGAAAATGACCATCCCTACTCTCAACTTCTCCATAAGCTTGCTACATACAATATATTACTTTAAATTTTACACATATAATCTAATTAATTGGCACTCTAAATATATAATAATAAGAGTAAATTATATTGATAATTTTTGCATTTGGCCCTTTATGTCATTTTAATTTTTATAATATTAATTAGTTCAATTTTAACTCTTAATTTTAAAATTTTTATTAATTTAGTTCAATTAATAACGCAAATTAATTTTTTTTTAAAAAAAATTAGTCACTGACAAACAAATTTATAATTTTACTTATAAAAACATAATGCATGCTAATTATGTACACAGTTTCATTAAAAATCACTAACAATTATAATCAATTATACTAAATTAAAACAAAATCATAAATTTAACAAAGATCAAATGATATAAAGGCAAAAATATGAAGACTATGAAGTAATCCTTTTTTCCCACGTTCATTCATTTCAGTGCACACAATCAATACATTAAAAAAATTAAAATTCTTAAATCGTTTTGTTTCAGTAACACATTCATCTTCCGTTTCAAAATCTTTTTTTTTTTTTTTTCATCCACACCAACCCTTCTTTCGCCAGCATTGTCACCACTCTCAGCCTCCTACCACCACCACCACCACCACCGCCACTGCCACTGCTACTGCTACTCCTAACTCATTCCCTTTGGTCCTAGACCTCCACAATCAACCTCCAAAGTGGGTTGTTTGTGGTATGAGACTTGTGGGTGTGTATGATTCATGGCAGAAGATTGTTGTAGGTGTTGGAGAAAAATGGCAATGAAAAGAGCTGCGGAGGAGAGAGGAAGTATTGGCGATGGAGGATGATTGTGTTGTTTTAGAATTAAGGTTTAGATGACAAAACATGAAGACATTATGGTGTTTTAAAATTAGGATTTGGGCAAAACAAAATAAAGGTATTATAGTATTTTTATTGGGACAAATACAAAATATATATATATATATATATATATATATATATTATATCAGAGCTTGATCATTGTCTCAAAATAAATATTGAATTTTTTATTTTGTTAATTTAAATCTTAATTTTTTAATTTATTTTTAATCTAAATAATTTGTCTATTTTTATTAGCTAAAATAGAAGAAAAAAAATAATATTTTAGTCATTAAATTAGAATATAAAATGTCAAAAATACTCATTTTTATTGAATTTAATGAATAAAATATTATATTTTTGTCAATTTTACTTAACAAAAATAGATAAATGATTTACATTAAAAATAAATAAAAAGTTTAGGGTTTAAATTTAAAAAAATTAAAAATTTATTTTGTTATAAAAATCAAATTTGATAATTCTTTTTAAAAAATTTCATTTTAATTTACAGACAAAATTATATTAAAAAATTCATTAAATGTGTAAATCAAATAATTGGTGGGTGAAAATTGAACACAGTGGAACAGAAAAAGAAAAATACTCCATAAATATGGATTGCCCCCATCAGAATTTGAGTTGCACCCCCGTGATGGTGCCAAAAAAAAAATATTTTTTAGATTTTTTTTTTGGTTTTGTAATTTTTTTACAAAATTATATCAAAATTTTTTATTTTTGCCAATCTGTGTTGTCGAGACAAATTTAAAAAGTATATTTTTTTTTTTGAAAAATTCTAAAAAACACTAAGGGTTGGTTTGGGATGTTCTAAAAAAGTGCACTTTTTGACTTATTAGCTTATATGGGTTGGGTTTGGGTTGGGTTTGATGTGATGTGTTAGAGAGGTGATGTGATTTAAATAAGATGATGTGACTTAAATAGGATAGTGACTTTTTGACTTTTTGTATTATTTAGGTCATGCCAAACTTCGCCTAAAACAAAAATAAGTAAAAAATATTACTTATTTTTTGTCTTTTAGAATTTTTTTTTTAGAATTTTTTTAAAAAAATTAAAATTTTCCGGTTTGTCTTGTCGAACTAAGTTTAAAAACTTAAAAAAAATTAATTTTTTTTAAAAACTCATTAAAAACGAAAATAAGTTTTAAAAAATAAAATAAAAAATGCACTTTCCCAAACACCCATCATATTTGTGTAATTTTTTAATTTTTTTGTCTATGTCATAATTCTCCAAAATTGAATTACCTATGCGGGTCCATAATAATCTCTGTGTGAAACCCTAGCTTAGTCTCCGCCGCCAGTAGCGATTTTGTCGATGCCGCCGCAGCAACTCACCGGGAGGTTTTCATATATTCGATGAATTACCATCTGTTGTGCCTGCAAACTTAGGGGATTTCATTGGGAAGAATGTGGCTCCACCGAAGATGCAATTTTTTGGGCGGTTAGTATGGAAAGGTAGGATTAAGACATCATATTATCTACAAAGAATTGGAGTCCTTAGTGATGCTTCAAATGTTAACTGTATATTCTGCAGGAATGAATTGGAAACTGTCACTCATGTGCTGCTGTGCTGCCTTTTTAGTTGGAGAATTTGGTCCAATGTTATTAAGTGGTGGGAAGTATCTTGGGTGCAGCTAGGGTCAGTGTCTGGTCTTCTGCAGCGGTGGGCTGGTTATAGATGCAACAAAAGGGAGAAGGTAATCTGGAAGATCATTCCATTGGCGATGCTAAGGTCTATATGGAGGCAGAGGAATGAAAGTCTTTTTAATGGCACACATGTGGATTTGGAAAAGTTGTGTGAACTTATTAAAATAAGGATTGTACTGTGGTTTAGAGCCTTTAACCCTTCTTTTTGTTACTCAATCAATGATATTGTGTTCAATTTGCAACATGTGAAGTTCTGCCTTATGAACTAATGAGGTTAGTCTGAGATCTATCTGTTGTTGTGCTCTGTTGTGGATCTGCTGTTTTTCTGATGCATTGGTGGGAAGGAGGTAAGTTTAAGAAGAAAGATAAGGTATTAATGATATGGTTTCATGCTACTAATCTGCTGTTGATGCTACCGCATTAATTGGTTACCTAGTTGCTTTTGATTGGTGCTGCTACATTGGATGCTGCTACTGTATTGGTTCTTTGTTGTTCTATTTTTTTTTTCTTGCTTTGGTTGCTTTTGATTGGTTTCTCACCAATCTTGGGTCAAGTGCTAGCATATGATTGCGCTTCCTTTGCGGTGATAACCTAGTTGGGATTGTTGAGGTTAGTTAGGATACTTAGTGCACTTTCCCGCTTTGTTGATGTAAAATTTTGCATATATTATACTTTTCATTAATAAAGTTTTTTTGCTGATCAAAAAAATATATATTTGAAACCCTAATTTTCCAGACAAACTATGAAAGGACAGCTTACGAAGCAGTCTTCCAAGGTCATTCTTGATCTATTTCTCAATCAAAGCTCTACACCTTTTTATTTTTATTATATTTATTATTGCATTTTGCATTGTAATTTGCGAGTTCATATGTTTTGTATTTTGTAGTTTGTTTACTTCCATTAATATCCATTCAAAGAATAAAAATTAAAAAAAAAAATCGATCATTTTGTTGTTTTGTCTAATGTTGTTTCTGCTAATAAGATAAGAAAACGCAAAAGCCCCAACTTGATTTTTCCCTAATCTTTTTCTTTGTTTAGGACTTCTAAGATGAAGAAACCGCAAATTTTTTATATTGAGTAAATTATATTAGTAGTCTTTGTTTTTTAATTAGATTGATTTTCACCTTTAATTTGAGATTTTGGTTCAATTAATAGTATTGATTAGGATTTTTGAAAAAAAATATTCACTCGGCTGAGGTTAATTAATTAAGTTAAACGTATTCATTTTTTTGTAAATAAAAACATGACACATGCCATTTATGTATTTATTTTTTATAATTAAAAAAAAACAAAAAACACTAACAATTGTTATCAATTAACAAAATTATAAATTTAGGTGAAAACCGAACCAATTGAAATTATAATAATCAAAATGACATAGAACCAAGATATAAATACTACCGGTGTAATTTGTGGTTGGTTGTCTCTTTCTTTGTTTGCATTGTAATTTAGGAGTTCATATGCTTTGTATTATGCTTTGTATTGTAGTTTTTTCCATTAATATTCATTCAAAGAATGAAAAGGGTTCAATCTTCCACTAATAAGATAAGAAAGTGTGAAGCCCCATGTAGACACCCCATTTTTGACCGCCCTTAAGACTTGGGCGTTATTGATGGTTTACTTGGTGGTGTAGGCTATGCAGTGCAAAGGTTCAATTTATGCGGTAAGGAGAGAGAGTCAAATCCCAACCTTACATCTCATTTTGGACCAAAGTTATTTTGAATGGTTTTTAGACCTTAAAACCTTCTCTTTCAAAATATTTTTGAAATAAAGTTCCTACGATGTTTCGACGCTCGCATTTTGTTAAATGTTGCGCCCTTCGGTAAATCAAGCGAGGACAAAGTAGAAATGAAAGAAAGAGAGAAGAAATTATTGAAAAATCTTTCAAAACACCTTGTTTAGGGGTTCGGAGTTGAAGAAAAGAGGAAATGAGAGAAGAAAACTAGTTTGGGAGAAGTTCGGCACGAATCTGGGAAGGATCAAAACTGAACGGCTTCACCAAAACAGACATAACTTTTTGCACAGTTGGAATTTTGATGCAAGGCTTCCATCACTAGAAATCTTACTTCCGAGGATTCAATTTGGATACAAGAATGGCCTGAAAAGGAGTCCAGATGAAGGAGTTATGGCCATTTGAAGTTGAACCTGGAAAGTAGAATTTTACCTGCCGACTAGGAAAACTGGCTGGCCGACCAAAAAAGTGGCTGGCATGTCCCAAACTCAGATTTTTTGAAGATATTTTCCCTCCAACTGTCTTCCACCACCTCCAGCTATTCCACAAACGGATATTTCGAACCAACTCTTGCTTTTTGCTATATATGAGCTATATCTCCCATTTTGCAAAGGAAAAAGAACATTAAAGCAATTTTGGGAGCCTCTCTCTCTAAAAAAGTTCTCTCTCTCTAGAAATTCCAAAACTAAATTTCAGCTTGTCTCTCTAGTTGGCTCTCCCTCTTGACCTTGTGTGCATGCAAGAGATATACTTTGAGATATATCTCTCCTTTGCCTAAGCATCCTTGATCAAATTTGTTCACCATTGGGCTGAGATTCCTTGGAGCCTCCTTTGATCCTAGAAGTTGGTTTAAGCTCAGAATTTTGGCTATTTTGCAGCTGTGCTTCAAGTGTAAGCATCTCCCTCTTTTAAGCTCATTTTTGTACACTATCTTGGCCAACTTTGCATGCTTGTTTTGCCACCCTTTCAAACTACTTTTGGCTTGGTTTTGAACTGAAGAAAACTCTATTTTTCAGTCCTCAAAGTGTTGGTTTGTGCCTTGTTTGGCTAGGGGGTTTTCCTCCCTTTTGCTCCTTGGCTTGTAAAGCCTTTTAAGCCATTTTTCACTACCTTTCAAACCAAATTTTTTTGGTCTTTAAACCACTGAATTCCAAAGGAATTTCAGTGGTGAAAAAGTGGTCTTGAGGCCCCAAACAGGAGGGGGTTGTCCCCCCTCCTCTTCTCTTGTTTACTTGTGTTGATGGTCCATCAAAAGAGCATGTATTTCTCCTTCTTTTAAGCTTAGTTCAAGCATTTTTTTGTGACTTTTAGGACCTACCATAACTCTGTTTTAAGCTGGTTTGGTCACCTTTTGCATGCTTTATACACTTGTAGTGTAAACTTGCACACTAGCGTAACATGCATCATGCTTTAGACCATCATTCTAGTGTGATTTTAGCTCAACTCCAGGAAGATTTCACTCATGTTTTTCCATGATCTAGGTCTGATTTATGTTGTTTTGGTCATGCATGCCTTGCTTTGTATAGCCATAGTGCATTCTAGCTCATTAGTCTTGAGTTTTGAGTCCACTAGTATGCATTACTTGGGCTATTTGTATGATTTGGCATCATTTGATATGTGATTTCAGTACATGTAGTGTGGTCATACACTCACATCTTTCACTCTTTCAGTGCTTTGGAGGGTTGGTGCTTTATGCTTTAAAAATGAGTCATTGTGTATGCCATCTTGCCTAGGCTTTTGGGCCACCATTTCAGTATGTATTTGGTCAAGCCATTTTTCACTACCTTTCAAACCAAATTTTTTTGGCCTTTAAACCACTGAATTCCAGAGGAATTTCAGTGGTGAAAAAGTGGTTTTGAGGCCCCAAACAGGAGGGGGTTGTCCCCCCTCCTCTTCTCTTGTTTACTTGTGTTGATGGTCCATCAAAAGAGCATGTATTTCTCCTTCTTTTAAGCTTAGTTCAAGCATTTTTTTGTGACTTTTAGGACCTACCATAACTCTGTTTTAAGCTGGTTTGGTCACCTTTTGCATGCTTTATACACTTGTAGTGTAAACTTGCACACTAGCGTAACATGCATCATGCTTTAGACCATCATTCTAGTGTGATTTTAGCTCAACTCCAGGAAGATTTCACTCATGTTTTTCCATGATCTAGGTCTGATTTATGTTGTTTTGGTCATGCATGCCTTGCTTTGTATAGCCATAGTGCATTCTAGCTCATTAGTCTTGAGTTTTGAGTCCACTAGTATGCATTACTTGGGCTATTTGTATGATTTGGCATCATTTGATATGTGATTTCAGTACATGTAGTGTGGTCATACACTCACATCTTTCACTCTTTCAGTGCTTTGGAGGGTTGGTGCTTTATGCTTTAAAAATGAGTCATTGTGTATGCCATCTTGCCTAGGCTTTTGGGCCACCATTTCAGTATGTATTTGGTCCTATTTTTCCATGATACAACTCTGTTTTTGGTTGTTTAGAGCATCCCTCATTTTGTTCTTACACTTGTAGTGTAAGTCCTCTTTGCTAGCCTTGCATGCCTAATGAGTGAGCTTATTATTCTAGCATGTGTTGACTTGGTATTAACCCATTTTTTGGTGTTATTTTGACATGCCATAACTCTGATTTTTGTTGGTAAATTCATCGTATGCTTGGTTTTGGTAGGTGTAGTGTAATCCTCCTCATTGGTCTTGCATACTTCATGCTTCATGCCCTTCATGCTAGCTTGTTTTGGCTTTTCTCCATGCATGTTTTAGCATCATTTTGGCGTGCTCTAGGACTGTTTTGGGTTGCCTTGGCCATATGCTTCATGTATTGCATAGCTATAGTGTAAGTGCCTATGTAAGTTTCAAGCTTTGAGCCTCCTAGCATGCTTCATTTGTAACATGTGCATGATTTGGCATCATCTACCATGTTATTTTAGAGAATATAGCATTGTCATGTTCTCACTTCTTTCACTCTTTGAGTGCTTTTAAGAGTTGTGCATTATTGTCTTGTTCGTGGCCTAGCTTGTATGCATGCATGCCTAGACTTTTGAGCTCCTATTTCAGCATGTTTTGGTCTTTGTTTTGACCTATTTGAGCTCTGTTTATGGCTAGTTCATTCATTTGTGCCACATATTGCATGTCTCTTGTGTAGTCCTCCTTTGTAGCTTTGTACCTTAAGGACCTTAGCATGCAATGCTTATGTTGTTTGGATGATTTGGCATCATTTCTCATGATATTTTAGAGCATTTAGTGTTGTCGCACTTCCATGTTTGTCACTCCTTGAGCACTTTTGAGAGTTATGCTCTTATGCTTAATTGGTGAGTCAATGCACGAGCATGCATTTTCTAGCCTTTCATTCCATCTTTTAATAGTGTTTTGGTCATTGTCTTGGCATGCATGAATTCTATTTGGGGTTGGTTTAGTCCATTGTGCATTACATTGCATAGCCTTAGTGTTGTGTGCCTCAATGCTTAAAGACTTTATTTGCATGCTTGTTGTTTGCATTGTGTTTAGCATGCTCATGTTGCATTGCATTGTGTTTGCATGCCATTAACATTGATAGGTTGATTATGTTGCATGCATTGCATTGTATTTGGATAGGGTGTTAATCCAAACACAAGAAACGAGGGACGTTTCATACTTGAAGTGATGAAACGTGTCTCATTTCTCGGTCGCCGACATTCTTGATCATGCATGATAGAGTTTAAGGCCCTTATATGTTATTTGTGCATTCATTTACATTGAATTGTGCAATCTTGGCTTCTCGGCCATCGTGCATTGCGATGCCCGGTTGGTGGCCCGAGAGTTGAGTACTACACCCCCTTGAACTTAAGAAATGATATGGAGGGTGGTTGTACACACATACCTTGCAAATACATTATTGTGCCCCTTCTTGTTCTCTGTTGCAGCAAAGTGGAGTTGTGCAGAATTTTCTGGTCAGCAACAAATGTAAGTGGACGGCAGGTGGTCTACAACACCATAAAGTGGTCGGCAGCCTTCCTAGAGGTCTCCATGGTGGTGCAGAAGCTATCTGGAGGTTTGCACAGTGTTCTGAGAACAAATACAAACAGAGACAAGTTGGGGCATAGCGATGGATTTCCGAGCAAGGCGACCGAGCATGCATGCACTTCTCGCCCCGAGGCTCCTTTTAACTGCTTTGCTTAGCTAGTTAGCTATTTGGTTCTGTACTTCAGTAGTTAATGCACTTAACTATTCATTTGTGCTTGTAATTAGTTAGCTAGGATTAGTTAATTAGTTTTGTTTTGTAATAATTAGTTTAATTAGCTTAGATTAACTAGTTAGCTTATTATTCGGACCCTCCGTCGAGGGGGCGCAACTGTTGTAATAAGTGTGTGTGTGTGTGCGATGCATGTCTTCCAACCCCACGTCTGTCTCCCTTTTATTTACCAGCTTTTGATGGTTAGTTTTAGAGCATATTTCAATTAGCATCCTTATGCTTCGCATGTTTGCATTCATTCATCAATCTTGCATGCACCAAGCTCGGCGCACCATGCAAACTGCATTGTATTTCAGTTTCAATTTGAATACATGTATCAATTGTTGTATTTCACATGACATCTTAGAATAGCCGAGCCTATTTTAGTTGCATTTTGCATGTGTTACATTAGGCATTCTTGACATAGCTAGGATCATGCATTGATTACTAACTAGCTTCTTTTTTTGGCTCGGAGTACACTGCGAGTGTTTATGCTTTAGCATACTGCATGAGATGTGTATGTTGCCATGTTAGCATGCTTGCCATGAGGCCAACTGCTTAACTGTTATAACTGTATGAATGCCTGTAGGTGGAGGCTTGATTATCTGAATTGGAACAACTCGATGATTGTAAGTTTTTAAGCCCACTTGAAGTGGAAAAATTATGTTTTCTTAAGCCCACTTGAGGGTGGCAAATCCGCGTCTTAGCCTACTTGCGAGTAGCACCTTCAAACCACTTTCAAAAACAAACATGAGTTTTTTTGTTCTAATCCGCGTGATTGAGTCTATACTTGCGTCCTATGCGCATCACATAGTAATGTTAGCTAATAAACCGAAATAAGAACATATGTGTTTTCAAAAATAACATATCATGTTAGTAGAGGCCGATCTTTGATCGGGCGAGTGGGGGTGCTCATTTCAGGACCTTCCCCTCTTGTACCCAAGTTCCTGAGCTGAGGCAACTTTGGTGATGACAGACACGTGGCCTTAGGCACGAGTCAGGGTTTCCTAAATTTCCCAAAATAAAATATTTAGGTGCGACTCTGAAATCTGGCAAAGCAGTCCATGTTTGGAGCTTTTTGATTAAAATCGATTTTCCAAAACGATTTGCCAGATTTGAATTCTTTGGTGATTTATAAGTCTTACATTGCACTTTGTGAGATTAGATTCAGAACCGTGACATGAGTCCGAACTGTAGTAGCTAGAACTACAATTCACGCCCTCGCGCGTGGAGCGGAGTTCCAGGTGGTCTACACCCTAACTTGATTTTGCTCTGCTTTATTTTATTTTTATTTGTTTGTGACTGCTAGATGAAGAAATTGCTATCCCCAATTTATTTTTTATTTTTTATTTTTGCCCTAATTTGTGGTTGGTTGTATCTTTCTTAATTCGGAATAGATATTCCTCTGATTCGTGGCTATGGGAAGGGACAACAGCAGTTGCAGCAGCAACATGTGGATTTGATAGGACAACTGTTGAGAATGAAACAGCAATAACAACAGCAATTGGATAACAGGAAATAAAAGAATTTGCATTATTGTTGGCTTTTTTGGCTTTCGAAGGTTACTTTCGTAATTATGAGCGTGCCAGCAAGGATCAATCAGTCCTTACAGAATTGTAATTGCCAAACAATTATTCAGACGATTGTGTTATGGTTCTTTCGGCCTCAATAAAGAGGACTTTTACTGGTGGCTTACTGGTAATTTGACTTCAGAAAACTTGAACATAAGAACAATTAAATAAACTGAAATATTTCATTAGTATGAAAGACTTACAATGATCTTAGTTCCGTAGAGAATTACAGCGGCAATATACTCGACAACTACTCCTACAAATGAAGTGCAGCGCAGAAACTTAAAAGACAGGAATATAAAGGACAGGAAATAACACTGGAATATGTAAAGTGATTCTTTAGATTTTTCTTCGTGCCTTCTCTGAGGTCCTTCCTGTTATTTATACTTTCCGAAGATAACCATCGAATCGTACTTCAAACCGTCGAACTGTTCCTCCGTAATTGCTGATCATGCTACCTTATAAGTAGCTCCACTACGCCTTCACTTGCAGTTAGGCTTCCCCCTTATATTCGAATTTGAATGTGAACAACCGTTGAAGCCACGTCACTGTATGTCTCTTTGTTGATCCGCTACTACTCAGATCTTATCACAACCAATATTAATTGCCACGTGTATGATCAGGATCGAAGACCTACCTGGTCTCCCCATATTACCCTCACTTTGTCACGTGTCGAATTGTCACTGGCTTAGTACAAAATGTATAGCCAACATTACCCCCCGCACTAATATACCCAAGATTTGGTGATATTAGTGGATCAGAGTCCCTTTTCCCACGTCTTAGAACGTGCATGGGTTTTGCATCTTCCCAGAAATGCAACTGTCTCACACCATCTGTATTAATACTCTCGTCTTGATCCTTTAAGTACTTTCACTGTCTTATTATTCGAACAGACTGATACATTTTATGGCTAAATTAACTCTTTCCTCCAATGATGAAGCATACGAAGAGTCATATGTCAATGCCATTCCTCGTCGAAAGCATGCATTTATTAGCCACCTTTACCCACCTTTCTATATTCAGGTCATGGGCGCCTTTGCAAATTACCGACCTTTGGATTACGAACACATTGCTCTTAATCCTTCGAATCAGAAGGCTACAAACAAAGACATAAGAATTTTCCTTTCTGACCCACCTTTACAGTTCGAACAATCTGCTCTCAAACCTCTGATTCGTAAAATTACAAGCATGGATTTGAGCAACTCTTCTTCGCAAATTTCTGTATGGGATAAAGCTGTAACTTCTTCCTCTTCTGGAGGTTCTGACTGGACAAGCTGGTCAGTACCTGAGACTTCTGATTTAAAGGAGCGAATCAACCACCATTTTGTTGAGTTCACTGACCCTTTAGAGTTTCCCTCCTATGCTCGAAGTTCAGTTGTTTATCCTTATGTGCCCATTGACCATCGGATCTTTAGACACGAAAACTAATGACGAAATTTTTTTTTGTCACGAAATACGTATCTTTTAATGACGAAAATCATATTTCGTCTCCAAACAAGGGTATAACCCATCATTCTTAGCCCAGAAGGCGAAGATCTGTTCTTCTGACTGGCTTGATTATATTAATGCCTTTGTTCCTTCTGCTCCTGTATCATCCTTGAAGACAGAAGCGTCCACATCTTCTTCTTCGTCTCCCGAAATTGATCCTCCCCTACCAATTCTTTCCTGGACAGAAAAATTGAAGATTGCCCTATCTACGGAGAATGTCTTTCCACCCTATAAACCTATGCCTTCTCCTACCCCAGCTGAGCGGAAACAGGCTCAACTTCTGCTTGCAGCCTTCTCTCACTTGCCCTTTAATGTTCTCGAGGACGAAGTCCCTCTCAAGAACCTTCGATGGGCTTGTGACATCATGACTAGGGGTCATGTCCTTAATCCCCTTGCTCAGGCAGAACTTCATATGTTTTTGGACCAACTTCCATTGCTTCTTCACTGGCACCGTAATTCTATGGCTACTACACAATCTTTAGACCAACTTTCGTCCCTTCGAATTCATGCTCAGTACGAAGCAGAGAACTTTATTGAAGAACTCAATGATTTCAAGAATAAAGATTCTGCGTATTGGGATGATTTAGACATTGATGAATTGGAACAAGGGTTAAGAGAAGTGGCCTTCGAAATAAAGGCTGAAGAGCTCTACTATGAAGTGAGAGCACATCAACTTATGCAGCCGATGGTAGAAAATTTAGAAGATAGAACAAGGAAAGAACAAAAGTTCATTGATCATTGTTGGACCAAATTTCATGATCTTGTTATTTATTCCATTCCTTATTTTTATGAGCTCGAGTTCATATCGAGATAGGGTCAGCTGATGTAATCACTCTGATCTTAATATAAACAAAATTTTTCTTTGTTTGACTCTGTCTTCACTTGTATTTTTATTTGTGTTTTAAAAGTCAACTCAGAGCTTCGAACTTCGAACAATTTCATCCTTTAAATCTGGACTTAATTGTTTTAAATAAAACACTAAATGAGCCAATTGTAACATTTTCAAGTTGTGGAATAGAGTTTTGGCTGATTTTCAATTGGAAACAGTGCTTCGAATCTAGCAATCTTACATTCAAAACTTGTTTTGACCATAGTCAACATCTAGTCATTGTCATTATTGCTTTTGATGTTTCGAACACCAAATCTCATCCTTAAAGGAACTCAAGTTTTGCTTCGAAGGACATTACCCTTGTTAAAGAAACTCAAGTTTTGCTTCGAAGGACATTATCTTTGTTAAAAACTCTAAAAACAGGTCTTTAAGCCCCTTTTAAAATAAATACTTGAGTATTTTTATTTTTTGGGTAGGGCAACCCACTTCGAAGCTGGCTTCTCTGTTTTCGAAGCCGTTCCTCCAAAAGCATCAATGTTGAAGAAAGCCTTTGTACTCGTACTTTTAATACTTAACAGCTCGTGTAATATATTTTCAAATACGAGGACTTTAAAAACCCTTTTGTTTTGTGTTCTGAAATCACCTGCTCTTCTAATCGCACAAACCCTCTTATTACCAATCGTCGGCTTCTCTCTACTTCCTTTCCCGAAGAAAAGCATACCGTCAATGGCCTCTCATTCAGTATCAGTCGTAGAGCGTATGAGCCCATCTGTGGCCCTGAAGAGGATTATTGATGCGGAATGCGAAAAGTACAAAGCTGGGGAGAGGAGCGCTATTGATGGACGCATCTTTGTCCCTCGTCGCCATGTGCAGTCAGACTATGTGCTCGGGCCCATATTCAAAGAGGTCCTCACTGAACTCCCAGCTCTGTACCCCCGACTGGAAAACCAATGTCTTCACTATGAAGGTGGTCTTGACTGGAGGAACTGGAGGATAAATCGCCCCACCGATGCTGGCCCACGGTGAGACCAGAGTGGCAAGAGTGGTATGATCGGGTTATTCCTGTTAGGACCCTGGACCTTCAAGAACTTTGTCTTCTCGATGCTCTCAGACTGTCTAGGGTAACTATTTCAGAAGACCCTTTCCTTGTTCCCGCTGCTCTATGTTTTTGGAATCCTGTCTTTAACTTTTTCCAATTTAGATGTGGGATGATGGCCCCTACTGTTCTTGATATTTGCCATTTACTGGGATTATCCCCTATTGGCACTCCTTTTGGACCAGATTATCCTGATTTAGCAGTCCCTTTCTCCCTCCCCTCCCTTAACTCATCTTATAGTGATTTTGCTAGGGCTGAGAATAAAAGACAGGGCCCTGTGACTGATAGGGAATTTTTTTCTTTCTTATTGTATTGGCTTTGTAAATTCCTTTTTTGCACTTCCTCTCAGAGAATTATGCCTGAATTTGCCCCTCTTGCCAAAGCCTTTGTCTTACAGAAAAATGTGGCCTTAGCCCCACATGTTCTAGGGCACGTTTATAGAGTCTGCTCCCTTTTTTGTGAGAAACCCTTAGATGCTAATCAAGGGGGGCCATTCTGGATCCTTCAGTTTTGGCTTTTCGCCTATTTTACTGAATTACAATCCAAATGCCTTAAATTTTCTGAGTCGAACCCTCTTACACATGGCATAAGGATGGCCAATGCTTCACTTTACCCTTCTACCTTTGCCTTTTACTTCTCTTTTTTTCACCAGCTTCCAGTCTCCCTTCCTACTTATCGTTTTCGTCCCTTCGAACCTTCCATTGGTCCATCTTGGTTGAGGAATTTTCTGAGTGACCAGTCTTGTACTTCGCTTGCTCACAAGGATATATGGGCTTCCATTCTAATTCCCAGAGAGCTATTTATCGGGACTTTAAACCCGAAGGCATATAAATGTATTGCTGAACCTTACTGTCCAGCCCAGTTTGCTAGACAATTTGGCCTTTCACAAGGGGTCCCAATGCCCCTCTGTAGCAACACAAATCTCAGCCTCACCAGAAGGGACTTGAAAGTCCGGAAATCCAGGCTAGAAGAGGCAACTTTGAAATTTGTAGATGACTTGGCCAACTTTGAATACACCCCTTTCATTCCTCAAGGTACCGTGTTGAAGAGGTACCAAAACTGGTGGGTGACTAACATGGAGATTTATCTGGCCATTCCACCTTTAAGCCTACTAACAGTGTTAGATGTGACCAAGCCCAAAGAAACCGGGGAGGTCACTTCTTCCACTGTTTCAGAATTGGCACATGCTGCTCCTACTACTTCAATTCCTCCCAGAGTCACTCGGGCTGCCTCGAAGAAAGGTATACTCTTGTCTCTTCTCCTTTTGTCTTTCATAATGCATTTTGCCTTATCTTTAATTTTTCTTTTGTGGAGGTGGCCAATCACAAAAGAAAAGGAGCCTCTTTGAACTCGAGAAGGGAACATCCAATGTTCAAGGGGAAGAAAAGGAAGAATCAGATGAAGGGGAAGAGTTATTTTTAAAAAGAAAGAAGAAGGCGATCGTCTTTTCATCCGACTCGGTAACTGCCAGAGAGTCAGAAGATGAATTCACTTCTCTGGAATCTAGATCGCAGCTTGAAGAATTTGAGGGAAAAGTTGAGAAAGAAATTGAGAAAAAACAGACCCTGCCAATACAGAGGAAAAGGAAAAAGAAAGATGACTGTTTCTCCTTCCGATATGGTCGAAGACTCTGATTCTGAGACAATCGCCAAAGCTATAGAGAAGAGAAAACAGGTTTCTGCTTCCGCTCCTATCTCAGTCGAAGATACCATCTATAAAGCAGCCATCCAGACAATAGAGCAAGAACATTCTAAAGCCATGATTGTCTTTGAAAGAGCTGAGAAGAGGCGGCAGCAACAATTTCTGAGAGATAAACCTGCTGCTGCTGACACTACAAAGGGAAACTGTAAGAAGACAACAGACTGCCAGAGCTTACACCCTTCACAGTTCCCCCATTATCGCCGATACTTCTGGAGCAGGTAATTTTATGCTTTTGCGATTTTTTTTTTCCTCTGTTAGCCTTTGGTATCAAGATTTGACATTGCCTTACATTTCTTCCTCATGCAGCAGCAACTTCTGAGCTCATCTTTCCGATGGAACCTCTCTCAGTTTCATTCGAGGCAGATCAGACGCAGGATGTAGGGACTACTCAGACCATACTTCCATTTTCGGGGTTTAGATTTTCTACACTTTTCCTGAGGCCAAGCATTCCTATACCTTTTCCTCTTGGTTTAGCTCCCTATCTTTCTCACTTGACTCTTGACTTTCCCCAATCCACTTCTTTACTGAGTCTTGCTCCTCTCTCCCCTTCCAAGGAGACTCCAAGTGCTACCTTGTCTTTGATGAGTGCTGACAGCTCTCCAATCCATGACTCACCATCTTTACCTAGCTCCAGCCCTCCTTCTCTTGATTCATTGGTGACCAGGACCATGGAGACCATCAAAGATGCTCCACCCATTTCTCCTGTTGCTATGCAATCTTCTGTGTCTCTAGGGCATGTATATAGAGTCTGCTCCCTTTTTTGTGAGAAACCCTTAGATGCTAATCAAGG
>NW_021026295.1:121019-132750 GCF_004153795.1 Camellia sinensis | reverse complement strand
TTGTATCTGGCGAAGAGTCCATGTTTGGCACTACTTTTTCAAAAATCTGTTTCTCAAAACGATTTGCCAGATTTGGACTCTTTGGTTCAGATTTAGAACCGCGACAACAAAGATCGCAAGTCCGAACTGTAGCGAGGTCCCCCTCCGCGGGCTTGTTACAGGTAACTATAAATTACTTGATCCAGTTTTGTATATTAGGCAAGTTTATTAGCATAAATTATGTGTAATTGAAGGTTGATATTAGTGGTGAATTGTTTAATGGACGTTTCTGGCTCCGCAATGGTTGATTCTTAGAACTTATTCTTTGTAATATGGAGAAGAATCATATTTTTGTGAGCTTGATGATTATCTAACAGCACACTCCATTTTGGATTTGTCTTGATTTGCCATTTGAGCTGCCTTGAGTATAGATATCATTCTCCTGGTTGTGAAGATGTCTTCTATTCGGGTTGTACTTGGCATGGCTGCAAGTATGAACCTTGAAGTTGAGCAACTTGATGTGAAGACCGCGTTTCTGCATGGTGATCTTGAAGAAGAAATTTATATGGAGCAACCGGAAGGTTTTGTAGAGAAACGGAAAGAGAAATTTGTTTGCAAATTGAAGAAAAGTTTGTATGGCCTCCAGCAAGCCCCGCGACAATGGTACAAAAAATTTGACTCTTTCATGATGAATAATGGTTTTTCTAAAACCACTTCGAACCATTGTGTGTTTGTGAAAAATTTCCCGGATGGTAAATTTATTATTCTTTTGCTTTATGTTGATGACATGTTGATTGTGGGTCAAGATTTTACCATGATAAACAGGTTGAAATTGGAGTTGAGCAAGTCTTTTGCTATGAAAGATTTGGGACCGGCAAAGCAAATACTTGGTATGAAAATTGTTCGTGATCGTAAAGAGGGGTTGATTTGGTTGTCTCAAGAAAGCTACATTGAGAAAGTTCTTGAGAGGTTCAACATGGATAAAGCAAAGCCGGTTGGTTGTCCACTTGCGGGTCACTTCAAACTTAGTTTGAATCAATGTCCTACAAGTGAGAAAGACAAAGAAGAGATGTTGAAAGTTCCTTATGCTTCAGCAGTTAGTTCTTTGATGTACGCCATGGTTTGTACAAGGCCGGATATTGCTCACACCGTTGGTGTGGTGAGTCGGTTTCTCTCTAATCCGGGTAAAGAACATTGGGCAGCGGTAAAATGGATTCTAAGGTATCTTCGAGGGACTTCGAAGCTGTGTTTGTGTTTTGGAGATGGTAAGCCGATGCTTGATGGGTTCACGGATTCTGACATGGGCGGCGATGTTGATTCTAGGAAATCTACTTCGGGGTATTTGATGACTTTTGCAGGGGGAGCTGTGGCATGGCAATCTAAATTACAAAAATGTGTTACTCTCTCAACTACTGAAGTTGAATTTATTGCCATTACAGAAGCTTGCAAAGAAGAGTTATGGTTGAAGAAATTTTTGCAAGAGTTGGGTTTAAAGCATGAAAGGTATGTGCTTTATTGTGATAGTCAAAGTACTATTCACTTGAGTAAAAATTCTACTTTTCATTCAAGATTGAAACACATTGATGTAAGATACCATTGGATTCGTGATGTGTTAGATTCGAAATTGTTACAACTCCAAAAAGTTCACACGGATGATAATATTTCAGATATGTTGACTAAGACTTTGTTTTTTAATTATGTAGCAAATAAGTCACTCACCCTTATGCTAGTGTCACCTTACACAACCAGATCTACAAGCCTCATAGGATCTCTTCTAATTGTATATGATGGTATGCGAACTTGTTTCCCAGTAGATAATACATGTCCAGTCTTTCATCTCGTGGAGAAAGCTACATTAAACTAAAGGAATGATATCCCCAAGGACAGTAGTATAAAGACAAGGTAAATAAACCAACAACAGCTGTAGAGCACCTCAAACCACAAAAGTAACACTAGACAAAAAAAATTACAAAGAAGAAGAGTGAACATGTACTCTGAGCATGAAAAAAATTACAAAAAAAATTACACTGGACAACACATTGTGGGCCTCTGTGACTACCAATAATAGTAGGAAATTTAAGTTATTGAAGAATTTCACGTATTAGAAATATCTGCAGTGACTGAGAAAAATAACAAAGATGGGCAGACAACATGTTCTAGCCATACCTTATCCTGCTCAAGGCTCCTTCCCTTGCTGGAGCTCATGCAATGCTTAGCCAAACATGGTTCCAAAGTCACATTTGTGAACACTGAATTTACTCACAAAAGGGTCATGAATGCATTGTCAGGGAAAGATAACATAGAGGATCATATACATCTGGTTTCAATCCCAGATGGGTTGGAACCCTGGGAGGATAGAAATGAAGTTGGGAAGTTAACAGAATCAATTTTCCACGTCATGCCAGGGAAGCTGGAAGAGCTCATAGAAAATATTAATGGATCAGACAAAGACAAGATTACTTGCATTGTTGCAGATGAGCTCTTGGGATGGGCCCTTGAAGTTGCAGAGAAGATGCAAATCAAGCGAGCTGCCGTTTGGTCTACGGCAGCTGCACTCTTGGCTTTGGGATTCAGGATCCTGGAGCTGCTTGATGATGGGATAATAAAAAATAATGGTAAGAACTCATATACTAATTCTTGATTCTTCTTTCTGATACAGCGTACCATACTAAAACAGAGACAAATTTAACAATTAGTTACGATTACCTGTATGAATATAACACAACATAGGGGCTCGATAATTTATTATGCTGGGTGACTGAAGAAAAATTTTAGAAGATTATCATGGTGAATAAGCTTGGCAAGGAACATGAGAACGAAAGAAGCAACTCATGACATTAAAGAAATAAAAGACTACAAAATAGAAAACAAAGCATATTTTGCCACTATAGAAGGCTGGAATTTGACAAGTAATTCATGAATCAAGCATCCAAAACATGATAACTACAGAAAATTTTTGCTGTTATTAAAGGATGACAACAACAAAACAGTAACAATAAAAATAAAATCTGGAAAATTTATCACTGTGCATCTATCAGGGTAACCGCAAAAGTGATGCACAAACACTATAGCCTAAGCCTTGCAAGGTTTGATTATTGGGGAAAACAAACTTTCAAACATAAAAAATTTTAGATCTTACTATGATAAAATTGTTAGCATTCGTTCTGCATCCATAAACAATTATCCATTTTCAATAAGAAATGGTCTGCATCATGCTGCAAGGTAACCAATTTGGTTATCAATTTTTTCTACTGTTATTGCCAATGATACTTTATTTTTATAAAGTTAATTATTTATTATTGTTATCCTTTTGCAGGAACACCAACAAAGAATCAGATGATAAAACTATCACCAACCATGCCAGCCATTAGCACAACACACTTTGTGTGGGCATGCATTGGGGACTTGGCCACAAAGAAAACGTTTTTTGAAGTTATTGTAAAAAATAACAAGTCTGTGGCAGTTGCAGACTGGTTGATTTGCAATTCAACTTATGAGCTAGAGCCTGTAGTATTTACCTTATTTCCAAATATCATGCCTGTAGGTCCACTTTTGGCAAGCAATCGACTTGGAAATTCAGCAGGCTACTTCTGGCCAAAAGACTCAACTTGCTTGGAATGGCTTGATCAACAGCCAGCCAACTCAGTCATCTTTGTTGCATTTGGGAGCTTCACAGTTTTTGACCAGATCCAATTCCAAGAATTTGCTTTGGGGCTTGAACTCACCAACAAACCATTCTTATGGGTTGTGTGGCCAGATTTAACTGACGACAACAACGATGCTTACCCAAAAGGGTTCATAAAAAGAGCAGCAACTCGTGGGCGAATAGTAGGTTGGGCACCTCAGCAGAAGGTCCTGGGACATCCTTCTGTTGCTTGCTTTTTAAGCCATTGTGGCTGGAACTCTACCATGGAAGGCCTAAGCAATGGAATCCCTTTCCTATGCTGGCCATACTTTGCTGACCAATTTTTTAACCAAAGTTACATTTGTGATATTTGGAAAGTTGAATTGGGGTTTAACTGTGACGAAAATGGGATCGTCAAACAAGGAGAAATTAAGAACAAGGTCGAGCAACTGCTCAACGACAAGACATTTAAAGCAAGGGCTTTGGATCTGAAGGAAGTGGTTTCAAAAAGTGCCAAAGAAGGTGGATGCTCTCACAATAACTTTAACAATTTTATTGAATGGATGAAGACAAAGACAAGTTGTTTAGGCCTCGTTTGGGAACAGGCTAATTTAGTAACTTTTTGGTTATTTGGCTAAAAAGGTAGGTAAAAAAAACTTGTATGTTTGGGATGACTTTTTGGCTAATTACGAAAAGATGTGCAAAAAGTAGAGAGAAAAGAGAATCTTTGACTTTTTGGTATGAGTTGTTGGCTTTTTGGCCAATTTAGTAACTTTTTGGCTAATTGACTAAAAAAGTAAGTCCCCAAACGAGGCCTCAGTCTGCTAACAATCTCGGGGTTTGTTTCTTGATTTTATTAACTATATGACCCTGATACTGAAATTGGACTTTGTAATGTCTTTCTCGAACAGCTACGATATGCTTTTTCTTTCTTATTGTGCTCCCATGCACCCAAGGCCTCCTGCCCCTTCTGGTACTTTGAAAGTTATTGCATGTCTTTCATTAAGGTGAATAGACTCTATACCAATAGGGCAACCATGCAAGAAGCTAACCAGACTGCCAAGCCGAAGCGCTCACCAGCAAGAACATGATCTAATTGAAGAACCAAGAGCACTCTGACGTCAGGTTAGACAACATGCATCTTGGTTGGTGTCACCACCATTACATTTTTTATGTTACTAACTTACTATACATTAGACAATGCAGTAAATGCAACAAGAGAACTATGAGAACGCCATACATGTTACTAGTACTATAACAAAAAATAAAATAAAATAAAAATTTAGAGAAACATGTCAAACAAAAAAAAATTGAAGGAAAAAATAAATCATTTTTTTGGTTAAAAAAAATAGACTTTATAGAAAATGAAACAAAAGCAGCATAGCAGCTTTTGTAGCACGTACCCAGTGGCTGAGTAACAAATATATTATTTCCTCCCATGTGAAGCACTTTTAAAGAAGAGCTCTAAAAGATTGAAGATGGTATGTAACCAGTGAGGCCGACGTTTCTGATAGATAATGTGGCCTTGTTTGGTTTGTGTTTCAGAAATAATTTTCTGAAATATTCTCTGAAAACACATTTCTGAGAGTAATTAAACCAAACAGATCTTCCTAAAAAAGTTCTCAGAAATGTGTTTGGTTGTCTTTTTCCAGGATGCACTTTTCAAAAAAAATTCTCAAAAATCCGATTGTTTGGTTTTTTCAGAAACAAACCCTAATTAAAAAAAAAATAGTGTGTAAACATGTTTTTTTTTTTTTTTTTAGAGAGAGAAACAAAACAGCACAACATATTATGCATGAGGTAGAAGTTTTACAAAGTCTGATCAGAAATTGTGTAAACACACTACAAGAAAAAGCGTTTTTGGCGATTAAAAATTCATTTTTCATCGCTGAAAGTTGTATAATTGGCGACTAAAATGGATTTAGTCGCCAAAATTGAACCCTTTTGCCGACTAAAATAGTTTAGTCGCCGAATACCAGGCTTTTAGCGACTAAAAGGCAGTTTAGTCGCAGAATGTAGGGGTTTTAGCGACTAAAGGTTTTTTGGTAGCCAAAAGTGACGATTTTTGGCGACTAAAATAATTTAGTAGCCAAAAGTGATGGTTTTGGAGACTAAAAAACATTTTAGTTGCCGATAATAGGTGTTTTTCCGACTAAAAAAAGATTAGTCGCTGAAAATGAAGGTTTTTGGCTACAAAAAAAAAATTAGTAGCTAAAAACGGTGAATTGGCGACTAAAATTCAGTTTAGTAGCCAAAAGGACACGTTTTTGGCGACTAAAAACAGATTTAGTCGCCAAAACTACTATTTTTAATTTCAACTTGTTTTTTTACCGACAAAAAAATAATTAGTAGCCCAAAAATCATAGAATTGGCGACTAAATAATGGATTTAGTCGCCAAAAGTGGCCTAAATTTTTTTTTAATAAATAATTTATTTTTTACATAAATTATATTGAATTAAAATAATTATATTTATATATATTGTTTTGTATTAATATTGTCAAATTGTGCTTCCATGCACCCAAGGCCTCCTGCCCCTTCTGGTACTTTGAAAGTTATTACATGTCTTTCATTAAGGTGAATAGACTCTATACCAATAGGGCAACCAAGCAAGAAGCTAACCAGACTGCCAAGCCGAAGCGCTCACCAGCAAGAACATGATCTAATTGAAGAACCAAGAGCACTCTGACGTCAGGTTGGACAACATGCATCTTGGTTGGTGTCACCACCATTACATTTTTTATGTTACTAACTTACTATACATTAGACAATGCAGTAAATGCAACAAGAGAACTATGAGAACGCCATACATGTTACTAGTACTATAACAAAAAATAAAATAAAATAAAAATTTAGAGAAACATGTCAAACAAAAAAAAATTGAAGGAAAAAATAAATCATTTTTTTGGTTAAAAAAAATAGACTTTATAGAAAATGAAACAAAAGCAGCATAGCAGCTTTTGTAGCACGTACCCAGTGGCTGAGTAACAAATATATTATTTCCTCCCATGTGAAGCACTTTTAAAGAAGAGCTCTAAAAGATTGAAGATGGTATGTAACCAGTGAGGCCGACGTTTCTGATAGATAATGTGGCCTTGTTTGGTTTGTGTTTCAGAAATAATTTTCTGAAATATTCTCTGAAAACACATTTCTGAGAGTAATTAAACCAAACAGATCTTCCTAAAAAAGTTCTCAGAAATGTGTTTGGTTGTCTTTTTCCAGGATGCACTTTTCAAAAAAAATTCTCAAAAATCCGATTGTTTGGTTTTTTCAGAAACAAAAAATACAAACACCCCCAATTAAAAAAAAAAATAGTGTGTAAACATGTTTTTTTTTTAATTTTTAGAGAGAAACAAAACAGCACAACATATTATGCATGAGGTAGAAGTTTTACAAAGTCTGATCAGAAATTGTGTAAACACACTACAAGAAAAAGCGTTTTTGGCGACTAAAAATTCATTTTTCATCGCTGAAAGTTGTATAATTGGCGACTAAAATGGATTTAGTCGCAAAAAATAGTTCTACCTGTCACACATTTTGGCAGATTTTACACATTTTACAGATTTTACACATTTTGTTCTACCTGTCACACAGATCATCGTGAAGGAAGTCTCCAACCTGAAGGAAGCCTCCAATAGTAAGCAGCCACAGCAATCAATCCATGACCAGAAAAAAGAAAGCAGCACATTAGACTACATGTTGCTCTAAATTTAAAATACAGAACACACAGATTCAGAACATATAAAATATTAAGGCCTTTGGTTTTTCTTCACCATTCAGCATCTGTTCCACTTGCAGATTCAGAACACACAGATTCAGCATCTGTTCCAGTTACAGCATCTAAATTTAAAATACAGATTCACCATTCAGCATCTAAATTTAAAATACAGAACACAGAGATTTAGAACAGATTCAGAACACACAGATTCAGCATCTGTTCCAGTTACAGTTGAACCTCCCCGACTAACAGCTTGCTTTTTCTTCACCATTGGATTTGATATTGGAGCCTTCAAGCAGTGCGAACATAGCTAAAACCTCGTCCCCTTCCAGATGGATCACCAACACTAGTAATTTCCAAACGCTCTCCCACCTCAATTCTTCATGGCTTTTGTCTTTGTTAATGGTCATGGCAGCAATGGACTCCAGTTTAGCAGGACTACTTCCGTCATCTACTTCAGCAGTAGCAGTGTAAACTGCTACTCTACTTCGTCCATGTTAATTACAAAAAACTGACTGTCCAAAGCCTGTAGTTCCAAATGTTGGTGTCGTGGACTGGGATCCTGCAAAATAGATTGAGAAAATAATAATGATTCATATTGGTAGCAAACCAGCAATAACTATTTTAAATACCCACCTAAGAAGGAATTCTAATCCCCAAAAGAAGACAGAGTAGTTCCAAAAGAGCTGCTGCTACCAGAAGCTGAAGTTGATTGCCCAAATGTTAGAGTGGTACCAAAACCAAATCCTGTGGTGCTTGATGTACCAAAGGTGGGCCTCCTTGAAGCTCCAAATGAAGAATCTTTTGATACACCAAAAACAGATGTTCATGTTGGTTCCAATATGTTTGGAGCCCCAGCACCAAATGCATCACCACCCGTCCCAAATCCAAAAGCTGCAACACAATTATGTGAGTTGATAGGTGCACTGAAGGCTGGTTGATGCTCCATAAAACATTGATCCTCCTGTAGGGGAACCAAAAGAGGTTGTACTCCCACATGGTTTAGGAATTGATTATTACTGCCAATGTCGTTCTGCCCGAAAACTGATGGGGACCTAAATGGGCTATTAGATGACTGCCGAAATGCTGCTTTAAGAAAACAAAAATAAATGGTAAACAATTATACAGTTCTTTTCTGCCCAGAAACTGATGGGGACCCAAATGGGCTATTAGATGACTGCCGAAATGGTGCTATAAGAAAACAAAAATAAATGGTAAACAATTATACAGTTCTTCAAGGCTCAACAAACAAACACAATGACCAACAGATTGTTGATTGCATTAAAAGTGCTTTTCCACTAGTGTCACAACTTCCAGATAAAGAATCTAGTTAAAATCTAAAAAATTAATCTATCAAAAAGTCCAAAAAATAGGCAAAGAAGGGAGATAAAACCATTATTTTAAGTACTTGTCTGCATGAGCAGAATTTTCTCGAAGAACTATCCACTGTTTCTTTTATCTGTAATTTTCTTTTATATGTAATTTCCAATTGGCAACCATTTGAAAGGGAAGCATATCCTCCAGCAATCAGTCCACTGTTTCTCACTAATTTGCCAGCAAGACAGCAACACAGAGTTCAACACATGGAGACAAAACATCACCCAGATACTGAACACACAAATTCAGAACAGCACCGCAGTGAATTTGATTTCAGCACCACATGATAGCGACGCCGCCTATTAAACTCCTGCAAATGGTATTTTTGGCCACGATATGGGGCTACGTACCTGGGCATGTGTGTATACCCGGCGTCAACGAGATAATACTTGTCTACAGTGAAACTCTTTCAGTAAGAACATGTCATCGCATATTTGGGTGTGAAAAAAAGGAAAACTCTAAATTAAAAACAAATACACTTACTAGGTGGTGGGTGTGGAAAGTCAGCAGAATTTGTGGTAAGTGCTTCTAGAAAAATTCTCGAATCATGTGCACTACCTTCCCAACCAATGTATACAAACGTAAACTTCATGTCAAATGAACATGTAGCCATGACATTTTGAGTTGTATGCACTTTTCTACCTCGATATGGCATTCGGTCACCTTCTGGTGCCACAACAACAATATGTGTGCCATCTATGGTCCCTACACAGTCCTAGATGACATAACTTTGAATTAATTTATCAAATTTTGTGTCTCAATAAGCCATATAAAATAATACAAATGAACTGCAATTTTTGTTACCTTAAACCATGGCCAGTACCGTCTGTCATTCCGAATTTTAGGATGGGTAACAGCCATGTTCGGTGGTTGGATTACAAATGGCGCAAGATTTCCCAATGCCCGCATCATAAGTACAAAATGACGATGAATTGTCTCATTTGAGTGCTGAAATCGATCTCCAGCATTACTTGTTCCTGAACTTTGGCCACAGATAAATAAAAACATAGCCAATGACTCTTCTAGTGACAATCGCATGTTCGACCAGTCTACAACATTTCTACGGACAATCTGTTTAACGAATTCCACAAATGTCGGGACTTCCATTCGCAATTGTTCACGGATTGATTTAGGATTTCCACTCAGTAAGAATTTTATGTACTGCTCACCGGTGTATGGACAATTACGTTGCGGTTGTCTCGTAGGAATGTCACGTCTTAGTTGACAAACCATGTATAAGTCCATCACATCATCGTCATCGACACTGTACGGGTCATACATATTGTTCGGTTGCCCTCCATTGGGTCGTGACGACGACATCTAAAACGGAAAGTGTAAAACAATCAAGGTATCATCAATAATGACATGAGTATAGCACTAAAAATTTAATGAGGACATTGCAACAAAGAAAGCATGGAGAAAATATATAACGACAACATAGTGCCAAGTCTAAAGCGAAACCACATAGACAGCATGATATATCAAGTTAGCTCAACACCAAACATAGTCCAAACCGAAAGGAAAAAAAAAAATTAAAACAAATAAAATTTAGGTTTAACAAGTGCCAAAAAAAAGAAAAATACACCAAACAATTCTGCGAGCATCTTCATTTCCTTCACTTCAAACCGAACAGTGGAATGACCAAGCTTCTCACAAACTGAGGATCCAAAGGTACCTCATTTCCGGTTCCATGGTCATAAACATGGTTCGCCATTAATCCGGTGGCGTATCAAGTTGCGCTCCCTCCTGAAATGGAGCACATGCATAATGTTTTCCACATTTCGATGTTAAGAGATTATCTCCGGGATCCCTTCCATGTAATTGAGCCTACTCGGGTAGTGTTGAGTGATGACTACACTTACGAGGAACGGCCTATACAGATTGTAAACAGACGGATCAAGAAACTGAGAAACAAGGAGATCCCGCTAGTGAAAGTTGACTGGCAAAACCATGGTGGTGTGTACGCCATTTGGGAAAGGGAAGATGACATGGCTAAAAGATATCCTGAACTGTTTCCACTGAATCCTGTTTTCTTCCAGAATGAAGGTAACTCGAGTTTAGAGAACTAAACTCCTTATAAGGAAGGGAAACTGTAATAACCCTCATCACTGCTTACCGATAAACATTGATTACCGTCAAACTGAACTGATTATGACTGATAATTGAACTGATTAAAGTACTGAACTGACTGACTGAAAACTGGAACTGAATTGACTGAGTCTATCTGTTTAATTGCGCATCTATCTGTTTGATTGATTATTTGATCTGTTCGTGTTTTAGTGTTTAAACTGCTAATTGAAGGCCTTATCGGCGGCTGAACCGGGAATTGATTGATGTTTTACGATCATCATAATTAATGTGATTTTATGGTGTATTTATCTGAAATTTGATTTAGTATGATTAAATTAGATTAAATATTGACTTAATGCAAGGTTGCATTTATTTACCATTTTGCCATGGTGAGTGGCCACTACCTATACATCTTTAAGCTCATTACACTTAACCAAAACAATTCATCAGCCTTTCTCCTTGTCATTGCCGACCATAGAGAGAGAGAAACTAGAGGAGTGGTTTTCATCTCAATTTTTCTTGTAAATTGCTTGGTAATTGAAGGAATTGGAACATAGGTTGCAAATTAAGCTTCCTCACCTTGTAACTAAAGCTCTAGGTAAGGAACTCATCTTCTCATTCTTGTGTTTGAACTAATTCTTGCATGGTCCATGTTAAATTGTAGAGCTAAGTCATGTTTTAGTTCATACATGTTGATATAGAGCATAATCCATGCATGCATGTTTGAATTGTTGGATTTTGAGTTGAGTTCATGGCAAATTGTAACATGCATGACCATGTTTTGAGTGTAGGCCATGTTTTCATCTTGTTTGTGAATCAATTGGCTCATTAGAGCATGTTTTGAAGCTTGAAAGTTATTTAAAGATCATGCATGTCATGTTTGAGGATTGTTCTTGAAAAATGGTTTGAAATTGGGTTTGAATTAAACACCCTTGGGCTTTGATTTCTCAAATTGAGTTTTGA
>NW_021026295.1:77336-108276 GCF_004153795.1 Camellia sinensis | reverse complement strand
GGGGTTCAACATTAGCCCGGAAGTGTGAAAAATGGGCGTCGGAGGGCGTCGGAGGATGTATAACTGGTTGTTGCAACAATTGCTGGCCTCCCACCCTTCTACGGCCTTCCTGGTGATAAAACAGAGGTACCTGCCAAAAATGAACGAAAACCGTTGCAAAACGAATGTTCGGGGGCCAAAACGCGCAGTTCGGGGTCCCGAAAATGGGCTGTTAAGCACCGAAAGTGGCATTCGACCACGAAGTGGGTCTCTCAGACCTCAGTGACCCTCAAAAGAGAGTAAATAGGAGGTATGCCAAAAACCGGGGCAAACGGAGATGGTTAGGCGGTCCCGAACCGAGGCACACGGCCAACGATTCCGAAAAACCGGAAACCGGACTCCGAAATGGGCAAAATGGCCTACGGCCACGAAATGTAGCCTACGGACATTGAGAGATGGTCTACGGGACCTCTCCCTCCCCTCAGGAAAAGAAACAGCAAAAACCGAGCTTGGTTCGCAAACCGAGGCAAAGCATAAAAGAGGGTTCGGAAGTCCGGAGGCAGGGCTCACGGCCGCGACTTTGAAACTTCTGAACGAGCACATTATGTAATATCACCAAGCGCTCAATCGGTGACGTCTGAGTCTTAAGGTCGGTCAAAAATGGGGTGTCTACACATATTCATTAAATCATACGTGGTACATCCGATAGCAACAATACACTAGGTCTTAAAAGACCGAACAATCAATTGATAGCCATCATACAATAACAATAGTTTCAAGATTTGGAACTGACAGAGATCTCTGTAACAATAACGATATCAATAATAATAACAATCACAATACGCTATGGATGCCACGAATACAATTCAAAATAGAATCATCATTCAATCAATAAAAAGTATCGTTTCAGAAAGTAATATGATTTATCAATTTGAAAATAAATACGATTGAACATATCTTTACAACATTGTTACTCACAAATTACCAGGTTATAGGCAGGCTATTTAGCGTCCTTGGGTACCAAACCTACACAGTTGCAGAACGAACACACACTAAATTACACACTTGGGATTAATAACTTAGCCCCTAACTTGATTTAGTGTGGTTCTAGAACATTATCCTCATTATGATGCCTTAAACATGGCCTAGGAATGCCTAGGATGAAATGAGGATGCAAAAAGGGTACTTAAAAACATTTTTCAAAACTTGCTGAAAACAGGGGTCTCGCTCGAGCGTAGACTCCTTCGCTCGAGCGAGCTTACCGAATGAGAGAGGTCACTCGAGATTCCCTCACTTGAGCGATCTGCAAAAATGTAAAAAGTACTGGTTGCTGAAATTCTTCGCTCGATGCTCGCTCGAGCGTGAGACATAGCTCATTGCTCAAGTGTAGGTCTCATCGCTCGAGCGTGCGTCTGCATACGCAAAAACCTAAGAGCTTGTGATTTACGCTCGAGCCAGCATTCCGTCACTCAAGCGAGCATTCTGTCGCTCGAGCGAGAGTCTGAAAACAAAGGTGGTCGCTCGAGCGTGGAATCCTTCACTCGAGCGAGGAAGCCAAATTCTAGGTTTTCCAAATTCGATCCCAAAGCTCAAACCAAGAATCAAATATGCCAAAACTCATCCTTTTAGGCCAAATTTCTAGAAAACACTTAGAAACTCATAATACAACATGTTTTGAAGATCATTTTATAAAATCAAAGCCTAAAAGTATGCCAATTGAACACAATTTCAATGTAACTTTTATGAACAATGCAAGAACATAACATGCATGAAGTTTCTTGATCTTGAGCTTCTCAAACCATGATCATATGCAACATTCAACTCAAAACATGGTGAATTCTTGGATTTTAACTTTGATAAGAACATGCATGTGAGAATTTCATAAAAATAAACTTCAAACTCCATGGTATGGGCATGCATGCATGAATTAACTTATCTTCCTTAAATTCTAGCTTAATTCTCCCATTAATTCACCTATTTAATTCATATACAAGTCCTATATGGCTCAATAACAAGATTAAAAAGTTGAGCTCTTACCTAGGCTTCTCAATCAAACTTCACCTAAGCCAAATCCTTAAGCAATGTAGACAAGTCTTCAAAATTTCCTTCAATTCTTCTAAATTTCAAGCAAAAACTCTTGTTGAATTCAATTTCCCTCAAGTCTCTCTCTCTTACGTTTTAGCACAAGGAGGTGGAAGATAAATGGTGTCAAACATGCAATAGGTATAAAAGCCATGGTCTTGGGGGAGCCCATTCAATGGAAAGAGCGTAATTAACTTAAGCTCAAGTAATTTAACATTATTTATTCTAATTTAATTGTTCCAAATCGAATTTCAATTAAACTTACCATAAAATTCTATAAATCCTAACTAGTATATAACACAAGTCAATTTCTGAGTCGGTTGCCGATAAGGCGTTCAATTCGCAATTTAAATTCAAAACATGAACAGATCTTCCTATATCGAACAGATAAGAATACAATTAAAATAACATACTCATGTAATCAATTTAGGATTTCAACTTAATCAATTACTTATCATACTTAATCATGAGTTAACGCTAATCAGAGGTGAGGGTTGTCACAGTCCTACTAGGATTGTGCAAACCATCTCACTTGGTTAGTAGTGAGTAGGGTAGTGAGTAGGGTGTGTGATTCCTAAGAGGACTCTTATAAGGAGAGTTGGAATCCTACTAGGATTGGGCCAAACAGAATCTATAAAAGCTCATAGCAGGACCTATGTACAAGTATCACAATTCTTACTCTAGAATACATAGAGCTTATTGTCTATTGTCTAGTTGTTGACTTAGGCATCAGAGGGGTTTCTGGCACACACCCGCCAGTTAGCTCACATTTGTGTTTTTAGGTGACAAAGCAACATTGTTTGGAGGAGTGCAAACTTGATCAACAGGATTATACGAGAAGATTATTTCGCGCTCGTACAATTGGCGTCGTCTGTGGAAATTGTAATCACAAAGAACGAACCTCTTGATTAAGTTTTCTTTCAACTGATTTCAATGGCGCGCAATGAAGACTTGCCACACTCTACCATTGATGGGCAAACCCTGGAGGGGGGCGGAAGGCGCGAAGGCTTACCTTTTATCTCGCTCATGGCAGAGTTAGATCCCCAACGGCGGAACCCGCGAAGAGATACCCATGAAAGACAAGGCTCCAGTCCTTGTCGCTCCCAAAGCCCTAAAAGGCAGAGGTGAAGGTTGGATCCTCAAGTTCTAGAAGATCGGGTAAGGGAGCAAGACGAATTGATACAAAGAATGGCGGTAGACATAGAGACTATGAAACGCCAGATAAAGGGCAAAAAGGCAGCGGAAGAAGAGGTGGGCAAGAGCAGGGAGCACCCTCGCCACTCAAAAGATCGTGGCAGACAAGTCACACCATCACAAGCTAAAAGTAGAATCCCTAAGTCAGGCGATACACAATCAACGACTTCCAGGACTCGTTACTCCAGGTCTGAGAGAATGAGAACTGAAAGGTCTTACACAGAAAGAAGCAGCTATCGGTCCACACATTCACACCAAACGACATCTAGGCACACGAAGTTGCATAGGTCGGCAGACTTGCGGACAGTGCTTGAAGAAAGGGCTCGAAGAAGAGAAGACACTCAGGCTCACGACCCTCGCAGAGTCTCCGCATTAAAACGATTGGCTCCTAGAGCACATGGGAGTGTCGAGGTTGGGATGCCAGAGCCACGCCTTGCATTTGAACCAGTAGACAAAGCGTTAGCAAGGTTGTAGAGCTTGCCGTTCATTCCGGCGATAGAGAACGCACCATTACCCTCAAGCTTCCACCAACCCAAATTCACTACTTATGAGGGGAAGTCAGACCCCTACATGCACTTTCACCAGGTTATGACCGTGTATCGGCGAAACAAGGCTCTGATGTGTATCATGTTTCCTTCTAACCTCGGCGACATGGGTTTAACATGGTTTGAAAGGTTGCAAGAATGTAGCATAGCTTTATGGGCGCAACTAGCGGAGGCATTTGTGACCAGATTCAGAACAAACACCAAGACGCCAGTGGAGATTGACCAGCTTCTCTCCATAGACATGGGCAAGAAGAAAACATTGAGGTCCTACAATAACCGGTATTGGGAAACTTTTAATTAGATTGGAGATTGCCCCACAAACCTAGCTATCGCACAGTACAAACGAGGTTTGCTAGCTAACAATAAATTAAGGGATTCAATAACAATGACGCCGCCTCTTACTATGGAAGCCCTCATGGAGAGAGTGCACCAACACATCTTGGTTGAGGAAGATGGGATGCGTATTAAGACAGAGTCCGATACAAACAGCAATGTCGGACAAAACACCCTCGACAAAAGTTAACACGATCGACAAGAAGGACCGACCACGCAAAAATCTTTGCCTAACTAGGGGCAAAGTGGGTTGGCAGGTTTGACCAACAAAACTTTCTAGATTCCTTACACAACTTGGGGGCAAAGGTGGTTGGCAGATTTGACCAACAAAATTTGTTAAATTCCTTGCACAACTGGGGGACAAAGGCGGTTGACAAGTTTGACCAATAAAATTTTTTAGACTCCTTACACAACTGGGGGGCAAAGGCGGTTGGCAGGTTTGACCTACAAAACTTTTTTGAACCCTTTGACCGGGATGATAGTTACCTCGGCCAAAGCAAGTTGGTAAGTTTGACCAACAAAATTTTTGCACTCTTTGGCCGGGATGACAATTACCTCGATCAAAGTGGGTTGGTAGGTTTGACCAACAATTTTTTGGGATTCTTCAGCCAAGATGTGTATCTCGGCCAAAAAGGTCGGCAGGATCAAGTAAGGCCAAGCTAATTAGTTTGACTAGACATGCAGTGGGAATGATGCAAAACATTGGAAAAAAAATGCAGTAACCGCGCCAAGAGATCAAAAATTTTCATTAATTGGAAGATGATTACAAAATGTGGGACATATAGCTCGGTTACACAGAAAGAACGACTTGCCGTACGATTGCAAACTCGAAGGGTATATACGTTAAAGGCAAAAAGGCGAGACTATTCAAGTTTTTGGCATGACTGCTGTAACAGGAGAACGGGGCTAATGAGGGCACGCCACATGCTAGATTAGTGGAAGGACGTGCTGAGCAACTAACAAGACTTATTGAAACCGAACAAGTTTTCTAGCTCAGCAGAGTCGAGGGTTCTTAACTCAGCTAGAGGAAAATAATCCCAATCATGCTACGCAGATAAAATTAAGGGGCAATTGAGAGAGTAATTTATGCATAAATTGGGCCGAGCTAAGTAAGTCCGTTGGAATGGACCGAGATAGATATAGTCTTGGGCCGAGCCACGGATCGAGATAATTATCTCGGTAGCCTTGGTCCTTGGTCGCATTGGTTCGGTCAAAGGTGGGCTATCGGTGGCCTGGTCTAGTGGTCGTAAACTGAGGTATCTATGGGAATCGGACTGAGCTAAAAAATAGCTCGGCAGAAGGTCATTCCAAAGACTAGGTTGACTAAATTGACTTAATTAGCACCGAGTTGTGTAAGCACAGCTATGTCTTGTGCTAGCCAGAGTAAGAGTTGTAACTATCTCACTTAGACAAACAGTGAGTAAGGAGTTATCAGAATATGCATTATCCTTGGGAATGTAATTCCAAGGAGGACTCTACTAAAGAGAATAGAGTCCTACTAGCATTGTGCACACCATCTCACTTGGTTGGTAGTGAGTATGGCGTGTGATTCCTAGGAGGACTCTTATAAGGAGAGTTGGAATCCTACTAGGATTGGACCGAACAGAATCTATAAAAGCTCATAGCAGGACCTATGTATAGGTATCACAATTCTTACTCTAGAATACACAGAGCTTATTGTCTATTGTCTAGTTGTTGATTTAGGCATCGGAGGAGTTTTTGGCACACACTCGCCGATTAGCTCACGTTTGTGTTTTCAGATGGCAAAACAACGTTGTTTCGAGGAATGCAAACTTGATCAACAGGATTATACGATAAGATTATTTCGCGCTTGTACAATAATGTCACAGGAAGAGAAAACTTATGATGTTATGATGTTATGTATTATGGTGTTATTTTCAAACTAATCTGATGTTATCTTAGTCTCATATCATGTCTCTAATTAAAGTTTATTTATTATACATGTGCTAACCTATGTATTTAGAAATGAATTCAGGGAGCATGACTTGAGGAGGAGTTTTTCTTACTCCCAAATCAAATCAAAACATCATTGTGTTCCATCATCAAAAAGGGAGAGATTGTTAAACTTATTTATTTTGATGAGTTATTTAATTATATTTTAATTTATTTGAAAGAGAAAAATATAATCCAAAATTTATTCTGATGATTTATTTGAAAGGGAAAAATAGAATAAAAATTTATTTCGTCTCATTATTTCTCACCTAAACCTTTATCCTAAATGTTGTTAGAATGTATTTAATATTTGATTAAATCAGAAGTTCAAACAGCCCCAAATAAAGGTTCAAACAGCCTAATACAACATTAGGCCAAAAGGTTCAAAAGGTTTAAATGGAAGATATTCAAATTAGTAATGATGGAAGTATAACGGCTAAACGGCTATAAATTCAAATGACTACAACGGCTATAAATTCAAATAAATACAACAGCTATAAACGGCTATAATTTTCATTATATATACCAAAGCCTCTAATGTAAACAAGTTACAAAAAACTTGAAAATATTCTTTGATCTATAATCAATCACATCTATTCTCAGAAATTATACACTGAGCCTTATAGCATTAAGCTCATCTTTCCTGTGTAAGATTTACAGAAAAATCAAAACTTCATTTTATATATCTATTTTTTAGAGATATTTATTGTAAGCTTTCTTTAAAAGCAAAAATACCATTTCATCTTGTAAAAGTGTTGCAAACACTATGTTCTTGAAATCTTGAGAGTGATTGTGAATTACCTAAGATTTGTAAGGGTTTGGGCTTGTGAAGTCTGTGTAAAACCCGTAGAGGATTGTTCCATTTATAAAGAGGTTGCTAGCACCCCTGTGAAGCTAGAAGATAGTGAAAAATTTCAAGTGAAACTTGAGGAGTGGATGTAGGCTTGGTTAAAGCCGAACCACTATAAATCTGTTTGTCTCCTCTTCCCTAATCTCTTTACTTTCCTACTACTGCTATAGCTATCTAATATTCATGTGTTAATCATTTGATTTACCCTGTATGTTAGTTATGCTTCATTGTTGTTTTGCTTGATCATTTACTGTTAAGTTTATCATTGTGCATGTTAATAATTTGTTGTACTAGTAGTTAATTTTATTGGGGTATTATTAATTTTAATTTGTAGAAACCTAATTCACCCCCCCTCTTAGGTTGCTTTTTGGGTAACAGATGCGTTTTAGGATAACCCTCCATCACCTTCTTCAATCTTCACCTACACCCATTCATATTCATTTCACTTCCAATATATGACCATAAGCAAAATATCAAACCAACCCCTTTTGATCCATTTGGTTAGATCATGGGTAGCAGCCAACCCCCTGCCACAACAAAAACAAAATTTAGATTGAAACTAAATAAACTATAAGACTAAACTGATATAATAAAATTTATTTTTGGCCTGACCAATCATTTTCAAAATTTGGCAATGATAAAACCAAAAATAGTATAAATTTTGCCCTCAAACTCCCAGCTTTGCACTAATATAAATTTATTGATGTGCAATACATGTGCTTACACTACTACACATAGTCGAAAGACGCTTTATGGGTAAAGAAACTTCTTTTAGCTATCAAAACAAATATTCAAAAAGTGTATTAGTATATTCACAAATTACTTTCACATATACACATGACAAAGTTATAAATTTACACTTGAAAACGAAGTGCATAGTTCCATACACTTGAAAATGACAAATGAAGATAAGTTTCTTCATCAGCAGAAGGACAAAAATAACTGTAAAGCTAATGATGCCTAAGCTCTCCTAGCGTATAACTCGTGCTTGAAGGCAATCCCAACAAAAAAAACTAATAACGCTGATTATTGGGATTTCTCAAGCGGTAGCACTTGTCAATCTTTACTGGGTTTAACAGAATTACCAAATTCAATAGAGTACTCACCAATTTTGCTAACTATCGTAATTGATAAGTAGCTCACAACCTAGCAATGACATCAACTTCATCACCACAACCAACGTTGCTCATTTTCATCAGACCCAAATTGGCATGACCGATCAAAAACTTATCATAAAGTAGAAGCAAAATGTAGAGGCACACACTACAACCTAATTTTCAATCGGAGGAGTACAAAAAATATGTAACAGAACATTCTTAGCTATCCCGACCATCCTTTTCTTTAAGGATGGAATTTTTATAAACATACCTCATTGCTAAAAATAGATTATAAAAAATGAAACGCAAATTTGGGAAGGGAATAGCTCCAATGACCTTTTCCCACACTCACAGCATTCTCATTAAAATTCCATATACAATGGAAAACCAATATGCTAACCAAAACATTTATGGAGCAACGGGTTCAATTGGAGAAAACAAAATTAAGATCAAATTAAAATGGTCAAAGTCATCCACAGCATGTTCTTTCACCATCCTATTACGAAAATGAGTCAAAGCCCTGGCATCATTTGCCATAAATATTGCAAAGCCAAACTGCATCTCACGAAAGTATTATTTGATATAAAATAGAGAGAGTTACCATACCAAATTCAAAGCACAAAAACTCTGAAGGCAGTCAAGCTTATGCTTCCACTTGGTAACTACAATGAAGGAAATAAAGAAGAGGCTCTATTTTAGGTATTTTATCAAACATTCTACTAGCAAATTATAGAATATGCTATATAATCACAACACACAAAAACATAAGAGTTTGACTATAACCTATAATCAAATCAAAAATAGTATGCGAAGGGAAAATTTTGAGAAAATGAATAAGCATAGAGTTTTACCTGGGTTTAAGTCTCATCCACCTATAAATTATAGGGAAAGCTTTTTATTAAGAGGAAATTAGATATAATAAATAATTAAAAGCCTCAACCTATAAGAAAGGTGTAGTAGAAAGCAGAAAAGAAACTATATTACATGGTACTCCTAAAGTATCTAATAATTTTCTATTTAGAAACGAAATAACCAAATGTACCTTTCTATAGTTCCTACAATTACTAACCTTCCTCCCTAAAGGCTTGTGGCATCATTAATATAAACAAATTAAATTGATCAACTCCAAGTTCCTGATTTCAATTAAAAAAGAAGTGATATTGTTGGGTACAAGGGGATACATGGAGCCATGTGAAACAGAAATAAATATAGAATGGCATTAAATAAAATAAAAGGACAAGGTTTCAATTCTAATTGCAATAAAAAGAAGGAATAAAGAAGTGGGGTTGGAAACAGCTAAGGAGGGTTGTTGTTTTTCTATATCAAATCAGTGATTGTTACATTACAGCTTTTGAAAGTTGGAGTAGTCATTTTGTTTTCTTTGGTGCTGAAGCTGAAATAAACAAAATGCAAATAGTAGATATCAGTAGAAGAAGTTTCAAAGGACCTTGTTTAAAGCCAATAACAAAGTCAATAAATTCAAGCTCTTTACAAAATTTACACTTAAAAATTTTAAATGCAAAATTTACAAAATAAAATTTTACACTTACAAATTTTAAAAATAATTTTTACAAATTTAAAATAAAACTTTAAAATTTAAATTTACATAAAATTTTATTATAATTTTGTCAAAAATAATACATTTTACTAAAACAATCAAAATTTTCAAATTATTTTTGAAAACACTCATGTTTCCAAATTATTTTTGAAAACACTCTCTCACAAGATAGTAGAGGATTTTTTTCTAATTTTTTTAAGATTGAGTTATTGGAGGATAATATTGAACTTTTTGTCCACTTCTATATAACATGTTTGACCTCCTTTCCATGGAGTTTTGGAGCAAGGATCCTCTAGAGTGAGTTTTTCCTAAAGTTTCCTAGAGTGCTACATTGTGTGGTTGAGATTTATTGGTGGGAGTTTTGTACCAATTCCTCTTTTTAATGATAATGCTATTGCAATTATAATATTTTTTACAAATAAAATTATATTAAATGATGTGGTAAATTGAGACTCCTTTTTTTTCAAATATAAAATTCATTACTTAATCTCATAAAATTCATACTAACGATAATGGACTGTCAATAAATTGAAGAAGAAAATTGCAGGAAGAGCAATTTTGCATTTTCACTGCTTTCTGTATGAATTCTTCAAACACCAAAGTTACTGGATGATAACTTTCTTTCTGCTCTTTTCTTTTTTAAAATTTTCCATAATTTATTCTTCAGACAAAATATTTTTTACAATTACTGTCATCACATCCTAAAAGTTCCTCACAAACTATAAGAATTTGCATGAATACATAACAAAAAATAATAAGTTGCAGTTAGTTTTACACAACTTCAACAGAGGCAACTGATCTCATAGAAAATAATCCATTGGCACCCTCTTTTCTATGGAATAAATGATTAAGGCCTTCACAATCTACCTAAATCTCCTCCTGTAAGTTGAAAACTTTGATACACTTCGAATCATTCCCATCATCCTGACCCAAAAGACTATATATCAAGACTGTTCAAAGAAAATTTAGCTTTAACAATGTAATAAAAAAGAAAGCAGCAAAAAAGCATATCTAGGAATATCATAGTCTATGACATGAACCCAACTTCTCAAAAGGAAAATCAATCACACTCAATTGAATACGACTCCAACGTCAATTCCCCTTATCCATGGCTTTAATTTGGCTTTTCCTATTGTCCCTAACACCCATGTTAACCCCTTCCCAATTCTCAATTCATGGACCTTTTAAAGAGTAAAATTCTTGAAATTTAGAGTTGCTAAATTTCTCAAAATTTGAGTGGGGTGATAGACCCCATTGGTCTATGCTTAGGCTCATGTCCTATAGCTTTCAAAGAGCTGTGGGCTAATGTCCAAACATCAAATGCCAGTAAATGTGGTCACTACCAATTTCTGGTTGATTTTCAAAATCATAGAAAGCCATGTTTTTGAAAATCAACACTCATTAAACCCATTTCAAAAATTAAAATCATGTCAGAAATCAAAACTCATTTCAGATCCAAAATTGAAAGCTGCATAAGAAAAATAAAAAAACAGACAGAACACCACAAAAACAAAAAACGAAAAAACAACAAAAACAAACACAAACCCAACACAAACATATCAGTTTTTATATTTAGAAAAAACAAATTCAAATTCAAACTCAAATCTTAGAAACATAAACCCAAATTGATGTATATAGTGTCTTTGTATGTCCTGCTTCAACTTTTTCTACGTTTAGTGTGATTCCATTTAATACATGGATTAAGATGGATTAACATTTAGAAAACACAAACCCAAACACTCTTGACGGTGGACGGAGGCGCCGTGACGGGTTAAGAGAAGATCCGAGAGGGAGAAGTGATGAAGAGTTAATGTCGATGGAGATCGGAGGCGACGTAGCGGTGGAAGCAGCGCGGCTGTGGAGAGTTGCTGTCAGTGGTAGAGATGTTGCCGAGGGAGAGAAAGATCTCTGAGAAGTTTGAAGAAAGAAAGAGAGAGAGAGAGAGAGAGAGAGAGAGAGAGAGAGGAAAAATGGTGCAAATTTGAAAAGGAATGTTTGCAAGCCTCAGAGTCTTGGATGCAAAGTTTTAGGGTTAAGTGGACGGGAAGTTAAAGTAGAGTGGGAGAGAAAGTCTCATCTCTACCATCCATCTTTAGGCAGAATGTATTCCAACCATTGAAATGTCCCAATAGAACAATTGTCTCTAACATATTTTCAAAAACCTTTGTGCCTTATTATATAGATATAAATAATATATTTTATTTAAATATTTTTATTTAAATAATATAAAAATATTTTTTACTTAAATATTTTTATTTAAATAATATAAATAATATTAAAAAAATTATCGAGCCAAGCTCGAGTTTCATTAATACTAACGAGCTGAGCCGAGCCGAGCTCAAGCCCAGTTCCTTATCAAGTCGAGTTCGAGCTCAATAAACAAGCTTGATATGTAAACGAGCCTAGCTCGAGCTCAACAAAGATTGGCTCGGCTCGGCTCGGTTCGTTTGTAGCCCTACTTGCTTCTACTTGAAAATTTTTAGTTGTGTTTATCTGTGTAACTATTTGTGGGTAGGGCTAGAAATAGGCATTTGCATTAAGCTTTGTTCAAGTTCAGTTAGTAGTGAGTATGAAGAAATTTTACTCTAGTTAAAAAACAAAAAAGCTTAATTGGAAATTTTGTGTAGAAGAACTAAAAATGGAGTCGTGTGAGAAATAGGTTGAGCTTTACATGTTATAAAATTTTATTTTAAATATAAATAAATGAATTGTTTATAAGAAGTAAGGAAAAAAAATTGAAAGTTCTAAATATAGAGCTCTAGAAGAGCTCTAATGAGTTGGGTACGGCTGAGTAAGGAATCCGTGAAATCCATAATCTGATCCAGTTCAGTCCAATCCGATAGTTTGGATTGATTTTTTGAATCCGTGGTTCGGTTCCAGATTGAAGAATTAAAAATCCGTAGTCCACGAATTGGTTCCGGATTGAACTCCACGGTTCCGGATTAGAACCGATCCGGACCGTATATAAATAGTCTATATTTTTATTATACATCCTCCCCCATAGTATCTTCTTTTATTCTATATGAAATCTAAACTCAAACCTAAAATCGTATAATATCTTCTTTTATTACTTTTATTTGTTAGTTTTTAGTTTTAATTTGTAATAGTCTAAATACTTATGGTGAAACCAATTTTCTTATGGTTGTTTAAATTCTAGAACAATATGTTGCTATTATAGAAAAATATGTTGCTATTGTAGAACTAATATAGCGTTATGTTTATATTTTTATGAAATTAAAGTGTTATATATATATATATATATTTGTTATTTAATTATGTGAATCCGTGGTCCTAAACCGATCCAATCCGTATTTAAATGGATTGATTCGGATTGGTTCCATGATTTAAACAGATTGGATTGGTTCTAATTTTTCAAGAACCGTAAATAACGGATTGGTCCTGATCTTATCTCAATCCGGTTCAATCCGGACCATGCTCACCCCTAAAGTTGGGCCTCACTCATGATTATGATGTGATATTTTTTGTTTCTTCTTTTTTTTTTTTTTTTAACTTTATCACATAATTAGAGCTCAAATTAAAGCTCTCTATGATGATTGAAAATAGTAGGTGACAATCATGTCGTCGGAGGTAGCGAATAGGTCAATTAGTCATGATACATTCTTCTAAAAATGAGTATTAAACCAGTTTTAATGAGATGAAAATTCAAAAAAAAAAACAAAAAGAAAGACAGACACAACCATCACATCATGAGAAAACCAACTCATTAGAGCTTTCCTAAAATTTCATATTTAAAGCTCTCAAATATTTTTGATTGGTCAATAGCTACCATGACTGATGGGGTGATAAACAAAGGATGATGGGGGAAATAGGTCAGACAAAGATGAAAAAAAAAAAAAAGGAAATTTTGGTAATAAAAATTCAGTAAAATTTGCAAATTGTTTATATATTTTTTTAACAAAAATATACATCAAGAGAATTTTTGTTTAGAATTTTCAAAAAAATTATAAATATAAATAAAAATGTTACCAAACAAATCTTAAGTATTTTTATCTTATTCAATTGATTGAATTAGTGAAAATGAGAAAAATATAAACTATTCTTGAAATTTAGTTTCTTAAACATTTTAAAAATGATAGATTTTGAAATAAATCTACAGAATGCTTTTTTTTTTTTTTAAATAGATATAAATTAATTTGACAAAAATAAACACTAATGAGATATTTTTAAATTTTTAAAAATTATGTTCATTCTCAAAAAATGTAAAATCATATAAAAATAATAAACTTTTTATAATATTTTTTTATGTTAAAAACAAACAAACAAACAAACAAACAAACAAAACAAAACAAATTCAAACCAAACTAATGGATCTACATTTAAGAGCGAAGAGCGTGACTTTGTCCCGTTTGGTGTAACTGTTAAAACAGATTATAGATTATAACTTAACAGATTATAGATTATGACTTTAATCAGAAACTGTTAATCTGTTTGGTGTAACTGTTGGATTATAGATTTAAGTTTAGTGTTTGTTAAATAAGTTGTGAAGTAGCTTTTTCAGTTAATTTTTATTTTCTGTTATCCACTACTTATCTACATTTCTCATAAAAAATAATAATAATATTCTATAGTCCATTTGGGTCTTTTTCTATTTTTTAAAAAATAAAAAAAATTTGAGAATATAACTGTAAATTAACATGTCCACAGTAAAAGCTGATAATCAGAAGCAAGGGGTAAGCACCTCCTCAGAATCAATTTTTTTGACTTAAAAGCAATTGTTAGAATCAGAAGCTGTTTGACATAAATTTAACCAAACAATTTAAAATAATTTTTCAAAAGCTAAAAGTTATAAATTGACTGAGAAAAATCCAAACAAACACGCTCGTTGCCATGAAATGCTTGTCTAGATACACGGTGACATTGATGATACTTTTTGTGCAGGTTTTCAATTGTTGAATAGTAAATTGTTTTATGTTTTGAATTGTTGATACTTTCAATTGATGATACTTTCGAGGTTCTTCAAAAATATCATTGTTGTGTAGGTTTTTCTTCCTATGAGATGTGATTACATAAAATAATGTAAGAAATAAAGTACAATTTTATATATAGAATCACTATAGAATTTAAACTACAAATTCATAATATAAAATAATACATAATTGGTATTTAGTATAAAATAATGCACAAGAAAATAAGAATATGAAAGGGGGAAAAAAAAAAGCAATTTAACATTAAAAAAAATCCTAATACGTTTTAAAGAAATAAGAAGAAAAAGAATTAAGAAGAAAAACATGAAACCCAAAATTAGTATTGAGTTTGTAAATTATCTCAATTTACGATGAAAAATATATGAAAAATAAATGTTTGTCAAGAGAAGGTCCTGAATCATCCTTCTGTTGCTTGCTTTCCAAGCCATTGTGGCTGAAACTCTACTATGGAAGGCCTAAGCAATGGAATCCCTTTCCTATGCTAGCCATACTTTGCTGACCAATTTCTTAACCAGAGTTACATTTGTGATGTTTGGAATGTTGGATTGGGGTTTAACTGCGATGAAAGTGGTATCATCAAACAAGGAGAAATTAAAGATAACGTGGAGCAACTGCCCAATGACAAGACAATCAAAGCAAGGGCTTTGGATCTAAAGGAAGTGGCTGCAAAAAGTGTTAAAGAAGGTGGCTGATCTCACAATAACTTCAACAATTTTATTGAATGGTTGAAGACGTAGACAAGTTGTTTAGGCTGCAAACAAGCATGGTTTTATAATTTATTTCTGGGCTTTTTCCTTTTTGTGTTATCATATAAAAGAGTCAAGTAAAAGACAAATGCAAAGAGAGAACTACGAAATGTCTTGTGTCATTAGTACTAAAGCAAATAATAGGTTTTGGTGTTGTTACTATACATTAGACAACATAATTAATGCAAAAGAGAACTATGAGACTGCCATGTCTGTTACTAGTACTACAGCAAAAACCTTCTTTTTTAAAAAATAAATAAATAAATGGCAACCTCACAGCGACATATTAAACCGTTTATCTTGAAAAATAATCAAAACAAAATTAAAACAAACTTTATAGAAAATGAGATAATCAGCATAGATATTAGCAGCCATTGTACCAAATAAGGAACTCACAATTATGCAGTACTTAGGATCACCTTACACAACCAGGTCAACAAGCCTCATAGGATATCGACTCATTATCTAAGTCAACTTGTTTCCCATCAGATACTACATATACAGTCTTCATCTCTTGGAGAAAGCTACATAATACATTAAACTGAAGCAATGATTATCACCAAGTAGAGCAGTAGACAAGGTAATAAACCAAACAACAGCTGTAAAGCAGCTCAAAGCACAAAAGTAAGGCCAAGTTTGGGAAAATAAGTGCACTTTTTGTCTTTTTAGACTAAAAAGTTGAGGTTGAAAATATGAATGTTTGGGTTAACTTTTTGACTTTTTATGAAAAAATGTGTAATAAAAAATTGTAAAAATTGATTTGTAGGAGAAAATTAGAATTGGGAGTTGTGCAGCCGTAATTGTTGACTTTTGGTGAATAGTGATAACTTTTTAACTTTTTGAGTAACTTTTTGACTTTTTGACTTTTTGGGGTGTTGCCGCCTAAAACTAGACAAGAAAAAAAAAATACAAAGAGGAAGAGCAGGTTCCCAACTTGGACCCACATATAAATATTAAAGCATATAAAAAAATTTACAATGAAAAAGAGTTGGTTCCCAACTTGGACCCACATAAAAATATGGGTTTGGTTATGGTGTGCAACTTACACCTTACACCTTATACCTTACACTTACATCTTACACTTACACCTTTTGTAAAAAATTAAACCTTACACTTACACCTTTTTTGAGGTTGCACACCATATGCAACCCACTTACACCTTACACTTTACACTTACACCTTATACTTACACCTTATACTTATACTTACACCTTACACTTACACTTTTTGTGTAAGTGGCACATGGTGTGCACTTGCACACTTAAGAAAACTCCTAAAAATATTAAAGCATATAAAAAAATTACAAAGAAGAAGAGTTGGTTCCCAACTTGGACCCACATATAAATATTAAAAAACATATGGACAAAACTTTGAGCACATAAAAATAAAAATAAGAACTTGGACCCACATAAAATTATTAAAGAATATAAAAAAAAATTACAAAGAAGAAGAGTTGGTTCCCAACTTGGGCAAGCATAAATATTAAAGCATATGGACAACACTTTGAGCATAAACCTCTGTGGTGACCTATAATAGTAAGAAATTGAGTTATAAAAGTATTTGCCATATTAGTGATTTCTCAAGTAGCAAATATGGGCAAACCACATGTTTTAGCTATTCCTTATCCTGCTCAAGGCCATGTCCTTCCCATGCTGGAGCTCATGCAATGCTTAGCCAAACATGGTTTCAAAGTCACATTTGTGAACACTGAATTTACTCAAGAAAGAGTCATCAACGCATTGGCAGGGAAAGACTGTATAGAGAATCATATACATCTGATATCAATCCCAGATGGGTTGAAACCCTGGGAGGATAGAAATGAATTGGGGAAGTTAACAGAAGCAATCTTCCAGGTCATGCCTGGGAAGCTGGAAGAGCTCATAGAAAAGATTAATGGATCAGACAACGACAAGATCACTTGCATTATTGCAGATCAGCTCTTGGGATGGGCCCTTGAAGTTGCAGAGAAGATGCAAATCAAGCGAGCTGCCTTTTGGCCTGCTGCAGCTGCACTCTTGGCTTTGAAATTCAGCATCCCAGCACTACTTGATGACGGGATAATAAACGATAGTGGTAAAAACTCATATCCTTGTGAATTGTAGTTTATATTTTTCATTACATGAGACCAATAGGAATAATTAGTACCATCTAACTTAGTGGTGATAGCTTGTAACTTATCATCAGTCATAGTATTATAATTAAGCAACACAGTAAAATCAAAACAGAGAGACAATCACACAACCAGAGTTGTTGCTATAATTAAAGAGTCCGTAAGGTCAAACTTATAATAACGAGACCCAAAGGTTAAACGTATAATAATCAAACCCAATCACCCTCAAATAGCAATCAGAAAGAGAGAACCAAGGCAAAGCACATAGTGAGAGAGAGAGAGAGAGAGAGAGAACTGAACCAATCAAAGTCACCAGAGAATCGATCGAACCAGATGTAGAGAGCTTTGATCAAACCAGAGGTGGAGAGCTTCAATCAAACCAGATGAAGCAGTTGAGAGATCGAGCTTCGAAGTGCGATGAAGAGAACAGGGGCTGCGATGATCAATGCTGATCTGCGAAAGGAATCCTAACCTGTGTAACTTGGCTCTGATACCATGATAATTGATAAGAAAACTTTGTCTTACAATTAATCAATCTGAGAACAAATATATAAAACCCTAATCTAATAGAATGAAACACTAACAACCTAAAGGACTAAACTATCCTTAATGAAAAATATAAACTAAGGTTTTCTTATCAATTATCAATCCTAACTACTGATTCTTCTGCAACAGCGTAAAATATAAAAATAGACAAATTTAGCAATTAGTTTTGATTACCTGTTTGAATAACACAACATGGGGGCTCAAGAATTTATTATACTGGGGGACTAGAGAAACATTTTGGAAAATTATCACGGTGAATAACCTTGAAAATAAACATGAGGGGAAACAATCAATTCATGACAATAAAGAAATAAACGATAAAAAATAAAATATAAAATAAGAGGAAACAGCATATTTTGTCACTATAGAACAATGTTCAGCCTGAAATTTTACAAGTAATTCATAAATCAAGCATCCTACACATGATAACTACCATAAAGTGGGCTGTTATTAAAGGATAACCAAAACTACAAATAACAAAAGCAAAAACTGGAAAATTTATCACTGCGAATCTGTCAGGGTAACTGCAAAGGTGATGCACACACAGTATAGACTTGCAAAGTTTTGAATATTGGAAAAAAAAACTTTTCCGCTTGAGTCTAAACGTAAATATATTTAGATCTTACTGTGATAAAATTGTTACAATTCGTTTTGCATCCACAAAACAATTATCCCTTTTCAAAAAGAAAAGGTCCACATCATGCTGCAAGGTAATCAATTTTCTTATCTTTTTTTCAATCATCATTGTAGGTGGTATCACTTTATTTTTATAAAATTATTAATTTATTATTGTCTTTTTCTTTTCTTTTTTTTACAGGAACACCTACCAAGAATCAAATGATTCAACTATCACCAACCATGCCTGCCATTAGCACATCACACTTAGTATGGGCATGCATTGGTGACTTGACCACACAGAAAATTATTTTTGAACTTAATGTAAGAAATAACCGGTCTGTGCAAGTGGCAGACTGGCTGATTTGCAATTCAACTTATGAGCTCGAGCCTGCAGCATTTAGGTTATTTCCAAATATCTTGCCCATAGGTCCACTTTTGGCAAGAAATCGACTTGGAAATTCAGCAGGCTACTTCTGGCCGGAAGACTCAACTTGCTTGGAATGGCTTGATCAACAGCCAGCAAACTCAGTCATCTATGTTGCATTTGGGAGCTTCACGGTTTTTAACCAGATCCAGTTCCAAGAATTGGCTTTGGGGCTTGAAATCGCCAACAGGCCATTCTTATGGGTTGTGAGGCCAGATATAACTAATAAGAACAATGATGCCTACCTGCAAGGTTTCAAAGAAAGAGTAGCAACTCGTGGGCGAATGGTAGGTTGGGCTCCTCAGCAGAAGGTCCTGGGTCATCCTTCTGTTGCTTGCTTTTTAAGCCATTGTGGCTGGAACTCTACCATGGAAGGCCTAAGCAATGGAATCCCTTTCCTATGCTGGCCATACTTTGCTGACCAGTTTCTTAATCAGAATTACATTTGTGAAGTTTGGAAAGTTGGATTGAGGTTTAACCACGATGAAAGTGGGATCATCAAACAAGAAGAAATTAAGGATAAGGTGGAGCAACTGCTCAGCAACAAGACAATCAAAGCAAGGGCTTTGGATCTAAAGGAAGTGGCTACAAAAAGTGTTAAAGAAGGTGGCTGCTCTCACAATAACCTTAACAATTTTATTGAATGGTTGAAGACATAGACAAGTTGTTTAGGCTGCAAACAAGCTTGGTTTTATTTCTGGGTTTTTTTCTTTCTGTGTTATCATATAAAAGAGTTACGAAGAAAGAACTATGAGAATGTCTTGTGTGCCACTAGAGCTAAAGCAAAAACAGTTTTTGGTGCTGTTACTACACATTAGAGAAGACAGGTAATACAAAAAGATAACTATGAGAATGCCATGCCAGTCACTACTACCGTAGCAAAAACAGTTTTTTTTTTTTAAATTGAGAACTTCAGAGCAACAAGTTAACAAATTATTTGAAAACCAATAATAAATAAATAAATAAAACTTTTTAGAAAATGAGACGAGCAGAATAGATACTAGCAGCCAGTGTAGCAAATAAGTCACTCACCCTTATGCTAGTGTCACCTTACACAACCAGATCTACAAGCCTCATAGGATCTCTACTAATTGTATATGATGGTATGTGAACTTGTTTCCCAGTAGATAATACATGTCCAGTCTTTCATCTCGTGGAGAAAGCTACATTAAACTAAAGGAACGATATCCCCAAGGACAGCAGTATAAAGACAATGTAAATAAACCAAACAACAGCGGTAGAGCACCTCAAACCACAAAAGTAACACCAGACAAAAAAATTACAAAGAAGAAGAGTGAGCATGTACTCTGAGCACGAGAAAAATTACAAAAAAAATTACACTGGACAACGCATTGAGCATGTACTCAGTCATGTGGGCCTCTGTGACTACCAATAATAGTAGGAAATTTAAGTTATTGAAGAATTCATCATATTAGAAATATCTGCGGTGATTGAGAAAAATAACAAAGATGGGCAGACCACATGTTCTAGCCATACCTTATCCTGCTCAAGGCTCCTTCCCTTGCTGGAGCTCATGCAATGCTTAGCCAAACATGGTTCCAAAGTCACATTTGTGAACACTGAATTTACTCACAAAAGGGTCATGAATGCATTGTCAGGGAAAGATAACATAGAGGATCATATACATCTGGTTTCAATCCCAGATGGGTTGGAACCCTGGGAGGATAGAAATGAAGTTGGGAAGTTAACAGAATCAATTTTCCACGTCATGCCAGGGAAGCTGGAAGAGCTCATAGAAAATATTAATGGATCAGACAAAGACAAGATTACTTGCATTGTTGCAGATGAGCTCTTGGGATGGGCCCTTGAAGTTGCAGAGAAGATGCAAATCAAGCGAGCTGCCGTTTGGTCTACGGCAGCTGCACTCTTGGCTTTGGGATTCAGGATCCCAGAGCTGCTTGATGATGGGATCATAGACAATAATGGTAAGAACTCATATACTAATTCTTGATTCTTCTTTCTGATACAGCGTACCATACCAAAACAAAGACAAATTTAACAATTAGTTACGATTACCTGTATGAATATAACACAACATAGGGGCTCGATAATTTATTATGCTGGGTGACTGAAGAAAAATTTTACAAAACTATCATGGTGAAAAAGTTTGGCAAGGAACATGAGAACGAAAGAAGCAACTCATGACATTAAAGAAATAAAAGACTACAAAATAGAAAACAAAGCATATTTTGCCACTATAGAAGGCTGGAATTTGACAAGTAATTCATGAATCAAGCATCCAAAACATGATAACTACAGAAAATTTTTGTTGTTATTAAAGGATGACAACAACAAAACAGTAACAATAAAAATTAATAAAAATAAAATCTGGAAAATTTATCACTGTGCATCTATCAGGGTAACCGCAAAAGTGATGCACAAACACTATAGCCTAAGCCTTGCAAGGTTTGATTATTGGGGAAAACAAACTTTCAAACATAAAAAATTTTAGATCTTACTATGATAAAATTGTTAGCATTCGTTCTGCATCAATAAACAATTATCCATTTTCAATAAGAAATGGTCTGCATCATGCTGCAAGGTAACCAATTTGGTTATCAATTTTTTCTATTGTTATTGCCAATGACACTTTATTTTTATAAAGTTAATTATTTATAATTGTTATCCTTTTCTCTCTTCTTTTTTTTTTTTTTTTTTTTTGCAGGAACCCCAACAAAAAATCAGATGATTCAACTATCACCAACCATGCCCGCCATTAGCACAACACACTTTGTGTGGGCATGCATTGGGGACTTGGCCACACAGAAAACTTTTTTTGAAGTTATTGTGAAAAATAACAAGTCTGTGGCAGTGGCAGACTGGCTAATTTGCAATTCAACTTATGAGCTGAAGCCTGCAGTATTTACCTTATTTCCAAATATCATGCCTATAGGTCCACTTTTGGCAAGCAATCGACTTGGAAATTCAGCAGGCTACTTCTGGCCAGAAGACTCAACTTGCTTGGAATGGCTTGATCAACAGCCAGCCAACTCAGTCATCTATGTTGCATTTGGAAGCATCACAGTTTTTTGACCAGATCCAGTTCCAAGAATTGGCTTTGGGGCTTGAACTCACCAACAAACCATTCTTATGGGTTGTCCGGCCAGATTTAACTGACGACAACAACGATGCTTACCCAAAAGGGTTCAAAAAGAGCAGCAACTCGTGGGCGAATGGTAGGTTGGGCACCTCAGCAGAAGGTCCTGGGACATCCTTCTATTGCTTGCTTTTTAAGCCACTGTGGCTGGAACTCTACCATGGAAGGCCTAAGCAATGGAATCCCTTTCCTATGCTGGCCATACTTTGCTGACCAGTTTTTTAACCAAAGTTACATTTGTGATGTTTGGAAAGTTGGATTGGGGTTTAACTGTGATGAAAATGGGATCGTCAAACAAGGAGAAATTAAGGACAAGGTCCAGCAACTGTTCAACGACAAGACATTTAAAGCAAGGTCTTTGGATCTGAAGGAAGTGGTTTCAAAAAGTGCCAAAGAAGGTGGATGCTCTCACTCACAATAACTTTAACAATTTTATTGAATGGATGAAGGCATAGACAAGTTGTTCAGTCTGCTGACAACCTCGGGGTTTGTTTCTTGATTTTATTAATTAAATGTCCCTGATACTGAAACTGGACTTTGTAATGTCTTTCTCGAACAGCTACGCTATGCTTTTTCTCTCTTATTGTGCTTCCATGCACCCAAGGCCTCCTGCCCCTTCTGGTACTTTGAAAGTTATTACATGTCTTTCATTAAGGAGAATAGACTCTATACCAATAGGGCAACCAAGCAAGAAACTAACCAGACTGCCAAGCCGAAGCGCTCACCAGCAAGAACATGATCTAATTGAAGAACCAAAAGCACTCTGACGTCAGGTTGGGCAACATGCATCTTGGTTGGTGTCCCACCACTAGATTTTTTATGTTACTAACTTACCATACATTAGACAATACAGTAAATGCAAAAAGAGAACTATGAGAATGCCATGCATGTTACTAATACTATAACAAAAAATAAAATAAAATAAAATGATTTAGAGAAACATGTTAAACAAAAAAAATTGAAGGAAAAAATAAATCTTTTTTTGGTCAAAAAAATAGACTTTATAGAAAATGAAACAAAAGCAGCATAGCAGCCATTGTAGCACATACCCAGTGGCTGAGTACCAAATATATTATTTCCTCCCATGTGAAGCAATTTTAAAGAAGAGCTCTAAAAGATTGAAGATGGTATGTAACCAATGAGGCCGACGTTTCTGATAGACAATATCTTCAAACTAACAAAATTACCCATACCACTGGAATTTTTACCTACAAAAATATACCAATCCGATGAATCCTGTACTAGTGTTACTGTTGGATAATTAATGAAATTCAAGTGGAACAAACATGTCAACATCAAAAAAAGCTTCTTTCAAAATGGACAAGCCCTTATGTTGAAAATTCAGATGGAAAAGCAATGTGTTGTATCTAAAGCCATGTTATGAAGTAGTTTGAACTAAATTAGGTTATCGCTTGTAAACTTGGAAATGGCACAAATTTTATTGAATTTTTGGTTGTCACTTTTCAACTCCAAGACCTTTTGGCGCTGTTTTCTTCAGTGATTGGTTGATTTCTTGCCAACCTTTTTTTTCTTTTTTGTCTTGGACCAGGTGTTGCTTTTGTGCAACTGGTTTAGGCTATGATTTTCCAACTATGTTTGCAGCTCTGCTTGGCTCTTTTAATTTTTTTATTGATGTAATGAGATGCACCTCTGTTATACTCTTTATTTTACATCAATATATTTCTCTTTTTGTGGCCGATCTAAAAAAAAACTCACAAGACTCTAGTTGCTAATTTGAAGTTAAAAGGAAGTGGTAGGGCTCAACACATAGAATTTTTCAAATTTCAATCTTAAATGGAACAATACATGTTAATAAATTATATTACAAACTTCTACAATTGATACTCATAATACCAGAATAGATGCCCAATATAAATTATAATGCACAACGAAAATTAATCGGAAAATTCAAACGAGGTCCAATAACTAACGATATCACCAACATACATGTTACATACAAACAGATATATATATATACATAATTGTTTTTGTATGTAAAATATTGGTAGCATAAACCGTCAAAAACATGAATTCGAGAGTAGTACAAAGACGGAGAAACAGAATTACCTGCGTGTATTCGGATTTTCTCGAGTAGGTTAATTGCTATTCGAGTCGAAGAAGAAGAGAATCAAATTGATGGATTAGGGATTTATGAGTTGCAAGCGATCGTATAACAAGTCTTTTTTGGCGGGAGTGAGGTTAGTCAGGCTTGGTTTTTGGGTCGGCTTTTTTGTTTTTTGTTTTTTTTTAACTTTTTGTAGCCTGATGTTAAAAAATTTTATTTGGGATAAATTTTTGAATTTTTTTTATTTAAATAAAATAATTATAATTTATATATAATATTTTATTTTATTAATTTTTTTAATTAATTTTATCTTTATTAACTAATTTAACTTTCAACCCACGTTCAAACTCCGCAAGCAATAACACACAAAGATAAAACGTACCCAATCTCAAGAATAAGGCCTTGCTTGGAATGATTTAAAAAAATTAAAAAATTATTATCTTATTTAAATTATATCATTTTATTTAAATCACATCACCTCTCTAACATATCATTTCAAATTTTTTTTTGGGGCCAATTGTGTCTCTACACGCACGACCCCCAGTGACCCCCACTGGGGTCTTAGGCATTTTTCATATATTTAATGGCCCCCATAAATCAGCATTTCTTTTTGACAGATGGGTTAGGTTTTTTGAAAAAAACACAAAATCTAAGGTCCTGTTTTGTAATATTTACAATTGGTTAATATTAGTTTATAAAAAAAATTAAATATTATTCGTCCAAAAAAAATATTAAATATATTATATTTATTTTTTTATTAAAAAAAATTGTTTAGTATGCATGTTATAAAATTTTATTTTAAATATAATCAAATGAATTGTTTATAAGAAGTAAGGAAAAACTCTAGAAGAGGTATGATGAGCTGGCCTCACTCATGATGTGATGTTTGTGCCTTTTCTTTTTTCTTTTTTTAACTTTATCACGTCATTAGAGTTCAAATTAAAACTCTAGATTTAGAACTTTATATGATGATTGAAAATAATAGGCGACAATCATGCCGCATAAGGTAGTGAATAGGTCAATCAGTCATGATACATCCCTCTAAAAAGAGAATACTAAGCCAATTCTAATGAGATGGAAATTCAAAAAAATAAAATTAAAAAATAAAAAAAAGGCAGACATAACCATCACATCATGAGAGGGTCAGCTCATTAGAACTCTCCTAAAATTTCATATTTAGAGCTCCCAAACATTTTTGATTGGTCAATAGCTACCATGACTGATGGGGGTGATAAACAATGGATGATGGTTGAAATAGGTCAGACAAAGATGTGAAAAAATAAACAAAATTTGTGGTTTTAAAAACTCAGTAAAATTTGCAAATTGTTTATATATTTTTTTAACAAAAATATACATCAAGAGAATTTTTGTTTAGAATTTGGAAAAAAATTATAAATATAAATAAAAAATATATAAATATAAATGTTACCAAACAAATCTTAAATATTTTTATCTTATTCAATTGATTGAATTAGTAAAAATGATAAAAATATAAATTAAGGGAAATTAGTCTAAGGTCTATCTCTCAGTTTTAGTAATGTATAAGATCCACAATATTATTTTATGATATTTAAGGTCCCTCAATTTGACATTCTCAAATCAAACCTCTTTCTCTCTCTCTCTGTCTTTCCTATTTCAACACACACATACACACACACACTCTCTCTCTCTCTCTCTCTCTCTCTCTCTCTCTCTCTCTCTCTAAATCCAAATCTCACTTCACTCCCTTCAATGGCCACTCTAGATTCCGTCGGAGTTCATTGTCGTCGTCGTCTTCTCCAACTCTCTCTCATCTGTCAAGCAAAGCTCAAAGCATTCTTATCCATATACGATTTCACCGATATCGAAATCGAACCATACTGCGACAAGAAGACAACCCAATGGTGGAAATGAACGATGATGCCATTTCTCAAAAACAGAGCCATTTGTGAATGGTGGTTTGGAGTTTAGATTTTAGTCCAAAAGGCTTTGAGTATCAATTTCCATTGGCAACACCAGTAGTCAAACAAGCCCTAGAAATTCACGAATATATATACATGTATATATAGATATAGAGAGAGGGTCACTTTCTCCAATTCTCTTTCTATTTCTATTTCTATTCCTGTGTTTTTCTAAATTGATCGATTTCTTTTAGGCATAACAATGTTTGTGTTGAAATTGAAACATTGAATGAGCTATTTTTCTCTTATTTTTGCTTGTTTGTTCATCTTGAGCTGTTTCATTAAATTATTGATACAGAAAAGGTAGCTTTTTGGTGGTTTTGTGAAGGATGTTATTTTGAATAACGCAATTAAGGCATATTCACAAACACATAATCGAAAATGATACACATAAGTTGAACTTTTCTGATTTGAACTTAAGCTACTATGCTTATTTGAAAATAATAAATATTTTTTCCCTAACAATTCTAAGTTTATCTTGGTCACTCAATTGTTTGTTTTACTGTGTTTGGCCAAATAAATGAGTCAACCACCTGTGCATCATGGTTCAGGGAAACAAGTGATGAGCTTAATGGTTGGAATAGATGTTGAATTTGAAAACATCCTTGTGTATCTCAGTGATTATGTTTCTCTGCCATGTGTAATTATGATGTGCGTTTGTGTATGTCTGTTTTGGATCAAATGCACCTCCAAAGAAAATCAAAGCAGCATGGCAGAGAAAATTAAAGAAGCAGCATGGCAGAGAAAATCAAATAAACAACATGGCAAAGAAAATCAAAGAAGCAACATGCTAGAGAAAATTGAAGAAGCAACATGGTAAAGAAAATCAAAGAAGCAATCTGGCAGAGAAAATTAAAGAAGCAGCATGGTAGAGAAAATCAAAGAAGCAACTTAGCAGAGAAAATTAAAGAAGAAACATGGCAGAGAAAATTAAAGAAGCAACCTAGCAGAAAAAATTAAAGAAGCAACATAGCAGAGAAAATTAAAGAAGCACCATAGCAAAGAAAATCAAAGAAGCAACCTGGTAGAGAAAATTAAAGAAACAACATGGCAGAAAAAATCAAAGAAGTAACATGGCAGAGAAAATCAAATAAGCAGCATGGCAGAGAAAATCAAATAAGCAACCTGACGGAAAAAATTAAAGAAGTATTATGGCAAAGAAAATCAAATATGCAATCTGGTAGAGAAAATTAAAAAAGCAGCATGATAAAGAAAATCAAAGAAGCAACTTGGCAAAGAAAATTAAAGAAGAAAAATTTCTCTGGAGAGAAGGAAAGGCCAGAAAAATTTCCAAAATTTCTATGGAGTGTGAAATTTCCCTGAAGGCCAGAGAAGGAAAATTTCTTTAGAAATAAGGGAAGGTCAGAGAAATTTATCTGGGTTGGATAAAATTTCTCTGATCCAGAATTTCTCTAGATAGAATTTCTTTGCTCCAGAATTTCTCTGGATAGAATTTCTCTGGCAAGTCCAGAGAAATTCTCTGGATGAAATTTCTCTAGATCAAATTGAGGGACCTTGGACATCATGAAAATATTAGATATCTTTTATGCTATAAAATCTTAATACTAAGGATCTTAACCAAAAAAAAAAAAAACCCTATTTAAAATACTAATTTATTTCCACAACAAAGTCATAAAAGAACCATATATTTAGAAATATAAAATAATCATACATCTAGAAATTTAAAAGGTAATAATTTTGAAATTTGAAATCTTACCACAACACTTGAAAGGTCAATAATTAAATTAAAGTGAAAGCAACCATAACTTTATGACACATGAAATTTTATATCTTATCAATTTATGAAAATTAAATCGAGATAAAGAAGCAACATAGCAGAGAAAATTAAAGAAGCACCATAGCAAAGAAAATCAAAGAAGCAACCTGGTAGAGAAAATTAAAGAAACAACATGGCAGAAAAAATCAAAGAAGTAACATGGCAGAGAAAATCAAATAAGCAGCATGGCAGAAAAAATCAAATAAGCAACCTGACGGAAAAAATTAAAGAAGTATCATGGCAAAGAAAATCAAATAAGCAATCTGGTAGAGAAAATTAAAAAAACAGCATGATAAAGAAAATCAAAGAAGCAACTTGGCAAAGAAAATTAAAGAAGGAAAATTTCTCTGGAGAGAAGGGAAGGCCAGAAAAATTTCCAAAATTTCTATGGAGTGTGAAATTTCCCTGAAGGCCAGAGAAGGAAAATTTCTCTAGAAATAAGGGAAGGTCAGAGAAATTTATCTGGGTTGGATAAAATTTCTCTGATCCAAAATTTCTCTAGATAGAATTTCTTTGCTCTAGAATTTCTCTGGATAGAATTTCTCTGGCAAGTCCAGAGAAATTCTCTGGATGAAATTTCTCTAAATCAGATTGAGGGACCATAGATATTATAAAAATATTAGATGTTTTTTATGGTATAAAATCCGAATACTAGAGATCTTAAAAAAAAAAAAAACCTATAAACTATTCTTGAAATTTAGTTTCTTAAACTTTTTAAAAATGATTGATTTTGAAATAAATCTACATAATGCTATTTTTATTTTTTTTAATTAAAAATATATATGTATATAAATTAATTTGACAAAAATAAACACTAACGAGATATTTTTAAATTTTTAAAAATTATGTTCATTCTCAAAAAATGTAAAATCATATAAAAATAATGATTTTTTTATTTAATATTTTTTAAGTTAAAAAAAAAACATAAAATAAAAAACAAAACAAAAACAAAAACAAATTCAAACCAAACTAAGAGCGAAGAGCGTGGCTTTGCCATGAAATGTTTGTCTGGATACCTGGTGACATGGTTCACAGCTTTTCTGCCAATGTCCACCGTCCCACCCACCCATTGCATAAAATAAATAAAATTAAAAGTATAATCAATGAATTTCAATGCACAAACATTTATGGCTAGAAATTTAGATGCTAAAATTTAAAATTAAAATTAAAGTATAATTTTATTATTTATTTTAATAATATTGACACTATCATTTTATAAAATTATTACTTAAATACTTATATATATTAATTTTAATTAAATTATTTATGTATTTTGATAATTTTAGTTCTATCATATTATAAAAGTGTAATAATCATATAATAAGTTTGTATGATATATATTAAATTATAAAATAGTAAAATAAATGTTCATTTTTATATTAAAAATAATAGTTAAATTATAAGAAGAATTAGTAACATAAAATCAAAAGTAATTCTAACTATTTAATTTTCTTTTACATTCATTTGGGAAATAAAAAGATGTAGAAATAAAAATCATATAAAATTTATTAAAAATATATATATAAATATGTTATAATTGGATTATCATATAATGATTTTATATAAAATATATATATATATATTAAATTATAAGATTGTAAATAAGCACTCTTAATTAAATTAAAATATCAATTATATAAAAAAAATTCAACAACGACTAACTAAGAAAGTATAGCAATTTCGGTTTTAACCCAACCCTTATTGTAATCTGGATACGAGTTTCTTGGTTTCGTACTATTGAGTATGTCTTACTTAACTTTTTTTTCCTTAAACTTGGCTTTGGGTTTGTTGTGGTTGGGTTTTGAACAGTTCGCTGTTCGTTTTCTCAACTCTTGTTGCCTAGAATTTTGCTTTTCCACTCAAGCGGGCTTTGCAAACTCTTAGTACTTTTGCAAATCTACGGAAATACTGAGAGAGTGTATTCTACGTTCGAGTGGGTGTGCGTTCGAGCACCCATTCTTGCGCTCTAGTGATGTTCTTCTGTCTGCAAAACTACTGGACGTGTGTATTCTGCGCTCAAGCGTCAACTGGAGCGTAGAACGATTGTGCCTAACATGTGTATTCTGCAAAACTATTGTGTCTGACGCTTGAGCGTCAACTCTTGCGCTCGAGCGAACTGTACATATATCAATTCGCAACAGCCTCATTTTAATCACTTTTTCACATCTTTTTTCCACCAAAACCCTAGATCGGGGCTCGTTCTCTCTCTCTCTCTCTCTCTCTGAAACTCACATTCTTTCTACATTTTCACATAGATCTGTAGGTTTCTCTACCCGTGTACCTTTGTTAAAAAGGTAGAGCGCCTTAAGAGCTCTGTTTTGATCCGAGTAGAAGTTGGTTTTGGCGTATTTGAAGTTCTTCCATTGTTGGTACAGGGCCTGGCGGAAGCCAATACAGTCATGAATAATGTCCATTGAGCTGTGACAGTCTGTATGCCGAAAAGATTTTTCATGCATTCACATATACAAACAGCACAGTCTATACAAAATTTACGGTCACACAGTACAGGGACCTAATCCCTTGATAACAGTACGGTTAGCTAACAGTCTATACAGTAAATCAAACAGTACGGAGACAGACGGGGGGGGGAGGGGGAACAAGACACCCCAAGGCCATAGCATGGCAACTCGGAACCTCGCAGTGAGGCACAAAGGCTGGCTTGACAAAACTGGAGTCTAACCCACGCTCCTAGCTCCGATCTGGTGCCTGTACACCTTATATATAAACAGTGAGCTAAAACCCAGTGAATAACATAATGCGTAAAGGGGTTATGAATGAAATGTCCTTACAGTAATGAAATCAGTTCATTAACAATACTTCAGTCTTTCAGTCAGAACAGTTATTCAGTCATATGTGGTACATCCATTAGCATAGCAGTAAAACAGTAGGTCTTAAAGACCGAGCAGTAATGATGGCCATCAATCAGTAAACAGTAGTGGTTCCACGAGGGAACCGACAGAGATCTCTATAACAATAACAGTAACAGTAACAGTAGATGCCAAGGATGCCACAGTACAGTTTAGAATATAGGACATACATTCATTCAGTAAACAATATCA